>OX454419.1:25634971-26153625 GCA_949715475.1 Microchrysa polita | reverse complement strand
CAACTCATGTTTAACTTTCGTTCAACTTTTGTTGAACGACCCAAAAAGTGTTACTTTCAACTTAGGTTCAACTCACGTTCAACTTTCGTTCAACTTTTGTCGAACGAACCAAAAAGTGTAACTTTCAACTTAGGTTCAAGTCACGTTCAACTTTTGTTGAACGACCCAAAAAGTGTAACTTTCAACTTTGGTTCAACTCACGTTCAACTTTCGTTCAACTTTTGATGAACAACCCAAAAAGTGTTACTTTCAACTTAGGTTCAACTCACGTTCACTTTTCGTTCAACTTTTATTGAACGACCCAAAAAGTGTAACTTTCAACTTAGGTTCAACTCACGTTCAACTTTCGTTCAACTTTTGATGAACAACCCAAAAAGTGTTACTTTCAACTTAGGTTCAACTCACGTTCACTTTTCGTTCAATTTTTGTTGAACGACCCAAAAAGTGTAACTTTCAACTTAGGTTCAACTCACGTTCAACTTAGGTTCAACTCACGTTCAACTTTCGTTCAACTTTTGTTGAACGACCCAAAAATGTATAAATCATTTCGAGGTTGCATCAGTACTGTACATTAGCATTTGTTGAAAACATGAAAATGTCCCACTGAGTTGCGGACTTGTACGCAAGCTGTTTTCTAAAGGCCTGTCAAACATGACGTCACCTAAACACCCATAGCTCCACTGCTGCCCCACGTAGGCTGACCAATTGTTCATACGTTACATGGCAGTTCGAAGTAAAGAAAAACATTATATCGAACAATATTGACTTGTACAACGTGATTTGCAGTGATTAGAATCAATACTGTTGTTTGAAACCAATGCTTTTCCTTCAATTAATGTTGTTTTGTCGCAGTGCAATTCGCGAATTGAAAACCCGAAATTATGTAATACATACATCCAGTTTATTGTTTTTTTTTATACCCTTCGCTCGTAGAGTCAACCGAAGGGTATATTAACTTTGTCGTGAAGTTTGTAACACATTGAAGGAGACATCTGCGACCATATAAATATATGATCAGCAGGGACGTAGCCAGGATTTTGTTTCGGGAGGGGTCCAACGACGATGAAATTCGAGGGCGGTTCAAGTATAACCCGGAATTTTCAGACGCGCGACAAATTTAGTGTCGAAAAAGTGAATGCACTGAATATTAGACTGATCTGTTATGAGACGTTGAAAAACAGCTGGAACCGCATAACCACACTTTTTAGTGTAGTTATAACCATCATGAGTGAAAAGGATGTACGAGTGCCTCTTGCGCAACGCATCATTATTCCTTTTTTAGTCAAAGCTAATGTAAAGTGTCTCTCTATAACCCATGTGAATGAATGTTTTGAAAAGGCCGAAAATTTGAGGCAAAATTGCCACATGGGCGGCACCCAGTGTCACCGGTGAAAACGTGAGCGCCGCCACCGTTGAAAAACTTATTTTGGATGACCGACGAAGTAGTGTACACGACATGACTGGGGAATTGGGTATCAACGTAAGTAGTATTGAGTAAATTCTTCATGAGCGGCTATGTTACCGTAAATCTCAGGCAGATGGGTGCTAAAACTTCTGAATATTGAGTACAAATTCAAGCGCTGGGAAGTTTGTACGCATCTTCTACAGCATTGAACGAATTGAGATGACTGGAAAAAACCTCTATATGTAGTTCAGATTTATCACCCTATGATTATTAGTTATTCGGTCTACTGAACGTTTCAAAAGCTATGAAGATGTGGAATTGTTTGTGCGCGAATGGGTCCGTAAGACGCCGCGAGATGTAGGAGGTGGCAAAAATGCATACAGACTAATTGGAAAAACTGAATTTTTTGTACCGTTTGTATCCTTAAAATTGTTTTGCTTCGTTAAAACTTGAGCGTTTTGTCATAAGCAGGCAGCAGAAGACTACACTCTTACACTCCTTTAAGGCCATCTTTATAATGTGCTTTTCGACAGATAATATTTTCATTCCAGAAAAATTGCAAAATTATAGGTTCACAACAGAAAGGCTTAACAGCTACATAACCATTATTTGCACAGCCTATCAAAGCAGGCGAATATCTTGCGTTTTCCAGTAAGTGCTCTGAAAAAAAGCTCTGTTTAAATTATTGTATCGCATTCTCTATTTTTGTAGAAACGCTCAGAACCTGCGCAGCGGAATGTTTAAAGCTCCAAGCTCACATGCAAACACTCCCATACGTCCAATAATAAAATGAGATTGAATAATAATTTTCGACACCAGACATTCCATAGGTTTTTGCATAGATTCCGCGCAATTTATTTAAAAGGGGTGTGTTCAGAGAACTGTGTATTGATATTCGGATTTATCCAGTTTTGAAAAACAACTTTCTTTAAACCAATTGCCATTTGGGATATTCATACCCTATACCAGCGGTCGGCAAAGTGCGGCTCGCGAGCCGCATGCGGCTCTTTAGCTCATTCAGTGCGGCTCTTCAACGAGTGGCACCATATTTTGTATTTATTATTTTTTATGAAGAGCAAAGTTTGCGGGTTGAGTCTAGAAAACTCATTTCTCGTTTAGTATAAAAAAACATTTGTTATATTCATACGTATTTATTGAAACAAAAATTTTTTTTACATTAAGTTAATGGAAAGAATGAGCTTGCATCTTCTGCGAAAGTTCCGAAACATTAGGATTGTATGTCGTTGTTATACCCTTCGCTTATTAAGCGATAAGGGTATATTAACTTTGTCATGAAGTTTGTAACGCATTGAAGGAAGCATCTCCGACCATATAAAATATGTATATATATGATCAGCGTGACGAGCTGAGTCGATTGGAAGATGTCCGTCTGTCCGTCTGTCCGTCTGTCTGTCTGTTGCGACGCGTTTTGCTCGGCCAGTTTAAAAGCTATGGAGCTGGAATTTTGCACACATGCTTCTTTTCCTTGCAGGCAGTTTGTATGTTTGAATCGGTAAATTCCGACAAGGGGGTCGTGGGGCTGCCATACAAACCTAAACCCCAAAATTAGGTTCTTCTTAGAAAAACTTTTTTATTTACGCACCAATTTCAATCAAATTTCACACAAATGTGTTTTCCTTGCTGTCACATAACATATGTAAAAGTGGACCAAATCGGAAAATGGGGTCGTGGGGCTGCCATACAAACTTAGTCCCCCAAATTAGGTTTTTCTAAGAAAAACTTTTTTATTTTCTTATCGATTGCAATCAAATTTCGTGCAAATGTGTTTCTAGGGATACCACACAACGCATGTAAAAATGGACCAAATGGGACCATGGGATCATGGGGCTGTCATACAAACCTAGCTCCCCAAATTAAGTTTTTCTAAGAATTTTTTTTTATTTATACACCAATTTCAACCAAACTTCACACAAATGTGTTTCTATTGATGACGCAAAGCATATGTAAGATAGGATCAAATCGGACCAAGGGGTCATGGGGCTGCCATACGCACCGAACCCCCCAAGTTTGGTTCTTCTAAGAAAAACTTTTTTATTTGTGCACGAATTTCAACAAAATTTCACACCAATGTATTTCTATTGATGACACAAAACATATATAAGAACGGATCAAATCGGACGATGGGGTCATGGGGCTGCCATACAAAGCCAACCCCCATTTTGGTTCTTTGAAGAAAAACTTTTTTATTGTCCACCAATTTCAACCAAATCTCATAGAAATATGTTTTAATTGATGCCACAAACATACATAAAAATTTATGGAAAGGCCATGCGTTATTAGGGCTGCTGTACACCCCCACCCCGGTTTTGGTTCTTTTAAGAAACCCCGCTTCCCCCAATAAATCTTCACCACGGCACTTATATGAAAATTCAAGGAAAAGCATGCATGCGGGGAGAATTGAACACAATTCATAGGAACGCCCGAAAAAACTTTTAGCCCGGGGGGAGCGAAGGGTATCCAAATTTCGGCCGCGCCCGAAATTAGCCTCGGTCTCGTTTTTAGTTTTAAGCATGATTCTAGGTTTTCATCGGTGAGACGATTTCTTAAGTAATTTTTGATAAGGTTCATGCTTGAAAATGACTGCTCGCACGAATTAGTGGACCCAAAGAAACACAAAATGGCAAATGCGTATTTTTTGACCTGATCATACGAATTTGGGATACTTTTCCATGTGCTGAAAATAATCATTTCTTCTGTCTGCAGACTATCAAGTAGAGACCACTTATGAGCAGCACTTAACTCACATTTGGTTTTGCTAAGATCTTCCAATTCAACAGAAAGACGCTCAAATTTAGAACTCCACAGTTCCTTATTTTTCAAGTCTAACAGTTGTATTTCAAATGCGGCAAGATCGATCTCAATAAATGGACTGAACTTCAAATCGGCGATGTTTGATGTGAGTGGCTTCTTCACGAAGGCTAACGTTTCTTTGTTACTTCTAAATTCAGCAAATCTCTCCGAAAATGCATCTTTCATTTTCAAAACTGTCATTTTGAAGAATTTTTTGTCGATTATCGCCTGAGTTTTTTGCCGATAATTTAACAGGTGTGGAAAGTGAATAAGGGTTTCTCTTTCCAAGTCTTGCGCGAAAAGAGAAAGTTTACATTCAAATGAAATTACTTCTTCCAACATTGAAGAAAGGGTATTGCCTTTTCCCTGTAGAATTCGGTTAAGGATGTTGAGATTAGATGTCAGATCCACCATAAAGTAAAATTTCTGGGTCCACAGATCGTCCGACAACTCTTCAAAAACAATTGCTTTTTGCTGAAGAAATTCTTTGACTTGTGGGAAAAGGTTTGCGAAACGTTTTAATACGTTTCCTCGAGAGAGCCAGTGGACTTTGTTATGCATTAACAAATCTGAATATTCACTCCCAACTTCCGATAGGAACTCTTTGAAATTTCTGTGATTAAGAGCCTTAGCCAAAATAGTATTTACAATTTTGATCACAACATCCATGACATTTTTTATTTCGTCGGGAAATGTCTGCGCACAAAGGGCTTCCTGATGGATAATGCAATGATATGTAAATACATTGTGGTTAATTTTCTCTTTCAAAAGAGCAGCGGTCCGGTCATGCTTTTTGCCCCATCTGTTGAAATGGAAATGATTTTATCGAGTGGAATTCCGTGTTTCTCTAGGCAAGATACAACGGCTCTACGATGTCTTCTCCGCGTGTTTGCCCTTTCAATGGCAAGAGCCCTAAGAGCTCCTCTTTAGGACCCGCAGGTGCAACGAATCGAACAAAGAGCGACACTTGTGCTGTGTCAGTTACATCAGTTGACTCGTCCACAGCAATTGATACAAATGAAGCACGTTTAATATCGTTCACTTGTTGATTAGTTATATCTACAGCCATTTTCGAAGCCCTATCACTAACCGTTTTAGCAGAAAGGGGCATGTCCTTTATTTTTTTGAGAATTTCCGATTTGTTGTTAAAATTTTTAAATAACTCTTCTGATGCGCTTAGAAAGCACGTTTTAATGAAATCTCCATCTGTAAAGGGCTTTCGTCTTTTGATAATTTCATGGCTTACAACGAAACTAGCAATATTGGTATTATTTGACGATTGGACCCATTGTCCGAATATTGAAGTCGATTGCTGGTTCTTTCTGGATAGTTCCTCGACAGCTTTTTTTCTTGAATCACCAGGCGGATATTTACTAGCGAAAGTTGAATGCTTCGTAGAAAAGTGTCTTTCCAAATTCGACTTCTTGTTATTTGCTAATTTCTCTTGGCATATAAGGCATACCGGAAATCCGACAGAATTTGGTATAAAGGCAAACGATTCCGTCCACTCAGCCCTGAACTCACGGTTTTCATCTTCGACTTTTCTTTGCTTTCGATTTGAGGCCATCTTTAAGAAAAACACCTAAAATATTATGGGAATATTTTAGACTTACAAAAATCACGGCGGTTAGGATTATGTGTCTCATAATAACATGAGATAGGAATACCTACGATAGCTTTAGTTTCTAACTCTGCGTGGGGTTTTTCGTTTCTCTCAAATAACGACTGAACTTGTCTAGTTGCTAAAAAATTTACATATTTTAGGTTCATTTTAAAGCCTTGGGCATAAATTGTAGTCTCACCTGCACCAAGGAATAACTTTCAGGTGAAGAACAGAAATTTGTCCTTTGCTCGACAAACAGCCAACATTAAATATGAAAGATCCCTTGAATTACAACAACAAACATTTGCAAAACTTGCAGTGAATGGGAAAGTGCAAATGCTACACACGGATAACAATGCACACGTCCAAAGTTTCAAATAGTCAGCCCTGGTATGAACTTTTCCTTTGACAAGAAAAATACGAGCAAAAATAACGGATCTTTACAGTTACGAGCTCACATTCCTGCTTGTAAGATGCGTATCTTGTACACAAAATTTGCGATATGGGTGCAATATTTCGTGTAGTTGGGACTACAAGTAATTTATTTGCAACTAAGCTGTGCTTCTTTTGCAAAGATTCCGCAAGATACATAATTTCCTTATTCATATTATTATCAATCTTTTGTGACATCAACAGGAAAGTAATATAACAAATTGATAAAAATACAAATTTCAAAGCGGTAGGTATCTACTGTGTGGGAGAAATGTGCCCTTTCGCAGGGACATTCAAAAATGGCAAAGTAGCTTTAAAAAAAGTACCTTACACACTTTTATTTCCGATCCTTCACTTATTTTGAAACTCATACTTTTTGAATTTAAATTAAATTAGACATACAAAATAGGAGTTTCAAGTTCAAACGTACACATGCAAATAGGATGTATAGTAACTCGGAATAGACAGACAGACAGATTCAAATAATTATGCATACATATATGTAATTATTTTTAACAATTTTCTATCGATAGTCGTAAATAAAGAAATTTCAATAAATCAACTTAAGGAATCCTCTTAAAAAAAAAAATGATTGGCTCTTTGGATCCACCAAATTGGTATATACGGCTAAATTTGGCTCTTTGGACAAATAAGTTTGCCGACCACTGCCCTATACCCATAAGATGGTATAGGGTATATTGTTTTTATTACGACGATTTATGTAACACCTCAAAGGAGCCACCGGAGGTTTGGCAAAGTATATATATAAATGATCAGGGTCGGTCCCTCATTCGAATAAGCCATGTCCGTCTGTCTGTCCGTCCGTGTGTCTGTCAGTTCGTACGATAACTTCCCCCTTAAAAAAAAATTAATTGAATATTTTCGGTTTTACGCGCATTCTAGGTCTGCACATGGGTATAGGGTATACACTCATCGTGCTATTCGCACTATTAGAACTCGGTCTCGTTTTTATAATATTCAGTCACACAGAATCCACAGAAAAATATAGCAAAAAGTGATTTTTTTATATTTTATACTGTAATCACTAAAAATTCGGGTATTATTGAAAACATTTCGGGAGGGGTCCGGACCCCATGGACCCCTCCCCTGGCTACGTGCCTGATGATCAGCATGACGAGCTGAGTCGATTGGGCGATGTCAGTCTGTCCGTCTGTTGCGACGCGCTTTACTGGGCCGTCCGTCTTAAAAGCTATGAAGCTATAATTTTGCACACATGTTTTTTTGTTTGTATGTTTGAATCGCTAAAATCGGGTGATGGGATCATGGGGCTGCCATACAAACCCAAACCCCAAAATAAAGTCCTTCTAAATTTTTTTTTATTTGTCCACTAATTTTGACTAAATTTGGCACAAATGTGTTCCTATTGATAACACAAAAAATATCTGCGAAAAACTGGAATCGGCCATACAAACCCAAACCTCCAAATTAAGCTATTCTAGGAATTGTTTTTTATTTGTGTGCTAATTCAAACCAAAACTCACAGAAATGTGTTTTTTTGTAAGCTACAAAATATATGTCAATGTCGATGGAATCGGACCATTGGATCATTATGCGCCAATCACCCATAACCCCTAAAATTAGTGTAATGTCGTTGATCAAGTATTTTGTCACCATGTGATGAAAAATCATAATAGTGTACCGATTAAAAGAGAGAGTGAGAGATATCAGATAATGAACGGAGATTTGTGTGAGCAGCCGTTCCCGCTCATAAGTAGGCACTTGCTGCCGAAATATTTAGTAGAGTGATCTACTGGTTTTTACCATTGATCTGCCGAAATAGGCAAGCAGTTGGCGCTGCAAGTACTTACCATAATTTCTGCCAATGAGCGGCAAGCAGTATGGCACTGCAGATAAAAGGTGTCAAAGTGAAACAGAGGCTAGACGCCGATTTGATGCTTCTAAGACGCTAAATTTATTTTACAAATCTTACACTATTTATACAAAATTAAATCTATTTTTAACCTATATTATAACAACAAAAAGAACATGTGGGAATTTGCACTATGTACCTTTGCTGATCAAGCAATTTCTTGCAGTCTATAGTGGAAAAGATTCTCACGAGTCCAGACTGCAGAAAGGCATCCAGGCAGGTGCACTTGAAAATTCGTTGCATATCGTCTTAGTGCAGTCATATTAGCATTTCAAACAGAAAAAAATAGAGTAAGGCTAATTCTTGCGGCTTTTGAATCAGTGGGCTCCCAAGAATCTAAAACTCATTTTGCTAAAAAAAATTTTGATCGGAAAGGTCCCAAAAAGGACAAAAAAGGATACTTTTTAATCCTTGACCGGAGGTCAGCATGTGGGGTATCAGATCAAAGGGGACGTCGAGAAAATTACATATCCGGTGTTTGTTTCCTGTTTTAAGGACCCTCAACGGAATAAATCGAGATTAAATGTAAAATTATTGTGTTTTCCGTGTATCTTTCCAAAGCCATAACTACGAAAATAATTCAAGTTGTCACTACGTTTCTCACTTTTCCGAATTTATAATAGCTAAAGATTCTATCATTAAATTTGCTAAGAAAAAAAATTATCGGAAAGCTCTCAAAAAGGACATAAAAGACACTAATTACAAACCTTGATCGAACGTGGGTGTCAACGCCAATACCAGCTGATCTGGCAACGCCATCGCCATCAGAATGATCACGGATGACAAGCCACCAACGCGGTCTGTTGAGACGGGATCATCGCGTTAAACAGTCGCCTTTGTAGATTGAACCGCCATTATTGAACCGCCATTGTAGTTTTACAAGTTCAAATAAATGAGTTAAACTTACATAACGCGTTTTTCAGTTCAGTTATTTTACAAGTTTTAACGCGACCTAACTCTCGCAGCCCGAACAAATGCCGCGTAATAAAAAAAAAATAAAAGTCGAGTCCACGAAGACGATAATAATGTTCGCAATACGCCCAAAGACACGCGTTCGAGTGAAGTGGACTTGAGTGCCACAATTTCGGATCTGAAGACTACAATCCGCGAAATTAGCGATCGTGTATCCTATCTTGCGAAATTGTCCACGCCACAGTACCCGCCGTCGGAGTCTTTATCTTTGCCTTCTGTGCCGCATTCGACAACGGGACATTTTCCGTACCAAGTGCCGTATGGACCGCCGATACAACCTGTTCCTGTAGTCGATATACCGCTAGCCGATTACCAGAATTCATCACACGCGCATATACCAAATCATCAGCCAATGCAATCCACATCGGGCCCGCTACCGGCACCGCCGCCGACGACTACGTCATCGTCGAAATATTCGTCGTTGCCGACGATAACAACACCGGCGGCACACCCGACATCATCGAGTTTTGCGAATTGGTCGACTTATGTGACTGCCAGTCATCCAAATTTCTTTTCGGTGCCAACATACGTAGCACCAACTACCAGATTTGATACGTCAACGCAGCCACTCACGTCAACAATGTTGCAGAATCGCCCACTTGCACATTCAAATGAATATGCAGCGAAATTCTATCCATTGCCTTCATTCGACGGGAAGCCGGAGGAATGGCCCCTCTTCTTAACATCGTTCGTCGACACCACAACAGAGTTCGGATACAACAACAAGCAGAATCTGATGCGTCTACACAAAGCATTGCAAGGGGATGCGAAGCGAGCAGTGTGTTCACTACTAATATATCCGGACGACGTGCCCAAAGCCATCGAAGAGCTGACATTTAATTTCGGTCGACCCGACGTACTCATCCGTAGCCAAATGGAAAAGGTGAAATCAATCGCTGCCATAACTGATGAGAAAATTGAGATGGTATTGCCATTTGCGAACCAGATTCGTAACATGGTGGCATTGTTTAAGTCCGCCAACTGTCAACATCACCTGCTGAACACGACATTGTTAGACCAGTTAGTTGCCAAGCTGCCACTGTCAAAACGTTACGAGTGGGCGAAATTTGCCGCAACCGTCCAGCCGTTCCCTTCTGTCGAGTCTTTCGCGGAGTGGATCCATGATTTGGCAAGAATTGTTAGTTTAATGTCGCGGACTGAATCCCACGAAAGTATCTTGTCAACAATTCGTCAACCGTTACACAAGCCAGCCGCCCGGAGAGTTTTGCACAGCACCGAAGCCATTGTTGCTGAGCCGTCAAAATTGTGCACGGTATGTAAAAAGAGCCACTGTATCTGGGAATGTGACCAATTCAAATCCTTTCCCGTAGATGACAGATGGAGTCATGTTAAAAAGGCCCATCTATGTTTTGGTTGTTTGAGAAAAGGCCACAGTCTCACCCTTTGCCGTAAAAAACAAACCTGTTCAGTCGATAATTGCAGTCGTGTGCATCACCCATTGCTACATCAAGCCCCAGTGCCAACGACTACACCGGAGCACGTCTTAAATTGCCACCACAACAAGTCGGGCCAGCTTTTCAAGATAGTGCCTGTGCTACTGAATGGTCCGTCTGGGAGTGTGTCTACATATGCAATGCTAGACGAGGGATCGTCCATCTCATTAATTGATGCGAACGTCGCAACCACATTGGGTCTGAAAGGTAGAGCTACAAAACTTACTCTTCAATGGTACGGCGACGAGAAGAAGACGGAAAGCTCATCGAAAGTTGCCTTGAACATCAGTGGCACCTTCATCAACGCACCATCTTTTGCATTGAAGAACGTATGGACAGTCCGAAATTTGAATCTGCCTACGCAAACATTGAATCGTGCAGATTTTCCGCACACGAACGCACTGCCAGTGGACAATTATTGTAATGCGAAGCCTATGATGTTACTGGGATTGGATAATTCGTTTCTCGGTGTATACAACAACGTTATCGAGGGCGATGCTAGTCAACCCATTGCCGTTGAGACGAAATTGGGATGGATAGTTTTCGGACCCGTTGAAAATATGTCAGACTCAGCCGCTACCGTACTTCATATCAATGACTGTACCCCGTCCAAGAAATTAACCCAGCTGGTGGATGAATACCTCTCGGTTGAATATTTTGGAGTCCGAAATTCTAATATTTTGTTGGAATCGGAGGATAATCGTCGTGCGAGAGAGATTTTAGGGAATACCACTCGATACAAGGACGGCCGTTACGAAATTGGCCTCTTATGGCGGAAAGATGAGATTCAGTTCCCCTCCAGCTATGAAATGGCAAAACGCCGTCTATTAAAGGTTGAAGCCAAAATGAAAGAGAACGTCAAGTTTGCCGAGAAATACAAAGAAGAGATGTCAAAGTATATACAAAAGGGATACGCCAGGCTCTTGTCACCAGAAGAATCCGATATAACAGAGCCGAAAACTTGGTACTTGCCTCATTTCGGGGTCGTTAACCCCAACAAACCGGAGAAACTACGCATAGTGTTCGACGCAGCTGCCACCGTGTCTAACATTTCACTTAATTCGGCTTTGCTTAAAGGGCCAGAGCATGCTCAATCGCTGTTTAGTATTTTATTCAAATTTCGCCAAGGTATTGTCGCAGTCGCAGGAGACATACGAGAAATGTTTTCTCAGGTGCGGATTCATCCAACGGATCAGAATTCGCAGCGCTTTCTATGGCGTGAAGGCAATCCCGACGAGCCGATTAAAACGTACGCGATGGTATCCATGATATTTGGCGCAGTGTGTTCGCCATGCTGTGCGGAGTACGTCAAAAACTTGAATGCCAATGAGTATGGTGGGAAAATGCCGAAGGGTCGCAAGGTGGTAATTGAAAACACATATGTCGATGACCTGGTTGCCAGCTTTGATAATGAAGCCGAAGCCGAGGAAGTAATTCTGCAAGCAGTTAAAATTAATGAGCACGCTGGATTTACGCTTCGAAACTTTGTTTCCAACTGCAAGAATTTGGAGAAACATCTTAATGGACAGGAGTCTGAACATCATGCAGTCAACTTGGAGAGTCAGAAAACATTCGACAAAATATTGGGGCTCTTTTGGAACACGAAAGCAGATACACTCGAATTTCACTTCGGATTCCATAAAGTTCCCGAAGGAGTAATGCAATGCGAGCGGCCGCCAACGAAACGTGAAATGTTAGGAATAATCATGGCTATATTCGATCCGTTTGGTTTACTCGCCAATTTCACAATTGCGTCTAAAATCCTTCTCCAAGCAGTATGGAAATTTCAAGTGGACTGGGACGAGGAGCTACCATATCAATTGTACGTGCCCTGGAACAAATGGTGGAAGGACATGAAGCGAATTGAGAGGTTTTCCATTCAACGATGTTACTCGCCTTTACTTCAATCTGCCGACGAGCTACAACTCCATGTATTTGTGGATGCCAGCACAAACGCCTATGCCGCAGTAGTTTATCTGAGAGTCAAATCAAAATCAACAGTCGATGTCACCCTCGTTGCCGCCAAGAGTCGATGCGCCCCGATTAAAACGATGACTATACCTCGTCTCGAATTACAAGCCGCCGTTCTAGGATGTCGTCTCAAGGAAATGATTCTCCAAAGCCTGGAATTCACTGTCCACAAAGTAATCTTTTGGTCTGACTCAAAGACAGTAGTGCTTTGGATTAGATCGACAGCCCGAGAGTACAAGCAGTTTGTTGCGTGCCGTATTGCCGAGATTTTATCATCATCTTCGCCGCCTCAGTGGAATTGGCTGCCAGGTACCATGAATGTTGCGGATGACGCTACAAAAGTCAAAGATATTGAAGATAATTCAAGATGGGTAAACGGACCGGAATTTCTCTATCAGAGCGAAGATTATTGGCCGAAGGAACCAATTGATATGATTTCCAAACATTGCCATGATGAGGAAGTACCGCCACGGATATTTCTGTTGTCCAACGACAAAAACCACTTCATAAATTTTCTAAAATTCTCCTCATTTTCTAGACTATTACGAGTCACAGCCTGGATTCAGAGGTTTATCAAAAACTGTCAACTCAATGCCATTCGTCGCCAAAATGAAGAAATCACTGCATCTGAACTAAGTGAAGCCGAACTCGTTATATGCCGCCTAGTACAGCAAGAAGTTTACTCCACCGAAATCGAATCCCTGGCCTTAAAAGGTCGAGTATCGAAGTCAAGTGACCTATATCAACTGACGCCGCACCTCGGATCAGACGGAGTTATTCGCGTTAGAGGAAGGTTGGACGCTGCCTACTGTCTTCCCCCTTCTGCTCGTCAACCAATTATCATGCCGCGGATGCATCACGTAACACGTCTACTGCTAGAAGGTCATCATAGAAACCGTCACCATCAGAATGACAGGTTAGTAATCAATGAGGTTCGACAAAGATTCTGGGTCCCGAACGCTTTAGCCCTCATGAAGTCTGTGAGGAAGAACTGCCCCGTCTGTATTATCGGATCTGCCAAGCCGAAGGTACCATTAATGGGACAGTTGCCAGCCGATCGTCTGACTCCTTACGTCCGCCCATTCAGTTATTCTGGAGTCGACTACTGCGGACCTTTTAGTGTAGCCATTGGACGTCGTCGGGAGAAAAGGTGGATTTGTCTTTTTACTTGCATGACAACTCGTGCAATCCATTTGGAAGTTGCTAGCGACCTCTCTACTGATGCCTTTCTGTTGTGTATGAGGAATTTTATGAACCGACGTGGAACGCCTGTGAGAATGAGAAGCGATAACGGAACTAATTTTGTACGAGCCCAAAAGGAATTAACTTCAGATAATCGCCTTTTCGATATTTTCGAAATTCAACGATACATGTGCCAAGCCGGAATCGATTGGGTCTTCAACTGTCCGCTCTATCCCAATGCTGGTGGATGTTGGGAGCGCCTAATACAATGTGTCAAGCGGCTTCTTAGTCGCGTTTTTAAGGAGGAAGCCCCGCGGTTGGAGACGTTTCGAAGCGCGCTGATCGAAGCAGAAAATATTATCAATAGCCGACCGTTGACCGAATTACCCTTATCGCCTGAGGACGACGAGCCGCTAACGCCGAACCACTTCTTAGTCGGTTGTCTCAATTCAACTCAAACTCCAAACACTTCGGATGAGCCTGTTTGTTTACGGAAGCAGTGGCGAATCGCTCAAAATCTGAAAGACAGGTTGTGGAAAAGATGGACCGTCGAGTACCTTCCTCAACTTCTCCGTCGCAGCAAATGGAGACAGGAAGTTCCAGCCCTAACGCCAGGACAGTTGGTCATCATCTGCGATTCAACTCAGCCACGAAGTCAGTGGAAGAAAGGGTTAGTCACAGAAGTCTTCAAAGCTAAGGATGGTCAGGTGCGCAGCGCCGAAGTTCGAACATCGAATGGTATACTACGTCGACCAGCATCCAAGCTAGCCGCTTTGTTTCATAATGAATCCTCTAATCGGTTAGGATTCACGGGGGGCGGGATGTCAACGCCAATACCAGCTGATCTGGCAACGCCATCGCCATCAGAATGATCACGGATGACAAGCCACCAACGCGGTCTGTTGAGACGGGATCATCGCGTTAAACAGTCGCCTTTGTAGATTGAACCGCCATTATTGAACCGCCATTGTAGTTTTACAAGTTCAAATAAATGAGTTAAACTTACATAACGCGTTTTTCAGTTCAGTTATTTTACAGTGGGCATGCGGGGTGTCATATCAAAGAAGACGTCGAGTACATTCCATATCCGGTATTTATTACTTGTTTCAAGGACCCTCACAGGAGAAAATTGGGACCCAATGGAAAATTTTCGTGTTTCTCGTATATGTATCTTTCCAAAGCCGTAATTTTTCGTTTGAGCCCGAGTTATTCCATTTGGTGTCCTTGAAATAGGAAACAAATACCGGATATGCAATGCACTCGACGTCCTCTTTGATATGACACCCCGCATGCTCACGTTCGATCAAGGTTTGTAATTAGTGTCCTTTAATGTCCTTTTTCAGAGCTTTCCGATAATTTTTTTCTTAGCAAATTTAACGATAGAATCTTTAGCTATTAAAAATTCGGAAAAGTGAGAAACGTAGTGACAACTTGAATTATTTTCGTAGTTATGGCTTTGGAAAGATACACGGAAAACACAATAATTTTACATTTAATCTCGATTTATTCCGTTGAGGGTCCTTGAAACAGGAAACAAACACCGGATATGTAATGTACTCGACGTCCTCTTTGATCTGATACCCCACATGCTGACCTCCGGTCAAGGATTAAAGAGTATCCTTTTTTGTCCTTTTTGGGACCTTTCCGATCAAAATTTTTTTTAGCAAAATGAGTTTTAGATTTTTGGGAGCTCGTTGATTCAAAAACCACAAAAAATCAAACAAAAAAACACAAACTCTATTTTTTCTATTTGGAGGCCTGAAATGGGATATTTTGACTGCACTATCTTGCAACCTAGTGAACGAAATGTGAGTTTCTTGTTTACTATTGTGTGTATATAACATCAGTGCCGGATTAACCACGTGGCAGAAGGTGGCAAATGCCACGGGCCCCGCGGTTTAAGGGGCCCCGCGTTTTTCTCAAGCAAAACTAATAACAACCAAGATGCCAAGGAAGGCCAGTTTCGGTTTTATATGATGGCATTCCCGT
Organism: Microchrysa polita; assembly: GCA_949715475.1. Taxonomy (NCBI): domain Eukaryota; kingdom Metazoa; phylum Arthropoda; class Insecta; order Diptera; family Stratiomyidae; genus Microchrysa; species Microchrysa polita. Next base: position 26,137,915 of record OX454419.1, on the reverse strand, counting down.
GTATCTACGTCCATAGTGTTTCAGATTCACATTCTAGCGCACTGTTTCCCAACAGGTGGTCCGCGGAACGAATGTGGTCCGTGAGATTCTCAGACCTAGTCCACAGAAGATTCTGATTATGTACTTACAAAATGTAGTATTCTTCCGAAATGAAATCAATGAGTGCATTCAGCGAACGAAAAATGTAGCAGGAAAGTGCTCATCCAATAAGATACTCATTGCCCATGAGGACTTTTCAGCGGAGAAAGAGGTTGGTGTTGGTGGCGGATAATGCTTATAGAATTTCCAGTGTTTTTCCGATGAATTTCGATCGTTGAACGCAACCAATGTTTAAGATTTTCGTTTAACAATGCTTTGTGTAATTTGTGTTTCTAAGCATATTTTCGAAGAATAACCACAAACATAAATAGGTACTCCGAAATTTTGAAAACCTGCAAGTGAACTTCTAAGTTTCTGGACCGAGTTCGCACCCAATGCAACGGCGACTTTCACCGTGTACTTTTACCGAATAATTTTGGTTATCACTGTTCAAATTTTTGTATTAGTGAAACCCAGTGTCCCTTACTGTTTGCTATATCCACCTTTTTGAAAAATTGTCCCGATTGCGCTTAGTCCCCCTTTGCATTTTTTTTTTGTTCATGGGTCCCATGAAAATTTGAATCCATTTGCCCTAAACCTTTGAAATTTTTTTTCTTGGGTAGCATCTTTAAACGGCTTTATCTTCAGAATACAAACAAGAGTCTGAAAGCTTCAGTAAAATTTGCACAGTAATATGGGCATCTTAAACTGCTATTGTCGTGCTCTGTGGCCGTGATCGTTCGGTCGCCACTCTGTTAAATAGACACTGATAGAGAAACGAGTTTCCAAACTCGGCACGACTCGTCGCAAGTTTATTATTCAGAAGAAGATGATATGAAATATTCTTATCGTAGAATAATAAACCAACAATGCGACTAGGAAGTGGTATGGCTGACAACCGTATCACACTCCGAGTTCAGTTGTCTTTGTAACGTTGATGACTACACACGATAGTCATCAACGCGCCATGCTCCACTAGGAGTTACGGTAATTGAGAGAGAAACTGCTTTTTATTAAAAAAAGAAACGAAAATTTGTACCCGTTTGCGCTCGGCTATATCTTTTGAAATATTTTTGGTCATGAGCGTTGATAATTTAACCCCGTTTGCCCTTCTTTGCGGTTTTTTTTCTGACATGGATCTACCACTTCATATCGAACTCGAGCAGTAGTCGAAAAAGCTCATGTTGCGAAATGGATTTGTATACACCTATAGAATTTAAAAATTACAATTATATTAAGTACGTTTTTTTGAGACTTTGGGTAACGAAATCCATTTAAAAAAAATGCCAGCTGACCCCCCTTTAAATTTTTTATGTGAAGTTTCGTTACCCAAACCAACACGGGATATCCAAAAAACGCACTTATTAAAAATAGAAGGTGTTAACGTAACGCGATTTACGAATTTTTTTTAGCTTAATATTTGGCTGCAACCTTTTATAAATCTGAGTAAACCTGAAAAGGGACAATTCAATCGAAGTCCATATTAATAGGCAACACTTATAAAATGAAATATTTCTTTCGGAAAATGACGATTTAACTTTGACTTTAACTGTCGTCCAAAAGGGGACTTCTAAAATAAATTCTTTGTCGAATAAATAATTTGACTACAGAAATTTGCTTTTACTGATTAAAATAAAAAGAAATCTTGGCCAACTTACACATGTCAATGAAAAACATTTTTATGAAACAATTTTGAATCATTTTCAAAATAGATTATTTTCCCCCATTTTTCATAATGCTTGAGAGGCCCCGCGCTCAAAATTGCCACGGGCCCCGCGCTTGCTTAATCCGGCACTGCATAACATACGTGTTTACTACTTCGTATGTTTGTTATTTGGCTCGTGGTGTCTTGGTATCTTATGAAGATGTTTATTTCAAAGTCGTGCGTGTGTATACATTACAGTATATAGATACATTGTGCACACTACATTAGGTTCCCCCAAGATTTTTTTTAGCAAAATTTCAATCAAGCCATATATCAGTGTGTCTTTATCGAAACTTCAAAAAATATGTACAAACAAATATATTCGCACTAAAGGGGGATTTCGGCCGCGCCCGAAATTAGCCTCGTTTTAATTACTAACTGACTCGAGAGCTGTTACTGTTTTGAATAGCAGCAGCAGCGGCAGCATTTCATAGCTTACACATATGCTGGTTATGTTCGCAATTTTTTCACTGCATTGTTCTTGTTTTTAATGATGATTGCTTTTCTATTCCAAAAATTGTCGTAGATAACTTTACAGCCATGCATACATTCATATTACCTTATTTTAATTTTTCCAGCATCAGATATATTATCATTAGTGTTTGTTTTTCTTCTATTTATTATTAACAATATACATGCAAATTATTCATCATTATCAATGTGGCACGATAGTCCGACGTCAGGCTTTGATCACCTAATGCAAATTAATCACACATTTTAAATTTCATAGAGGACGAGTCCCCGCATGTATACTCCAAAAGGCAAACAAATAGTGGAGGCCTAACATGGTGGCAGACACGCTCCAAAATTTGAAATTTGTATGAAGAATATATAGAATATAGTACAGCAAATAGTAGCACTATTCCCTAATATCACATAGATGGCCATCAGCAGCGATTCCTTCTGAATGGGATATCATTGAAAACACTGTTCCGGGGTTATATTTCCAAAGGCAGACAAAAACCTTTAAAAGGACGATCAGCAGACGAGCCTTAAGTGGAGCGAAAAGTGGGATTTCGCTAAAAACATCAATGATCTCTCGTGACAGCATTTTCCCCTAATATCACACGGATGGCAGCAGCGATTCTTTTTGGACGGCATATCACTTAGGACACCAAGTTAAGTAAATATTTCCAAAGGCAGACATAAAGCATTAAAAGGGTGATCAGCAGACGAGCCCTTATATGGGTCAAAAAGTAGAATTTTGTGAGAAACAACAATTATCTCTCGTGGCAGCATTTGCCCCTAATATCACACGATGGACCATCAGTCGCAATTTCTTCTCAAAATGCATATCATTCAGAACACCATGCTAAGTATATATTTCCAAATGCAGACAAAAACCTTAAAAAGGTCGATCAGTGGACGTGCCTAAAGTGGTGGGAAAAAGGGCAAATGTGATCATTGTTGTTTCTCGCAAAATTCCACTTTTACCCCATTTAGAGGGTCGTCTGTCTGCTGATCGTCCTTTTAATGCTTTACGTCTGCCTTTGGAAATATATACTTAGCATGGTGTCCTGAATGATATATGTACCATTAAAAAAGAAACGCTGCTGAGGGCCATCCGTGTGACATTAGGGGGAAATTCTACTATTTATATTCGTTTGCTCAGGACAGATTTCTCCCCATTTTAACCCCCTTGTGCGTATCGTCAACCATACGCATGCGATATTCCTTTCTATTGTAAAAGGACAGGAGCACGAGTGGCATAAACCCCACCCGTATCTAAATCTTCAATAGGTGTGTTTTTTTGGTTATCCCGTGCAGGTTTGGGTAACGAAACTCCATATAAAAAAAATGACAGCTGACGCACCTGTCATTTTTTTTATATGAAGTTTCGTTACCCAAACCTGCACGGGATAACCAAAAAAACACACCTAATGTTGAAAGAGGAAAAGGAACTTGAAGACAATAGGGAAGACTAAATACGCACAAGTGTGGACATAGCTAATGGATTATAAAGTAAATGCAATTTAGGCTATCCTTAGACGAGGCCAAATAACTTTATTCGACACAAATCTGGTCTAGAAATTAGAAATTAGGGAACATTACGCTATCAGCTCTCGAAAGGGGAATTTCTTCTTCTTTTTGGTGACACTAGCGACAAATCAGCAGCAGCCGCCATATTGCGGAAAATATTTGTAACATAGAAGTTCTTCTTATGAGAACGGATAGCAGAACAAGCCGTTTTTGTCATCTGTGGCGTGGTGCCATGCCCTGTCTGCTCCTATTCTCCCTCAATATTGATACAGTACATTTCTAAGTAATTATTCAAAATAAATCAAAATTAAGATAATTTCAGAAAATGTGTTTGTAATCTGAATAAAGTGAACAGAAGAAATGACATCACCCATTAACAGCTCTGATACTAAAGGTAAAATCCAATTAACAGAAAAAAAATTCACCGGGTTCATAACGCGATTTAAAACCAAATCCATGACTAAATCTATAACAACGCTTGGAAAAATGTGGTTAATTTCGCCTATGTTGCAAAAAAAAAAACAACAGTTTTAGTCATGCATCAAATATTCGGAATGTACATTTAAACGAATTCTACTCTGAAAAACAAAAATTATTTCGACCCGCTTACTGGATTGAATCGTGAGGTTTTAGTATATACTGTCGATAGTGTAGCATGTCAGTTGGTGTAACCCAAAGGGACCATATCAAAAGAACCTACATCCGAGGTAGCTTGTCTATAGAACAACCAATCACCAAGCTCGAAGACCGACAAAAGGATTGGTATTGACTAATAAGAAGAAGAAGAAGTGAAGTTGAGCTTTGCCAACTACTGTGGTGTTAACCATTTACCATAAGCCAATTTGATAAAATATTCTTGTTATTTTATTCTCTGTGAAAAATACATAAAATATTGTTTTTCAAAAATGGAACGTAGTTGAGCGAAAGAATAAACCTTTTTTATCCAAACACCGTATTTAATGAATCTCTACACCAAAAAAATATTTCACTAAATTTACGAAAATAGTCAACGACCGAAGTAGTCTTGTTTTGATCGCGTTCGACAAAATTAAGGGCATGAACAGTTCGATAGACCTCTCGATGTGTAGACGATAACATCCGTTTATCGCAGCAGCCCTAGTACTGTAAAACTTATAGACTATGAATCGAATTCGCAACAGCTGCTTTCAGCTGACGTGGACCAAGTTGCTCAATACAATGCAATTATAAATAAATAAATAGATAAATATATCTGTTTATATGCACATTTGCCTGTTATTATAATCCCGTTACGTTGCATTGTGAATAACTTGTATGACATACCCGGGTGTGTTGGGTGTATGTTTGCGTGTAATTTTTTGGATGTAGACACAAAGGTTAAGGATTTATTAGGAACACACTTGGATGAAGTTTGGTTAAGATTGGTGCAAAAAGAATAAGAAATTTCTTACCAGAAGCTATTTGTTGGTGGTTGGCTTATATAACCCAGTGTTCCGATTTCATCCATTCCTAGATATGTTTCGAGGCTGTACTAGGAATACATTTGGGTGAAGTTTGATTAAGATTGGCTTAAAAAGAAAAAAGGGTTTCCTAGAAGAACCTATTTTTCTTTTTTGGTTTGTATGAAAGCGCTATGAGGTAGTGTTCCCATTCCATCCATTCCTAGTTACGTTTTGAGGCTTTACTAGAAACACACTTATGGGGAAGTTAAGTTAAGATTGGTTCATAAAGAAAAAAGTTCTTCTTAGAAGGACCAAATTTTTGATTTGGGGTTTCTATGGCAGCCCCATGATGCCATGAAGGATTCTATTCGTTCCGGCATATACAGCGTGATGAAGTTGTATACAAAATTTTAGCGCAATAGCTTCAAAACTTAGGGACTAGTTTCTATTGAAACAGACGGACAGACAGACAGACGGACGTTCAATAATATACATACATATATACTTTTCATAGTCGGAGGTGCTTGCTTCTGTGCGTTGCAAACTTCATGACAAAGTTAATATACCCTTTCATATAGTGACGGGTATAAAAAAGTAATAGCGGCAAATGCGGCAAAAGTGAAAAGAGAATTTAATTAGTTTGAATTTTTCAGTGAGCTGTACGGCAAAGTAAGCTTAGATTTTCCTTTACTCGAACAAAACTTCATCCTCGGCACAAGCTTAATTTGCGTGATTTATTCACAGCAAAAAAAAAATGAAACACAATTGCAACTATGTATGCAAAGCAATAATAAGGATAAGAGTCCACAATGTACCTTGACACCCTTAAGGAGTTATGAATAGCTTAGTGAAAACATTTTTCAAGCTGAAAAGAATGAAAGCTCGTGATTGTGGTGGCTGATGATTAGGGTCCATACCACAAACCACGTAACGTACCGTTGAGAAGACAGTGATTGAGTCTTCCCCGGTGAGAAAAGGACGGAAAATTAAACGCCTTATTTACCATTTAGCAACGGCATTTTCAGTTTTATTGCAAATTAGAATTAGGATTTTACATTTTGAAAAATGTATAGTTATAATAAATATTGTAATTTTTTCCAGAGTAAGTTACTAATAGTTATAATAAATTCTTAGTTCCTACAACTCATTTACGCTTCTAGCCAACTCGGGATTATTTTTCAAATAAATCGTATCCATAATATTATAGAACACTTTATGCGGCACGCCTACATCTAATTGTTCAATCATACGTCTCGTATTTTTATACGATTCCTTTTCGAATTCGTCAAAAATCCGTGGAATTCCAATTTCTTTATACAGCTGTTTCACCCGGGCAATTTTGGCAGGATCTAAAAGAATTAAAAAAAAAAAACAACATTTTAGCTAACTCGTAAATCAGAAGTACCTCGAAAGTGGATTTTAGTACCTTTCTTGCCGTGACACTCTTTCATAATAGCTTTCTGCTCATCAGTTGCTCGTTCTATGCATGTTGTTGCCAGCCAGGTGAGTTTATTCTCCTCGATGTCAGTGCCTACTTTCCCGGTTAGACTTGGTTTGCCAAAACAATCCCAAAAATCATTTTGACTTTGATAGTAGAAACCAATTTCACCAACAACTGCACCGACTTGACGATGTTTTTTCGGATCGGTGTTTCTGAAAAATATTGGTCAATTATATGAATATAAGGGGAAAGATGAAGGTTGAAAGGGGGAACATAAAGGTTAAAAGGCTCCGGCTAATTCCTATATCTTCTTCAGTTGTGGCATAACTGCGGACCCTTAGCTATGCAGGAGGAGTTTTATATGGTGAACGGCTTCGGCCAATTCCTATGTCTCTCTACGGGGCGTTACTTTTCCGCATTATCTGAGTAACCGCTGCGCCTGAGTGCTGTATTAACAACAGCGTCTCAGGTTACTTAACGTGATAGGTGACAGAAAACATTTAATTCAACCACCAAAGCAGCATCTTCGAGGCATGCGCATGATGGCCTTTACTAAACGATTAAATCCTATCATGGTTTAGCGATGCGCCGACATCTCATCCTAAGAAAAACTTCAAGTCAAGAAACCTGAAACAAAAGCCTCGGATTGGACGGATACAAAACAACGACCCCGCAAACGAACAACTGATTACTCTTTCGGATCCTGGAATGTTCCTACGCTCCCTGAGTAGACCGAGGGCCTTAAGGGCCCTCCTGGATCAGGTAGAACAATACAAGCTGAGTTGCATAGTTGCATAGTTGCAATCCAGGAAACTAAATGGCTCAAAAGCGAGATTAACGACCTCAATTCGCACACTATTTTTACGAGTGGTAAAGAGGAGGCCAACAAGGAGTTTGGAGTAGCTTTCATCGTGAGCAGCTCAAGGACCACGTTATCGGCCTCAAACCCATCAACGAGCGGCTATGTGTGAATCAGTGTTGTGCAATTACGCGTAATCTTTGGAAGTCTACGTTACAGCGTAGACAAAGGCGTAGACAACGTATACAATGTATACGATGCATACAATAGGTGTGTTTTTTTGGTTATCCCGTGCAGGTTTGGGTAACGAAACTTCATATAAAAAAAATGACAGGTGCGTCAGCTGTCATTTTTTTTATATGGAGTTTCGTTACCCAAACCTGCACGGGATAACCAAAAAAACACACCTAATGTAAAGAATGAAGACAATGAAGTGTCACTGGGTGTGATCTTGTTTTAAATGCACCCTAAAATTTGCATTGGTTGAGTTCAGAGTTTTGAATTTATTTTTTTTTTCAGTAAATGCCAAACATGTTAATGATTCTGAACTCATCCATTCATTTGGCAATACCAAAATTAAATTAATGTTTAGCATGTATCTTCCCGTATGTTTTGCATTCATTTTCATATGTAGTAGAGACGCTATTCCAGGTTGATTGGGACTAGTGGCGAACCCACGTAGGGGATTTGGGGTTCAAACCCCCTCCGAAATTGCTCGATGTAATATAAGATACAAATCGGTTTAACCCTTAAATGCATGGGGTCTGAACCCAGTATCGTAACTGACCTCCCTTTATGTAAAATCGGTCACTGAACACGGAATCAGCTTTTATTTTCCCAGGAAATAGCCCGTTTTCCCAGAAAAGCGAAAATAGTAGAATTTTCATTGTGTACCAAATATGGTACGCCATGCATTGAGGCCATATGTTGTAAATGAAAGACATTTTTCAAATTTATTATTTAATCTGCCTCTTACTTTAATATAAACAATGCAAAACAGAAAGGATAATGATTATTGAGAGTTTCGATCGAAATTATAGTAGAAACTCGATATAATGAACTCTTCAATAAAGAAAAGGCTGTCATTTCGATCGAAAATCGCGAATATTCAGTTTTTTAAAAGGGATCTCGGGTAGGTCCGTGATTAGTTTCCTATTCCTTATTGAAATTTGTACCGATGCCTATTTGTGACATATCCTGGAAGTTGATGGAAGTGGAGTAGGTCTTGCTACCCCTACATCCTCTACAAACCTAAATTTAGCCATATCTTTTGATAGAATGTCGCGAAAAACGTCAAATGTGTGTCAAGTGGTGGCTGTTGGATGTCCTTGTTAAATATTAAAAGTGCGCCAGATCCGACTCATATACCCCTTCCTCCCCTACAAAAAAACATGGAATTGATTATTTTGGGTTTTTGCGTCCCGTCTAGCTCTGTACATGGGTATAGGGTATGCACTCAATATGCTATTACAGGGATTAAAACTCGGTCTCCTTATAAAATAACATGTTCCACTGTTAAACGTATATTTCGATACTTCTTTTGACTTATCATAGCTCATGGGATCTTGAAAATTTCTTTAAAAGTATATAGATTGGATTGACTTTGCTAGGATATGAATATGGAAATGAACTGCTGGCTGCTTTGTAGCCCAAATTTGTGCAGGTCCCTGGACCTGTCCACAAGAATTACATCCATGCAATTTTTTGTTTATCGAATGTGGTACTCCACATAGTCTTCCATATGGAATGGTTTACACTAGCAGTATATTTTTTGAGGATCCTGAACGTGAATTTCCAAGACAATACTTGTCATAATCAAATGTTTTAAGAAATTGGATATCAAGGCGCAGCTGCTTGAGTCCTGGTGAAAGTCCAAGCATTTTACTAAGATGGGATTATAAGAAGCAGCTACAGAAAATCTAAGCCCTGACCGGTGTGCTATAGAAAATAAAATTACAAAAACGATCGTTCCAAATCAACTACGACAGCTCCGTTTCCTTCGATCCTGAGCAGGACTGATTAACCTAGCTTTCATAAAAAAATGGCAGTAAATGTCCTGGAAAAATGGATCGGTGGCATAATTTGTATGAAAATTTAAATTATTTGGACCTGTTCTGGGCCAACAAAACGCACCATAATATTGAAAGAGCTGATAATTAAAATGTTATGAACATATCCTACCCTTCCCAAGACTAAAGGAGAATAATTTCATCAGCTAAGAACGATTGGAATGTATGTATAGATATTTCCGAATATGCCCCAATGCATGGTGTACCATATATGGTACGTCGCAAAATTGGTGCAAACAATACATTTGGTGACTTTCTTTGGCCGAAATCTCAAAAGAACCTCAAGAACACATTCCAATTTACTCACCAGTATTTTTTTTCTTTTCCAAATAACGGTAAATTTCGCCAATTTTTTTAGCTCTAAAGAATGGCTTTTAAAATTCCACAAAAAATAACATTTGTCCACTTTTACGGCGCACTGGCAATTCAGGGAAAGCTTCGGGAAGCCAAAATTTAATTTATGTGAAAGCTTGTTTTGTCTTCTTTGGGAAAAAGTAAAAAAAAAATCAAAAATTGAATAATCCCTTGACTTTTACAGGAAAATAGCCATGTACCATATATGGTACGCTATGCATTTAAGGGTTAACCCTTAATATGGTACGCTATGCATTTAAGGGTTAACCCTTAAATGCATAGCGTACCATATATGGTACATGGCTATTTTCCTGTAAAAGTCAAGGGATTATTCAATTTTTGATTTCTTTTTTACTTTTTCCCGAAGAAGACAAAACAAGCTTTCACATAAATTAAATTTTGGCTACCCGAAGCTTTCCCTGAATTGCCAGTGCGCAGTAAAAGTGGACGAATGTTATTTTTTGTGGAATTTTAAAAGCCATTCTTTAGAGCTAAAAAAATTGGCGAAAATTACCGTTATTTGGAAAAGGAAAAATACTGGTGAGTAAATTGGAATGTGTTCTTGAGGTTCTTTTGAGTTTTCGGCCAAAAAAGTCACCAAAGGTATTGCTTGCACCAATTTTGCGACGTACCATATATGGTACACCATGCATTGGGGCATATTCGGAAATATCTATACATACATTCCAATCGTTCTTATCTGATGAAATTATTTTCTTTTAGTCTTGGCAAGGGTAGGATATGTTCATAACATTTTAATTATCAGCTCTTTCAATACTATGGTGCGTTTTATTGGGCCCAGAACAGGTCCAAATAATTTAAATTTTCATACAAATTATGCCACCGATCCATTTTTCCAGAACATTTACTGCCATTTTTTTATGAAAGCTAGGTTAATCAGTCCTGCTCAGGATCGAAGAAAATGGAGCTGTCGTAGTTGATTTGGAACGGTCGTTTTTGTAATTTTGTTTTCTATAGCACACCGGTCAGGGCTTAGATTTTCTGTAGCTGCTTCTTATAATCCCAGTCTTTTTAGCTGGCAAGCATACTGAAAAAATTGTTCACATCATTTGTTTTGTCCGTAGGACACGCCACTAAAAACCGAGCTTCCGTGCTTAACATCTTAGTAAAATGCTTGGACTTTCACCAGGACTCAGCAGCTTTGCCTTGATATCCAATTTCTTAAAACATATGATTATGACAAGTATTGTCTTGGAAGTTCACGGTCAGGATCCTCAAAAAATATGCTGCTAGGGTCAACCATTCCATATGGAAGACTATGTGGAGTACATTCGATAAACAAAAAATTACATGGATGTAATTCTTGTGGACAGGTCCAGGGACCTGCACAAATTTGGGCTATAAAGCAGCCAGCAGTTCATTTCCATATTCATATCCTAGCAAAGTCAATCCAATCTACAATATACTTTTCAAGAAATTTTCAAGATTCCATGAGCTATGATAAGTCAAAAGAAGTCTCGAAATATACGTTTAACAGTGGAACATGTTATTTTATAAGGAGACCGAGTTCTAATCGCTGTAATAGCATATTGTGTGCATACCCTATACCCACCTATACCCATGTACAGAGCTAGAGGGCACGCCAAACCCAAAATAATCAATTCCATGTTTTTTTTTTGTAGGGGACGAAGAGGTATATGAGTCGGATCTGGCGGACATCCAACAGCCACCATTTGACACACATTTGAAGTTTTTCGCGACATTCTATCAAAAGATATGGCTAAATTTAGGTTTGTAGAGGATGTAGGGGTAGCAAGACCTACTCCACTTTCCATCAACTTCCAGGATATGTCACAAATAGGCATCGGTACAAATTTCAATTAGGAATAGAAAACTAATCACGGACCTACCCGAGCTCCCTTTAAAAAAAACTGAATATTCGCGATTTTCGATCGAAATGACAACCTTTCCTTTATTGAAGAGGAGTTCATTATATCGAGTTTCTACTATAATTTCGATCGAAACTCTCAATAATCATTATCCTTTCTCTTTTGAACTGTTTATATTAAAGTAAGAGGCAGATTAAATAAAATTTGAAAAATGTCTTTCATTTACAACATACGGCCTGAATGCATGGCGTACCATATTTGGTACACAATGAAAATTCTACTATTTTCGCTTTTCTGGGAAAACGGGCTATTTCCTGGGAAAATAAAAGCTGATTCCGTGTTCAGTGACCGATTTTACATAAAGGGAGGTCAGTTACGATACTGGGTTCAGACCCCATGCATTTAAGGGTTAATACAAAAGCAGGACGTTTCCGACAAAAATAGTTCTAACAGTCGGAAAATGAGAAAATTGAGCAAGTAACTCAGTATCACAGAGATGGTGCTGCGCTAAGATGCTTTTCGAAAGACTCTTGAAGTACCACAAATAATTGCTTTCAAATGTTTTTTTCCAATAGCTGGGATTGATACTGAGAGGAGTCTCTCAGTTTTTTTTTGTCAATTAAGTTCTGCGGATAGAGCCTACCTAGCAAGCTCAAGTCATGATAAAGTACTATGAAACTCTGTACACATTTTAAAATAAACTATATTGAAACGCTACTGATGCTTAGTAACCGAACAATAAAAGAAATGATTGTGGGAGAATAACAATTTATTAACCCAAAATAGTTAACGAAAAAAACACAATTTTACGTGTGTAGGGTATAAATATTTGAGAGTTTTAATATGTCGTTGAAAATATAACGATAGCCTGAATAGGCTTTGACATTTTCATAGAAAATGTCACAGCCTATTCGAACTATCGTCATATTTTAACCGATATGCTAAAACTAATATTAATTCAAATTCAAACTTCAACCTCTTTCATAAAACCCCTTCCGAAATATTTTTCTGCGCACGCCCCTGATTGGGACCGAACCCTATGCGGATTTTCGTATTGTCCGGATTTTCGCAATGCACTAATTGTCATCCTAGTGGATAGTATTTATAATACAATCCTTAAAAAATTGCCTTTTTATAGTTAAATAATAATTTCGCATTCGAAAAATGCATTTCCTTAAGCTTATAGAGCCGTACGCACAAACAAAATTTATAAAAAGAAATTGTGGCTTAAGACGAATTTGAATTATCCAAATTCCGGATTTTCGATGGTTGGATTATCAGGGTCTTACTGTAGTTTGAGTAAATCGATTAAACATGAGGCAAGTTTGAAAGTAAAGAGTTGGAAATAAATAAAAATGGAGCCACCCCATCTCGCTGCAAAACTCTTAATTATTTACATTGTGCCTATACACCGCTCGCGTAGACAAATGGTCAATTGTCTGCATACATACTCTACGCGTCGAAAAAGATGTAGATTACCTCGGAGTAGACCACTTGCACAACGCTGTGTCATCCGCATCAAGACCCGTTTCGCTAATTTTTGGCTCATTAATGCGCATGCCCCTACAGAAGTAAAAGAAGACGTGATTAAGAACGAGTTTTACAACGACCTAGAAACACTCTTCGAGTCACTTCCATCAAACGACGTCAAGCTGCTGCTAGGAGGCTTTAACGCCAAAGTCGGAACGAAAGCTGGCATAGAGGAACTACTGAAGGTCATAGCCTCCACGACGAAAACAGCAACAACGGTCAGCGACTTATCGACTTCGCGAGCGGCAGAAACCTGGTCATAAGCTCTACATGTCTCCCTCATCGACGAATCCATAAGCAGACCTGGAGGTCTCCAGATGAATACACCGTGAACCAGATCCACCACGTACTGATCAGCAAGAGACATGGGCGTAGCCAGGATTTCGGTCAGGGGGGGGCAAGCCCGAAATTTTTTCAATATCAAGATTTTCTTAGGATTTGAAATCGTTGGTCCCGAAAATATTGTTAGGCAAAATTTAGAGTATTTTATCTGGTGTAATGGTTAGTGGCCGCACCTTCTTTGCACACGGGTTCGAGACTCACCGTGAACGAATTCAGTTAATTTGTTTTTCGAACTCATGCCCCTTGCGACGAACTATGAACTCACTCAAGATGTTAAACGAGTACCCATTCATGATTGTTTTTTTTTAATTTTAGGAAAGGACAGTCGAGAATGATTTTCAAGACCATTTAAAGAAAAATTGCCCCTGAAAGTGTTTAGACTTTTACTGGTTATTCTGATTATATTCAACTGGCCTCCGTTTTTGCTTTTTAAAACGTAACTCGTTTATATTCAGTGCTATTTTTGGCTTTTGGGCAGCATATTCCACTTGCGACATCAATGTCCGTTTTGAAATCTGGCTTTGCTTGGTTCTACAGGATCGCATCTCCTGCTGAAACATACCGAGAAGCCTCTTATCTCACATCCACAGCATCCATAGAAAAAAACATTATCCGACAGTCGGCTGGAGACATTTAGGGGTACATGCTTTTCCACTTCCTTAAAATAGGAGCCCAATGGAGCTCTTAAGCGGTTTTTCCTTTTCCAAATAGGAGCCCAAGCGCTCAGTTATTCCACTGAGACCCCTCTTTAGCTGCTCAACTCAGCTGCTCCTCTACACTTCTACAATAACATCGGGAGTCCTAGCTAACCCTCCCCAGAACGGAATCCCACAGTAAAGTTTAAACCGAAGTTGGACAGGATTCCATTCTGATTGCATGATGAAGTTTTGACAATTAAGTACTCTCGCACAAAATCAACGATCTGATCGTTACAGCTCTGGATCTCGAGAAGGAGTCAACTGCAGTCGACTTAAGGAAAAAATTAAACAAGACCGAAGTGCTAAATTTGAGTCCACCTTACGTACGTTGTCCTCGACGCGGCCGCACGACAGCGACTCGCTTATTCCATAAAAACTCGTTTCTCTCTCATTTTAAAAACGAGTTTTCATATGGAATGAGCGAGTCGCTGTCGTACGGCCGCGTCGAGGACAACGTACCTTTAGTATGAAAGGGAATTTAACTCCCCCATAAATATTAATTCATCTATTTAGACAATATCGTTGCCGCGGGTGGCGGTATCAAGAGCATTCCACAGTCAAGTTCTTGTCCAAAATTTTGCAAACCAAATTGTAAAAACCAAAGGTGTTGAAAGGGAGCAGTACTTGGAGAGCGTACCTAAATTACTGGTCGATGCAAACAGGCCGACAAAATTTCACGCTAGTTCTCTGAATGCATAGAGTTCGACTGAAAAACTGTGGTCAAATTAGGAGGCATTGCGAGAAACCGTATACGTTATGGGACGTAAGTGCAGTCGATTCTCTATTTTCCACAAGTGGTTTACAGCCCTTATACACCTGCAACTTGGTTGCCAACCTAAGTTGGTAATACGCAAAAAAAAACGGAAAACAAGTGTTTTGTAGGCATGGTGCAGGTTGCAGTACCAGGTTGCACGAACGTGAATGGCGTGGTTGCCGGAACGTTGCAAGTGTGTAGTTAGGTACCTGCAACCTAGGTTGGCAACGAAGTTGCAGATGTAGAAGGCCTGTAAGGCACAAGAAAGTCGTCCACTGCACTTTTAAAGCACACAAAATTTTCTTTAGTTTGAGTGCAACGCCAGCTTTGTAGGTACAAAGGATCCCAAGATACAGCATTTCGAACTTTAAAAAAAAAAAAACAAAAAAAAAGTTTCCTACCAAACCAGCGCGGGTGCGGTACGCGGTACACACAACACAGACTTCACACGAATTGGCAAATTCAGCGTGGTCTACCGCGGCGGAAATTATTTCACAAATTCTGACGCGTACCGCACCACGCTGGTTTGGTGGAAACTATAAACTAATTCAATCACTTTTGAATGCACATCCTTGCGAGCTTTTTGGCGGGATTGTATTATATCAATCCTTTTTGCGGCTGACAACTTTTTCTTTGGCGGAAACTTTTTACAACAGAGTTGTTTTTGTGAGATATCAATTCTTTTTTGCAGTTTTCAATATTTACTGCCCTATTGTCACGACTTTGTTTGAGAACATAATAACAATAACAACCCTCTTGGTAACCTTTTTGCCCTTGATAACCTTAGCCTCCTTCGTAACCTGAGTTGTGTGTGTTTTGTGAACCTCTACCGTTTGCTGGAAGCTTTAGGCTCATCGGGATGTTATTTGTTCATCCAATATTATAGTAATATGTACGTACTCGTATAAAAGACGAATTAAAACTGGAACTGTGACCCCTTGCCGCCGCTCTCGCAGACGCTTTACAACTGAAAACTTTAGAGAACATATACAAGGGATTGTTCGAAACAGTCCTGCCAAATCACAAAACTTTACGAGATGCTCTCTGCAAGGCTGTAGCCCTGTCAATGAACAACAAGAACAACGAGAACAACGAGAACAAGATTTTCGAAAAAATGCGATTTTCAAACTCTTATATCTCCGGTGTTTTTCATCGTATCTTCTTGAAATTTTCTACACTTCGTAAGACGGCGCGAGTGACAACCCATACCGAATTTGAACACTCAGAACCAACCAGGGTCGGAGCTACAGAGGTCCGAAAACCCGTACTTGTTCCGTCGTGTAAACATAGTCTTAGTCGCTTTTCACTTTTGATTTGTTCAAATTTCTTCTTTTTTCTTTGGCAGGATGCTCCCGCGTCCCTAGATTTTGCAGCTACTAGATATTTCTTTATATTTTATTTGTCAGTTACTTTAATTAGGCTTCCGAATTAAATTATTTTATTGAATGAGGTAATGCATTTAAAAGTGACGTTTTGTCCCAATAAGCATTCCTTTATAATTATTCCTTAAGGGAATCCGTATTCCTTAAGTGAGAACTATGAATTCCTCCCTTAATGTTCATGTTTTAGGGCTTTCAAGACTTGTTCACGTTTCAGAGTAGTAGCTCACATAAAATTGTTCACCTTCACGTTTGGCGAAGTACACGATTACCCGAGGTCTACTGTATAGACATGAAAAGAGCTATCCATAGCGCTCAGGATTGCTGTAAATCTGGACGAAATAGAATAGAATTAGGTATGTCCATATGTATCCATGTAGATGACTATGTAAGGAAGAAGAACGGCTTGTAATAAATTGATATGGAAATGTTTGTGTGGTTTTCGGAACATGGAAACTGCAAACGAAAATGCGAAAAAGTGAATCTGAAAAAAATTATCCCTGAAATATTTTTTTTTTCTTTCAGTACTATTAATATTCAATTCAATAAAAAAAGTTTCACCGACCAGGGAGGGGCGGTCGCCCCCCCCCCTGCCCCCCTGGCTACGCCCATGGCCAGAGATGAATCATCCATGAGTTCTGGGAGGAGCTCAAAGACAGCATCAAAGGAGTCACAGAAGAGGTTGTGGGCTATAAAGGCCAGCGCAGACGAACAGACTGGTTTGACGACGAATGCAGGGCCTCGATTGAGGCGAAAAATTAAGCCTATAACCAATACACTCAACGCGCATCTTGAGCCAAGAAAGAAAGATACAACGAACTTTGGCGAATACCTAATACGTTAATTAGACGTAAGAAACGCAAACATTTTGACGAGCACTTACAGCAAATAAACCAAAGATTAGCCAGTAAGAACATTAGACAGGCGTACAAACTTATAAATAATATCAAGAACGGATATCAACCCAGGACAAGCCTATGTAAGGACAAGGATGGTAACATCATCAGCGATATCAAAAGCATCAACAAACGATGGGCCTCGCATTGTGAAGAGCTCCTCAATGCACCATCAGCATGCCCCGCGGAGCCAGCTCTTGAGCAGTTACCCGAACCAGGCCCTCCCGTTCTACCCCCAATAGTAGAGGAGGTGAGTCTTGCCATACAGTCGCTTCAAAACAATAAAGCGCCAATAAGACATATTTCTCGGTCCTCCCTATAGTTAATTCGAAACTTGCGCACAGGAACACGAAGCTCCGCGTGTACAAAACGATCATCCGACCCGTGCTATTTATGGCTGCGAAACATGGACCCTCACCCAAGCCTCCGAAATTTTGGTAGACCGATTCAAACGAAAGGTCCTTCGGCGAATTTTCGGGGCCGTTCGCGAGCGAGATCAATGGCGTATCCGGTACAACAATGAGTTGTGTCAATTGTACGATGAGCTGGAAGTATCGAAAATTGTGAAGCTTCAACGTTTGGAATAGGCAGGGCATGTACAACGGATGGACGATAATCGTATGCCAAAGAAAGTGATGAACGCACAACGTATTGTAGGAGCGAGGTTGCGTGGACGACCGCCCACCAGCTGCTGCGCTTCCGAAACTGGAGGACAAGGTCACGTAACCGCGACAATTGGAGATCAACGATTCAGGCGGCCAAGGCCCGACGTAGGGCTATCGTGCCACATTGATGATGATGACATGAATATAAGAATCAGCTAAAATCTAAAATGGAGCGAAAAAATGTATAGTAATTGATCAATTGAGAACGGCTGGGTCGATTTGGTTCAAATTTTTTTTTCAGTTGTTTGCAATTACCAGGAGAAGGTTTTTACGAAAGAAAATTGTGGGGAAAACCCTCCGGAAAAGTCGGAAAATTAGAAAAATCGAAAACTAAATCCACCAATCAAAATTCCCTGGAAGCTCTTACCATTTTTGATTTATATTAGGAAAATGATTGAACTTTTAAATTAGGGGATATTGACGTAGTGTTTTATTTTTTTTTTTTGATAAATTTTAATTTGGCTGGATTTTACACCATATTCGGCGATCACCAACGGATGGCTCAACAAATTATTTTTTTTTTCACTATATAAAATGGAATTATTGCACATCTTACCCATTCATTATCATCGGTACTGCCACCGGGAAATATAGTGAATAGAATGACATTTTGTAATCGACCAATTTTCTATATTTGGGCATCGTAAATTCCGTTACACACGCTTTCGACATTCGGACATCGTAGCACTGAGCAGCAACTGTGGCGAAGACAGCCTGTGGAATACGAATAAAACTATGAAAATCGGGCGGGTAGGAGGTAGGACTGTATTCTTTGAATTTACCTTCCGGAAAAAGTCCACAAGAACCGAATAGTACGCCTTGTCGCTGAAATGTTTTCTCAATATTTGAAAGAGACCATTCTCAATCATAAGTCCATCATTGATGCACATAACGCCAACGTCCTCGACGCGATACCAACATGGCTGACCGCGACGACTCGTACTCTGGTCCATTATATCGTCATAAATGAGCAGGGCGCCTTGAACCTGGAAAAATATGTAAGTTTGTTGATTTTTAAATTTTGGCTATCTCTATCTCTAGACATCGGGCCGCATTTGGGGCATAGTGGGTTCGTCGAGTCAATCGTACGTGGGCTCGACGTTCTTATACATATATTTCCAATTCGCGCTGTTAAGGTACATGTTCGTAGAGACAATTCATATGATGATCGCTCGGCGATCGTAGTTTTGCATCCAATTTCGAGACGTATTTAAATATTTTTTGAATGGTTCTAATTTCCTTGTATCAACTATGGACTAAAGCAACATGTCTGTATAGAAAATATACCCAAATAGTGTTCAAAACCGGTGGTTTAGCTTCGATCGCTGAGCGATGATCCCATGAGTCGTCTCTACGAACACAAACCTTTAATGTTTTTTTTTTTTTTTCAAATACGGATATTTGATCACCCTGAAAATCGATAGCAGTGATGGCATGCTGTAATGGCAGCATTTAAGTTTGAAGATACAAAAAAATTAAAGTGACTGTCGCCTATCGCCTTACAGAATGCCAGCTCAGATCTTAAAATTACAAGTAGGTACATATCGTAAAGTGAAGAGGCGACTCAACTTCTGAGTACCCGAACGCGATGATTCTTTGCTTTTAGCAAAATAGACAACCGCAATTTAGAGTTCATACCATTTCAAGACACCACGCCAAATAGTGAGCCTTACGAATATTTTCCGGTGTCAATTGCGACTTATCGACCAGTTGCTTGTAAGTTGACACCAATGTCAGTCCACGATACTTTTTACCATGGGGTAAATTGTAGTATAAAGCCTGCAAAATATAGAAATTAACATGATTTATATTTACAGACACTGAAACCAACCTTTCTGTACCAATCCGATACGATTCCGTTTGAATCGTATTGACTGACAATTTCGCAAAGTTCATCTACAAAACCTGAAAAATGAAATAAAAACATTTTTAGGGTTTTGAAAAAAAAGTCAAGTCGTTTTTGTCTGTTCGTCTGTTCGTTGTCAAGGCTAATAGTCTAAGAGCCCAAGTGGAAATTATTTACAACTATTTCCTCTATTTCTGTTACACATTATCGCAAATTTCACGATTGGAGATGCCCCAAAACGGTAGTCTGCCTCCTGGACAGTGGGGCTAAAGGGGTGGCAGACAACTTCAAAGTCGTTAATAGTTGCACAAATTTGCAACTATTTTCTCGCTGTTCGTGCATTGCACGATCATAGTACTTGGTCCACTGATAACGAAAATGAAGATGGCAGACACTTTCAGTGGGGCTAAACTGGTGGCAGCCCAAAGTCGTTAACAGTTGCAAATATTTGCAACTATTTCCTCGCGTTTGATTCATATACCATTTAATAGAGGACGAGTCCCCGCATATATATTCCAAAAGGCAGACAAAAATTGGGGGCTAACATGGTGGCAGACGCGCTCCAAAATTTGAGATTTGTATGAAAAATGGGAAGTGCTTCTACAAAAATAACGCTAACTCCATTATGCTAAATCATATAGGTACAGAACGAGCTTAATTATTTTCCAGACACTTCCCTCAGTACTTAAGCCAAATTTCATTTCAGAATTCCAGTTACAACCCGGTTAATTTATCAATCGAAATTTGACTATTTTCAAGTAAATTTACAGGCAATATAGTACATTATGTATACAGAAAGCGAATATAAAAAGTAACATTTTCCCCTAATATCATACGGATGGCCCTCAGCAGCGATTCTTTTTGAACGGCATATCATTCAGGACACCATGCTAAGTACATGTTTCCAAAGGCAGACAAAAAACTTTAAAAGGACGACCAGCAGACGAGCCTAAAGTGGAGAAAAAGTGGGATTTTGTGAGAAATAACAAGGATCTCATTTTCCCCTAATATCACACGTATGGCATCCAGCAGCGATTCTTTTTGGACCGCATATCACTTAGGACACAATGTTAAGTAAATATTTCCAAAGGCAGACATAAAGCATTAAAAGGACGATCAGCAGACGACCCCTAAATGGGGCAAAAAGTGGAATTTTGCAAGAAACAACAATTATCTCTCGTTGCAGCATTTTACCTTAATATCACACGGATCGCCCCAGCAGCGACTCTTTTTGGAACGCATATCACTAAGGACACAATGTTAAGTAAATATTTTCAAAGGCAGACATAAAGCATTAAAAGGACGATCAGCAGACGAGCCCTTAAATGGGGCAAAAAGTGGAATATCGCGAGAAACAACAATTCATCTCTCGCGGAAGCATTTCCCCCTAATATCACACGGATGGCCCACAGCAGCGTTTATTTTTGAACGGTATATCTTTCAGGACACCGTGGTTAGTGTATATTTCCAAAGGCAGACATAAAGCAAGAAAAGGACGATCAGCAGACGAGCCCTTAAATGTGGCAAATGGTGGAATCTTGCGAGAAACAACAATTACCTCTCGTGGCAGCGTTTCCCCGTAATATCGCACGGATGGCCCCCATCAGCTTTTCTTTTTGAGCAATATTTCATTCACGACACCATGCTAAGTATATATTTCCAAAGGCAGACATACAGCATTAAAACGACGATCAGCAGACGAGCCCTTAAGTCGAGCAAAAAGTGAGATTTTGCGAGAAACACAACCATCCCTCGTGGCAGAATTTCCCCCTAATATCACACAGATGGCCCGCAGCAGCGATTCTTTTTGGAGCATTTCACTAAGGACACAACGTTAAGTAAATATTCCCAAAGGCAGACATAAAGCATTAATAGGACGATCAGCAGGCGAGCCCTTAAATGGGGCAAAAAGTGGAATTTTGCAAGAAACAACAATTATCTCTCGTGGCAGCATTTCCCCCTAATATCACACGGATGGCCAGCAGCAGCGTTTCTTTTTAACCTGCATATCATTGAGGACACTACCTAGTATTTATTTCCAAAGGCAGACATAAAGCACAAAAAGGACGATTAGCAGACGAGCCCTTAAGTCGAGCAAAAAGTGGAATTTTGCAAGAAACAACAATTATCTGTCGTTGCAGCATTTTCCCCTAATTTCACAGGATGGACCATAAGTCGCGATCTCTCCTCAAAACGGATATCATTCAGAACACCATGCTAAGTATATATTTCCAAACGCAGACAAAAACCTTAAAAAGGACGATCAGTAGACGTGCCTAAATTGGTGCAAAAAAAGGTCAAAAGTGATAATTGTTGTTTTCCGCAAAATCACACTTTTTGGCCGACTTAAGGGCGCGTCTGCTGATCCTCCTTTTAATGCTTTATGTCTGCCTTTGGAAATATTTACTTAGTATGGTGGCCTAAGAGATATGCCGTCCATAAAGAATCGCTACTGGGTGCCATCCGTGTAGGGGAAAATGCTGTCACGAGGGATCATTGTTGTTTTTCGCAAAATCCCACATTTTGCCTAATTTAGGGGCTCCTCTGCTGACCGTCCATTTAAAGGTTTATGTCTGCCTTTGGAAATATTTACTTAGCATAGTGTCCTGAATGCTATACCTTAAAAAAGAAACGCTGTTGAGGGCCATCCGTGTGATATTAGGGTGAAATGCTGCCACGAGAGATAATTGTTGTGTTTGCGAAATTCCACATTTTGCTCGACTTAAGGGTTCGTCTGCTGATCGTCCTTTTAGTGCTTTATGTCTGCCTTTGAAAATATATACTTAGCAGAGTGTCCTGAATGATATGCCGGTCAAAAAGAAACTCTGCTGCGGGCCATCCGTGTGCTGTTAGGGGGAAATGCTTCCACGAGAGATAATTGTTGTTTCTCGCAATATTCCACTTTTTGCCCCATATAAGGGCTCGTCTGCTGATCGTCCTTTTAATGCTTTATGTCTGCCTTTGGAAATATTTACTTAACATTGTGTCCTTAGTGATATGCGTTCCAAAAATAGTCGCTGCTGGGGCGATCCGTGTGATATTAAGGTACAATTCTGCAACGAGAGATAATTGTTGTTTCCCGCAAAATTCCACTTTTTGCCCCATTTAAGGGGTCGTCTGCTGACCGTCCTTTTAATGCTTTATGTCTGCCTTTGGAAATGTTTACTTAACATTGTGTCCTAAGTGATATCCGGTCCAAAAAGAATCGCTGCTGGATGCCATCCGTGTGATATTAGGGGAAAATGAGATCCTTGTTATTTCTCACAAAATCCCACTTTTTGCTCCACTTTAGGCTCGTCTGCTGGTCGTCCTTTTAAAGTTTTTTGTCTGCCTTTGGAAACATATACTTAGCATGGTGTCCTGAATGATGTGCCGTTCAAAAAGAATCGCTGCTGAGGGCCATCCGTATGATATTTTTGTATATTTTGTATATTCGCTTTCTGTATATGTACTATATTGCCTGTAAATTTACTTGAAAGTAGTCAAATTTCGATTGATAAATTAACCGGGTTGTAACTGGAATTCTGAAATGAAATTTGGCTTAAGTACTGAAGGAAGTGTCTGGAAAATAATTAAGGTCGTTCTGTACCTATATGATTTAGCGTAATGGAGTTAGCGTTATTTTTGTAGAAGCACTTCCCGTTTTTCATACAAATCTCAAATTTTGGAGCGCGTCTGCCACCATGTTAGCCCCCCAATTTTTGTCTGCCTTTTGGAATATATATGCGGGGACTCGTCCTCTATGAAATGGTATATGAATCAAACGCGAGGAAATAGTTGCAAATATTTGCAACTGTTAACGACTTTGGGCTGCCACCAGTTTAGCCCCACTGAAAGTGTCTGCCATCTTCATTTTCGTTATCAGTGGACCAAGTACTATGATCGTGCAATGCACGAACAGCGAGGAAATAGTTGCAAATTTTTGCAACTACTAACGACTTTGAAGTTGTCTGCCACCCCTTTAGCCCCACTGTCCAGGAGGCAGACTACCGTTTTGGGGCATCTCCAATCGTGAAATTTGCGATAATGTGTAACAGAATGGAGAGGAAATAGTTGCATTTGAAGTGTCGCTGGCTCTAGGTCTATAAGTGTGCAGCCAGTTTGTCAAAATTACGTACATCTCATAGGACAACATACAAAGTGACCCAAGACAACTTTGTTCTACAGTTTATAAAATGAGTAGTACATAGAACAAACTCCTGATGGGTCACTTTGTATGGTATGCGGGGTGACCTCCAATCGCAACCAACCAACATTTAGCAATCTGCTCCAATTTTGGGGGAGTTGTAGACATGCCGTTTTGACAAATTTAAATGGGGAGATAATGGGGGTCCTTGACTGGATCGACTCAATATTTACCTTAAAATGATCTTGAACTTATTGTGAATACTTATACAAAACTTTACGGCTGAACTAGCATTCTTTCAAAAGTTATAGAGCTTTTAAAAAAGGTTTAAAAATATTCTAATTTATTATCTAGTCTAACGCCGAAATATTCAATTAAACTCTAATGAGTTATATATCATGCAAAGATAATTATGTAGTTTTTTTCGTCCTCAGACCACTTTTCTGTAGTATTTCTTACCGTTTTTGAAATAATCGCAAAAAAAAAAACGAAAAAATGCCCCCCTTTTCCCTTTTCGTAAATGTTTCGGACCCCCAATCGGTTGGGAGTTCTGGTGGAAATTATTTGATTACCTCCAACAGCTGGACTTTGCCGACGACATTTGCCTTCTTTCAAACACAACAAGCAGTAGCAGATCATCTGTCTCAAATGACGGATGCTTTACATCGTGAAAGTCGAAGTGCTGCTTTAAAAATTAATGCCGCTAAGACGGAATACCTGAGCTTGACATCAGAAAGGTAAAGAAACATTTCTATCTCCGGACAGCCGATAAAAAAGTCGAGAACTTTACTTACCTTGGGAGCGTAGTTGCAGCGGATGGTGGGGCTCATGCTGATGTAGAGTCGCGCATAAATAAAGCCCTAGCAGTATTTTTCAGTTTGACTCCTCTCTGGCCAAACAAAAACATCTCCAGAAATACCAAACTTCGGATCTTCGAAAGTAATGTAAAATCCATGCTTTTATATGGGTGTTCCACTTGGAAGGTGACCAGTAATATTACAAGTTACAACCAAACTACAAACTTTCGTCAATCAGGTGCCTTCGACGCATCTTACAAATTCGCTGGCCTGAGGTAATCTGTAACGACGACCTCCTCCAAATTACTGGGCAAAATAGGATAGGCATCGACATCAAAAGGCGGAAGTGGCCACGGATAGGTCACACACTTCGAAAAAAGCCAAAAAATATTGCAAGGTAGGCTCTAGATTTGCATCCTCAGGGAACCGGTGCAAGGCGTCGTCTGTTAAAACCCAAAAATACATGAAGGAGATCTGTTGAGGCAGAGGGAAAATCTATAGGCGAATCGTGGGACCAGCTAAAGACGATGGCTGCTAATAGGTAGAGGTGGAAAAGAGGCGTAGTCAATGACCTATGCCCCACTAAGGGTTAAAAGGAACCAGAGAGAGAGAGAGAGATGTTGAAATTTCAGTTATGGGTCCTTTTTCTTTATTTTTGGATGCCAAGATTATGTAGCTACCACGTCAAGAATGCGATATACAAACATAATCAGCAACTTGCAATAACAACATTAGAATTCAGGAAATTTCTTGGAATTTCGGCCGCAGATGAAACACTGTTGAATGAAAAGTCTAGACTTAATGATGGTGTTTGGCATCATCTAATGGTTTGATGTGTCGGTTCCAACCATATGCAGGAGCAAACAAAGCCGCTAAAACGGGTTTTCCAGTAAACCTTGGCGAACCAGTTGTTATTGACTTGCATTCCGTTGTAAATGTCCTAGGACAACATGGAGTCTTCTTCGATAACATGGCTACCAATTGTGGCACCATGACCCAGAGCCAAAGAAAAAGGTTTCCCTGGTTCATAGGCGAGTATAATCGTGGCCCGAGGGGCCTAAAAACAACCCCCCCAAAAGAACAAGGTCAGAGTCCCAATCTCCCGCAGAAGGAGTAGAGAGAAAACGACCGAACACCGGGAACAGAGAAACTCCGTCGACGAAACCCGGACCATCAGGAGTAGTATCAGGGGGCACGTGCAAGGAAGCTCTCTGCTCCCTTAAAATGGCTGTGGTTCTGGATAAGTACCCAGCCGAAAAACTAACCACTGAGCAGGCTAAAGGCTTCCAGCGGGCTATCGTGTCGGAGGTTTTCAAGAGTGAACCATCGAAGGCTCCTCTCTTCACAGACAAAGGTGTCCTCTACGTAACCTGCGCAAATCAGGAAGCCAAGCACTGGTTGAGGGTCACAATACCTTTTATCAATCCATGGGAGGGAGCAATCCTTCGTGTGAGTGATGCGAGGGAAGTGGTCAAGACCAGAAAAATTATGGTTCGGATTCCGAATACGGACATAGTTGGTACGGAGGATCCGAAACAGATTCTAGCACTCCTAAACACCCAGAACCATGGGCTAAACACCGAGCAGTGGAACGTCGTTGCATCCACAAAAGACACAACCGGACTAAATCTGGTCGCGTGGATCGACGAAACAAGCTGGAAGGCGCTGGAGGCCAGAGGCCACATAGGTTACTTTGGTCTAAACCAAATAACCTTCAAAGCGATATCAAAGCGGCGTCATGATGCTGAAGGTGGTTCAGATCAACCTTCAGCACAATAAAGCTGCAACCGCAGCACTAAGCCTCCTCATCGCAGCCGAGGGTCTGGATATAGTCCTCATCCAAGAACCTTGGCTGTATAAGGGCAAAGTAGCCGGCTTAGGAACCACCGGAGGTAAGTTAATATACGATATAGCTTCTGGCAATGCCAGGACCTGTATCTATGCTAAGCCTACCTACCTACATACTGCCACTACACAACCATATTTCCAGGGATCTAGTAGCGGTAAAAATAACACAAAATGGGAGTAGTAATCGGGAGCTCATCCTCGCTGCCGCTTACTTCCCATACGATTCACAGACGCCTCCACCACCTCAAGAGCTGGAGGAACTGATAATCAGCAGCGGAACACACAAAGTCGATAAGCCAACTGAATTGTATCGATATCTGAGAAAAACAGACTGGGACCTCTACAGAGAGCGCCTGGCTACCAATCTGAATGAAACTCCCAGACATATTAAAACTACACTTTGTGTGGAGGCTGCAGCGGATCAACTGCAAGCCGCAATAAAAACCTCCTTCGAAGAGAGTTGTAGGTTAACGAGACGACACACCAATGCGAAATGCAAATGGTGGAACTCGAACCTGAACATCCTGCGTAAGAAGACACGTAAGCTTTTCAACATAGCCAAAAGAACTGGGGATTGGGACACATACCGCTGCACCCTAACCCAGTATAGCAAAGAAATTAGGAAAGCCAGGAGGGAATCCTGGAGGAAGTTCTGCGAAGGAATAGAAAACTTGCATGAAGGAGCGAGACTCCAGAAGATTCTAGCCAAGGATCCAACAAACCCCATCGGGACACTTAAAAACTCCGATGGAAACCAAACAAAAACAGGTAAGGAGGCCCTGGAAGTCCTTCTAGGGTCTCACTTTCCTGGATCAACCATAACATCGGAGCGCACAGACCAGTTGGATGACAACTCCCTTTTTATCAGGGCTAACAATGACGACTGGCGGATTGCGAACCAGATAGTAACCTATAATAGGGTGGAATGGGCGATCAACTCTTTGGAACCTTACAAATCACCAGGACCAGACGGTGTCTACCCAGCCCTGCTTCAGCAGGGTCTTACGACCCTGGCTCCGCTCTTACTAAGACTATTTAGAGCCAGCATAGCCTTAGGATACATCCCTATCACTTGGAAGCAGGTAAACGTAGCATTTCTGGCAAAGCCGGGGCGTGACCAAACCCTAGCGAAATCGTATAGACCAATAAGTCTAACCTCCTTCCTACTTAAGTCATTGGAAAAACTTGTCGATAAACATATCAGGGATAGGTCGCTTTTCCTGTTGCACCCAAACCAACATGCTTATCAGACAAGGAAATCATGTGAATCAGTACTACACCATCTAGTTGGGAGATTGAGACCACATTAGAAATCAAAGAAATAGGGCTCGCGGCCTTTCTAGATATAGAGGGGGCCTTCGACAACACTTCCTTTGAATCTCTTGTACACGGCGCCTCGAGTCATGGAGTTCAAAACACCCTATGTCGGTGGATTAAATCAATGCTTCAAGGACAACAAGAAAATGCAAAATTATTCGGTGAAACTATGTATACAGCTGTCCTCAAAGGGTGTCCACAGGGGGGTATACTTTCACCCCTCCTGTGGAACTTTGTAGTGGACAGCCTACTGGTCCAGCTAAATAACACTGGCTTCTATACCCTAGGATACGCCGATGACATCAGTATCCTGATAAGGGGAAAATTTCCAGGAGTTTTTTCTGAACTCATGCAACAAGCTCTAACCCAACTGGAGGATTGGTGTAGGAGGGTAGGCCTATCGGTCAATCCCGCCAAAACAACACTAATAGCCTTCAGTCGCAAACACAACTTGGAAGGGCTCAAGGCTCCAACATTATTCAACCAACAACTGAAGTTTACCACGGAGGTAAAATATCTGGGAGTCACCTTTGATAACAAACTCACGTGGAACAAGCAGCTGCAAAACACAATTGCAAAAGGCAAACAGACCCTATATGCAACTAAAAGAGCAATAGGGAAAACGTGGGGGTTAAAAGCACGAATGATACACTGGATATACGAAGCTGTGGTCAAACCCCGTCTATGGCTTGATAGTCTGGTGGACCAAAATCAAGCAAAAAACAGCAGCAGCGAAGTTGGGATCAGTACACTCAGAGAAAAAAACGCACATTCATATTAAAAGCTCCACATTTAAATTGAACGCAGTATTCATTTGAAAAATATCGTTTGATTTGAACGAGTTCTCATTTACGCTAAGAGAATTTCTTTTAAAACAAAAGAGCAGCTAAACCGCAAACGACGGTCGTTTAAATCAAAAGATTCCGCATTACATAGTAATGTGTATACATTCCTTTACGTAACAAATACGCATACCTAAAGGACGCGATGCCAAAATATCATTTGTTTCAACGTAGCACAACAGGTAGTTAATACTTCTGGCCGGTCCGATGAGTCTCACGTGTTCATATTCATTCCAAACAAATGTGTATAGTGTCTAACAACAAACGCGTATTAGAATCTTCGTCGATGTTAAGAGTGTTTTCGAGAATGTACTTTTGCATTCATATGGAGGAATGGACCTTCGCACACGTGCAATTTAAGTTTAGCGGGTGTTAAAATAAAAGTGTAATGTATTAAATCGTATTAATATTAGACCTAAATAAAAAATAAAGTGTTTTTCTGAAGTTTTCATAAGATTTATTCTTTATTCGTTTGTCAACACAGGTAACAGTAAGTATCTAATCGAATGGAGAATGGACAATCAAACGGAATGTATTATTTTATTTCAGCAGAGTTTGCCTTTAATTCCATGTAAAACTCAATTATTTTGAATGGGGCAATTTCTATGAAATGAAAACGGGATGCGTTACTTTCGAAAGACATACCGTTTAATAAAAAAGAATGCTTCGTTTAGTTTAAATAACAAAAATGTTCAATATAAAAACGAGACGTTTGATACAATTGCCTTTCATTTATTTAAAATGTTTTACCCGTTTACAATAAAAGAATAAGTGTTTATTTCAATGAAAAATACGTTTAAATCGACTGGCTCCTTCTTTCCAGGTAAACGTAAATTCTTTTGATTCAAACGCTTTTTTACAACTCATTATGCTTTTGAAAGAAACGCCACTCGTTAGAATTAAACGCATTTGCGTGTGGAGCCAAATCAAAAGCGGAAATCGTTTGAATTAAATATATTTCGTTCAATATTAGTGAATATTTCTCTGAGTGTACAGAGACTGCCTGCGCAAGCATAACCGGCGCCATGCGCAGTGCACCAACTTTAACTCTAGAGAAACTACTAGACCTGCCACCACTGGACCTCATAATCACAGAAGAAGCAAGACTCGCAGCGTACAGACTACAATCATCGAACATGTGGACACCTCAAAGGGTAGGACACTGTACGATTACAGAAATCATTGCAAACCCAATCCTAGATATGGGCAGCGACTATACCCCGGCCATGTACACCTTCGACTCCAACATCGAAACCTCAACGATTAGGGAAGACTGGCGTAAATGGAACGACAACAATCTATCAAATCACATCGTGTGGTACACGGATGGGTCGAAGACAGACGAAGGAACAGGGGCAGGAGTCTATACTAAAACCAACAACTATAGTATCTCTAAACCCCTAGGTCAATATACAACTGTCTTTCAGGCAGAACTTATAGCCATAAACCTTGCAGCAGGGGAGAGTACCAATAAGACCATATATATTCTCTCCGACAGTCAAGCTGCTATAAAAGCAATTGCAAATCCCAAAACAACCTCCAAATTGGTTTGGGAATGCCAACAAAATCTCAAGAACCTAGCTACCCGAAACAAAGTCACTCTGAAATGGCTGAAAGGACATAAGGGGATCGAAGGAAAGGAGAAAGCGGATGCCCTTGCAAGAGAGGGTTCCGAACTACCCTTAACTGGTCCTGAACCTGCAATCGGAATCAGTAAATCTACTGCCAGAACCGTTGCTAGACGATGGACCGAAGATAAATTCCAAGATCGATGGAGACTCGCTGAAGGGCTTAGGCATAGCAAGCGTATGCTGGAATCTAACTGGCATACCAGCTGCACCGAAGCCCTCAGTCTTAGTAAAACGACCCTCAGGGCAGTGACAGGCCTTATAACCGGTCATTGCACCCTACGGAAACATTTGCATACAATAGGGATATACACACAAGACCCACTATGCCGCCTCTGCAACGAAGATGAGGAATCAGCCTCGCACGTTATTTTCGAATGTCCCGCTCTTATGAGCTGGAGACAAAACTTCTTTGGGGCTCAAGCTACCAGTATGGGTGCACCCAAAGTAAACCTGGTTAACTTTCTTCTTAGCCTTTTACGTAGGACAGAACTCATAACATGAAACTTTCTCGCTTAGATGGGAAATACAATAAGCCAGCAGGCTGCAGTATTGGGCGCTACCAGCCCAACCTATCTCAGCGTTATATCCATCCATCCATAATCGTGGCATGGGTGCCTTCGAAAGAAGAAGAAGATTAAATTTGCAAGATTTCGCAATCATTTTCATAGATTCTGTAACGAGACTATAACCAAAATTTCGAACAAAATCTCACGCAAAATCTAGGTTGATTACGAAATCTCGAATCCTGTTTACACAATGGCCGCTATCTGGTCGTAATCTCTGTCCATGGACTCTACCTACTTTCAGGTCATGGAACAAGATTGCGACCATATTGTGAAGAGGATTCAAGTTTCCTTAATCAACCTAGATTTTGCGAACAAGTGTGAATCGACTCGATAACTTGTACCTCAGTAACTCGCATACCTCAATATCTCGAAAAACTCTTGATGTCCCATGGATTTTTTATGGAATGCAATGTAAAAGTTTTTTTTAGTAACAATTGCACAACGGTATTTATTAATGTACATCTCAGAAGTGGAGATGTAAATTCTGATACTAATTAGACTACCTGCGTTTTTCGACAACAATTTCAGCCATATAGGAAATAGATAGATTTAATGCAAAGTTCCCATGTCCCATCACAAAAATTCCCAAACTTAATCAAATAATCTAATAATAATAAAAAACAGATAATTCATCAAACCTGGAAATGATGCATTGAAGTCGTCAGCTTCCGTGTATAAAGTTGCGGGTGATCTGAAACAGATATATTTATTTAAATTATTTTATATAAATATTGAAAGAAATGCTTTGAAAATTAAAAAAAAATTGTGGTTTTGCACCTTTTTATACCCTTCGCTCATAGAGTGAAATAGTATATTAACTTTGTCATGAAGTTTGTAACGCATTGAAGGAAGCATCTTCGACCATATAAAAAGTATACATATATGATCAGCATGACTTGGGGAATCGATTGGACTATGTCCGTATGTTGCGACGCGGTTTACCCGGTCAATTTAAAAGCTATGAAGCTGATATTTTGCATCAATGCTTCTTTTTGCTGCAGGCAGTTTGTATGTTTGAATCGGCAAAATCGGACAATGGGGTCATGGGGCTGCCATACAAACCCAACTCCCCAAATTAGGTTCTTCTAAGAAAAACTTTTTTATTTGTGTACCAATTTCAACCAAATTTTACACCAATGTGTTTCTATTGATAAAGCTTGAAATACATTTGACGCGTCAGCATCGGCATCAGCAGAAAATTTTCAATTTAGAACACACGCATTTGCCTTTGATGACCGACATTGACAGCAGAAGCAGAAAAAATGCTTCTGCCGCTGCTGCTGCTGTCATCAAGGGCAAATGCATGTGTTCTAAATTGAAATTTTCCTGCTGATGCCGATGCTGACGCATCCAATCAATTTCAACTATAACACAAAACATATGTAAGAATGGATCAAATCGGACCATGGGGTCATGGGGCTGCCATACAAACCTATCCCCCCAATTTAAGTTCTTCTAGGAAAACCTTTTTTATTTGTGCACCAATTTCAACCAAATTTCACACAACTGTGTTTCAGATGAATACACCGTGAACCAGATCGACCACGTACTGATCAGCAAGAGATGGGCTTCTAATGTCCTAGATGTTCGATCCTATCGAGGAGCCAACTGCGACACCGATCACTATTTGGTGAAGACAACCTACAGGTGCAGAATCTCTTCGGTGCACCTAACGAGAATCAACCTTGCCAAGATCTTCGAGGTTGACAATTTGATTGATGATGCCACGGCGGCTGCGTATACAACAGCACTAGAGGAAAAACTGTCGCCCATGCTTGATGACATCAACAATTTAGGCATCCATGAGTTCTGGGAGGAGCTCAAAGACAGCATCAAGGGGGTCGCAGAAGAGGTCGTGGGCTATAAAGGCCGGCGCAGACGAGCAGACTGGTTCGACGACGAATGCAGGGCCTCGATTGAGGCGAAAAATGAAGCCTATCGCCAATACACACAACGCGCATCCCGAGCCAAGAAAGAAAGATATAACGAGCTTCGGCGAGTATCTAATAAGTTAATTAGACGTAAGAAATGCAAACATTTTGACGAGCAGTTACAGCACATAAACCAAAGATTAGCCAGTAAGAACATTAGACAGGCGTTCAAACTTATAAATAATGTTAAGAACGGATATCAACCCAGGACAAGCCTATGTAAGGACAAGGATGGTAACATCATCAGCGACATCGAAAGCGTCAACAAACGATGGGCCTCGCATTTTGAAGAGCTCCTCAATGCACCATCAACATCCCCCGCGGAGCCAGCTCTTGAGCAGTTAGCCGAACCAGGCCCTCCCGTTCTACCCCCAACAGTAGAGGAGGTGAGTCTTGCCATACAGTCGCTTCAAAATAATAAAGCGCCCGGCGCTGACGAGATCCCAGCAGAACTGCTGAAGCATGGTGGAACGTGCCTGACCAACGCTATACATGTGCTACTGCTGAAAATATGGAACGACGAGGAAATCCCCGAAGATTGGCGCAAAAGCATAATCTGCCCAATCCACAAAAAGGGTGACAAGCTGAAGTGTGAGAATTACAGGGCCATATCATTAGTTTGTACAGCCTATAAGATTTTATCAAAAATTCTTGAAAAGAGAATCAATCCGTACGCAGAACAAATCATTGGCGAGTATCAAGGCGGCTTCAGACCTGGTCGTTCAACGACCGATCAGCATTACACAGTGAAGCTACTACTCCAAAAGTGCTGGGAATACAACATCGACGTATACCAAATCTTTGTCGACTTCAAGCAGGCATACGACACTATCGACCGGAATGTACTGTACACCATTATGCTGAATTTTGGTATACCGGCAAAGTTAGTGCGACTCACAAGGATGACGATGACTAATACCGTCTCGCAGGTCAAAGTGCAGAACCGACTCACTGACCTATTTGAAACTCGTACTGGACTCAAGCAGGGCGACGGGCTGCCGCCGACGCTCTTCAACCTGGCTTTGGAGTATAAAATTCGAGCCATGAATATGGACAGCAGCGGAACGCTACTCATCAAGTCGACTCTATTAGTAGCGTACGCCGACGATATCAACATCATGTCTCGAAGGTTGAGTGATGCAGAAAGCCTCCTGCATAACCTCAATAACGCCGCAAAGGAAGTTGGACTACATATCAACGAAAGCAAAACAAAGGCCATGATGCAATCGAAAACAAGGACGCCAGCAAATTCAAGCATCACAGTGGGGGGACCTTAATATCGAGTATGTAGACAACTTCAACTATCTGGGTTGTAACTTATCAAAGGACGCCAACGAAACCGACGAAATTAAGCGACGGATACAACTAGCCAATAAGACATATTTCTCGGTCCTCCCTATAATTAATTCGAAACTTGCGCACAGGAACACGAAGCTCCGCGTGTACAAAACGATCATCCGACCCGTGCTATGTTATGGCTGCGAAACATGGACCCTCACCCAAGCCTCCGAAATTTTGCTAGACCGATTCGAACGAAAGGTCCTTCGGCGAATTTTCGGGGCCGTTCGCGAGCGAGACCAATGGCGCATCCGGTACAACCATGAGTTGTATCAATTGTACGATGAGCTGGAAGTATCGAAAATCGTGAAGCTTCAACGTTTGCAATGGGCGGGGCATGTACAACGGATGGACGATAATCGCATGCCAAAGAAAGCGATGAACGCACAACGAATTGACGGAGCGAGGTTGCGTGGACGACCGAGAGCTCGCTGGGAGAACTCCGTAGGTGAAGACGCCCACCAGCTGCTGGGCTTCCGAAACTGGAGGACGAGGTCACGTAAACGCGACAATTGGAGGTCAACGATTCAGGCGGCCAAGGCCCGACGTCGGGCTATCGTGCCACATTGATGATGATGTGTTTCTTTTAATGACACAATACATATCTATGAATGAATCAAATCGGATAATGGGGTCATGGGGCTGCCATACAAACCTAACCCCCCAAATTAGGTTCTTCTCAGAAATACTTTTTTATTTGTGCGCCAATTTCAACCAAATTACACACAAACGTGTTTCTCTTGATAACACAAAACATATCTAAGAATTGATCAAATCTGACCATGGGGTGGCCATACAAACCAAACCCCCCATTTTGGTTCTTCTAAGTAACATTTTTTGCACCAATTTCACAAAACCTTGAATTAATGTTGGTTTACCAAAGCAACAAAAACGTTCAAAACGAATGGAATCGTACTGTGGGGTCAAGCTCCCGAAACCCCAATAAAATTTTCTGAGTAAATATTTTTATTTGCCCACTTTATTTCAACCAAGCCCAAAACTTTTGTCAAGACGGAAGAAAAAGAATGAGGAGGGGGATTAAATACAAGTCATAGGTACGCCCGAAAAAAACTTTTAGCCCAAAGAGAGCGAAGGGTATCCTAATTTCGGCCGCGCCCGGCTTCGGGGGTTGGCGAGCGTAGCGAGCAGAGGGCGAAGCCCCCTAGTCTTTATTAGCTATCGGACATATTCAGAACACACCACGCAAAGTGGTGGAAAATTGAAGAGACGAAAGGAGACACTCGAAAACAACTTTTTGTAGATTAGAGATACATATTACATCAATTTCTTCAAGTGCGGATACCACCAACACATAGAAGAAAAAGAAGAGGAGAAAATTTGCATACGTCGATACTTACGTGGTTGCATTCCATTTTTGAATTGAATCCATATCCGTTGAAGTCCTTCTAATTTGCATACTCGCTACAAATTTTGAATTTTTCTCGGCGCATGTAAGCAAAAAACGAGGCACCATCGTTGTTGTCGCAGATCCTTTTTGATTTTGTAGCAAGCATTTTGTCACGGTCCGTACACTCACGCGCCGAAAAAGCATGATTATGTATTAAAAGGTGTAAGGAACAGACTTTTTTTTTAAATTTATGTATAAACCAAATTTTTGTTTAAATTTCAGATTGCTCCAAAATTTCAGAACACTCGCACTCGTCTTTCACTTATTGTCAGTCACTGCAAGAGTGATATCACGCAAAATGTAATAGTTCTCGCCATTCTTACAGTTTAGTTTAAAAAAATTAAATACCTAACAAATTTTACGAGTTCCTGACTTATAAAAAATTTATTTAATAGTATCGACGCCTATAAATCTCCAGTAACTGTTACTAAGGGTGTGAATGTGCAATAATTGCATAATATAAGTATCTTCAATTATTTCGTATTAAGCTGTGTCCACACTGGCGCTAATTGGCAGGTCGCGATGCTAACTGGCAGTGATCATCGCATTTACACTGACTGTCATTTGAAAACCGCTTGTCGAATTCAAAGTGATAATTTTGCATCCGATTTTAATAATTAAATTTAAAAGAAACGCAAAATTAAAAGCTTCGATATGTCATTTGCAGCTTCCATTTGGTCGCTTAGATGCAAAGCAGCTTCTAAACGGCAGCTTGCGATGCCAGTTTTTTCTTACGAACTGCCAATTGGAATCATTCGTGGATACAGCTTTATGATGTGACAATAAAAATAAAAGCAGAACTAATACTGGCGTGTTGAAATTTGAAGCGTGGGTAAAAAAATTTGCAAAGCTCTGTGGGTGTTAGGGTGTGAGACTCAAGTATTTTTCGTCATAGTTTCTTGTTCTTTTTCTCTATTTGTACAACTGGTTCTTGATCGTTGTAATAACATTACGCTTATAGTAATGTACTACATATTTGCTGGGAGAAAACTTTGCATCTATGTATGTGTGCGCGAAAAATATGCCGCCGTGGAGACTTTTCTTTTATTCAATCAATTTGATTTCGATATACTACATAATTAAAGCAGCTTTTATGATCTCATTAACCATTAAGATCACCCCTGCCATCCAAAATCAAATTTACGCACAAATCCGATACGCCTTACCCACATTGCCTACAACACACATTCATTCATTCCAATCATATTCCAATTCACCGCCCAATACTCGACTTCTCTTCAGTCACTGTTCGTTTTGATCGTTTTCTGCTCCTATAAATATGTGCACAGTTCCAAGACACTTAGTTGACCGAGTAAATCTTCAAATCACGTCCGAACCGTTTGTGCAGGGTGAAAACGTTTGCGCATTATTGTGCGACAATGAGTGCATTCAGCGAGCACATATTGTGATGTGCTACATATCCCCACCACAAGAAATTGGAAAACTGCTAAGTTTGTGTTCGCTGAATGGACTTGCTACATGAAACGTCAGTTCTCTCTAACCAGCTGATACATCCGCAGACATTGCGGCAATCAAAAATTCAAAAAACCTAAAACTGCAAATTTCCTTTCAAAATACGTACTCTCATCGCACAATATTATAACGTTCACTAAAACCTGGCTCAGAAATGACATTTTTCTGCTGAACTGTGAATAAACAATTTCCAGTATTGATGGTCGAGCAGCTGTGCGTGACAGTTGATCGAGCAGTCCAAGTAGCAGCTACACATCTAAATGTAGCATTCCAATTCAACGCTAAATAGGGGAAATTTTCGATACATCGCATGTGGACCGATTAGCGGGTGAGTGGGACGCGGGGAGAGAACACTTTCCAGTAGCTCTTTCCAATATGTGCTCGCTGAATGCACTCATTAATTTATTGTTTGTGCTTCGCTAACTATTTAATTATAGGATGTTTAAATTCAGAGTGTGTAGTTAGCCTGACATTTTTAAATATGGTAGGATGGAAATAAATTTTGTATCAATCGAAAGAAAATCGTTTGGGCATTGATTTGTGTGTTTGTACTTCCTGAAAACACAAGGAGAAATAAAGGAAACCGACCGGTATGCGTCTTGACTAAGAGTGACACTTATGTGAAGCTAGCCGCCCATATCTTCAGAGGAATGTGTCCAAGGTAAAACCAAGAACTCTTAGGCAAGACAAAAAACAGTCTTTCCTTTATTTCTCCTGAGTCCTTGCGTTTTCAGGATGCACAAATCAATGCACAAATGATTGATACCACTTTCGATTGATACCAAATCGATTTCCATCCGACAATATTTAAAAATTTCAGGCTAATTACACCCTAGACAGACGGCATCAGTTAAACGTAATTAACTCTTGATTATGGTTAACTAATGCGTATGTCATTCACTTGTTGATACTCGAATAACTTAATTTAAACATAATTAACAAAACATCATTAAAATTTAATGATGTTTACTCTCCAGTAACTGTTACTAACATATTGGAATTCTGGAGGGAAGAGCTGATTTGGGCTGTCAAATCATGTTAAATGTTAACCGAAAAATGGCAGAATACTTCTTAAAATGGTAATACAATTGATAAAAAATTAATTATAAGCATTTTGAATTGAACACAATTTATTTCAGCTCAATAACAAGCGAGCATTTTGGTGGTAGGATGACATCCCTAATTTGCAACTTAAGGAGCCGATTTTTTGTGCAACATCAATTGTGAACAAATTTTATGTATGTATTTATGTCCATAAAGTGAAATGAAGTGAACATTTAAATTAGGAGTGATTAGGTTCGTTCGTGTTTGTGAGGGGAACAGGCCGGTACAACCTAAATTTTGTTCGTGTATAATCCTTCACAATCAAATTTGTATGCAAATTAGATAATCCTGTTCTATTCTGGAGAAAAAACAAAACCGCAGCAAATGGGTCTAATCA
The DNA here is from genome assembly GCA_949715475.1 of Microchrysa polita. NCBI lineage: Eukaryota > Metazoa > Arthropoda > Insecta > Diptera > Stratiomyidae > Microchrysa > Microchrysa polita. The sequence goes on along the minus strand of OX454419.1, from coordinate 26,099,390 downwards.
CTCCCACTTTTTTTATTGAAAATGCTATTATAGTATTTCCCAAATGAAATAATCCATATCCCAAATGAAAAATCCTTCTGTGTGAATTAAAATAAAATAAATTTAGGGGTGTTTTAAGTTGTTTCTTGTATTGAATTATGAGGTGTGGTTGATGTTATTGAGGATATGAATTAGGGATGTCAAAAACCGGCCCATACCCCGGTTTTCGGTTTTTTCGGTTTTCTCGCAAAGCCGGTTAGACCGTCCGGTTTTAACCGGGCTCAAAGTACCGGTTTTCGGTTAACCGGTTTTTCATTGAATTGCTTAGAATTTAAGCAAAATAATGCATACACACTCGTTAAGCTGATGTTCGTATAGAAATATGACTGTGTAATTTAGTCCTAAAAGAGAAACATGTTGAACAAAAAAGATAATCAAATAAAATTGTCAGAAGTATTCATAATGTTTCAAAATTAGTTAACTGAGTTTTATTGCTAGACAATGTATATAATGCAGTCAAAATATCCCATTTCAGGCCTCCAAAAGGTCCCAAAAAGGACAAAAAAGGATATTCTTTAATCCTTGGCCAGAGGTCAGCATGTGGGGTATCAAATCAAAGCGGACGTCGAGTACATTACGTATCCGGTGTTTGTTTCCTGTTTCAAGGACCCTCAACGGAATAAATCGAGATTAAATCGAAAATTATTGTGTTTTCCGTGTATCTTTCCAAAGCCATAACTACGAGAATAATCCAAGTTGTCACTACGTTTCTCACTTTTCCGAATCTATATGATAGGTTAAGATTCTACCATTAAATTTTCTAAGAAAAAAATTATCGGAAAGCTCTGAAAAAGGACATTAAAGGACACTAATTACAAACCTTGATTGAAAGTGAGCATGCGGGGTGTCATGTCAAAGAGGACGTCGAGTGCATTGCATATCCGGTGTTTGTTTCCTGTTTCAAGGACACTAAATGGCAAAATTCGGGCTAAAACGAAAAATTACGGCTTTGGAAAGATACATATACGAGAAACATGAAAATTTTCCATTGGATCCCAATTTTCTCCTGAAACAAGTAATAAACGCCAGATATGGAATGTACTCGACGTCCTTTTTGATATGACACCCCGCATGCCCACGTTCGATCAAGGTTTGTAATTAGTGTCCTTTTTGAGAGCTTTCCGATCATTTTTTTCTTAGCAAATTTAAAGGTAGAATCTTTAGCTATTATAAATTCGGAAAAGTGAGAAACGTAGAGACAATTTGAATTACTCTCGTAATTAGGGCTTCGGAAAGAAACACGGGAAACACAATAATTCTCCATTTAATCTCGATTTATTCCGTTGAGGGTCCTTGAAACATGGAACAAACACCGGGTATGTAATATACTTGACATCCCCTTTGATTTGATACCCCAGATGCCGACCTCCGGTCAAGGATTAAAGAGTATCCTTTTTTGTCCTTTTTGGGACCTTTCCGATCAAATTTTTTTTTTAGCAAAATGAGTTTTAGATTCCTGGGAGCCCACTGATTCCAAAACCACAAGAATTAACCTTACTCTATTTTTTTATATTTGAAATGCTAATATGACTGCACTATGATGTAGATGTTGAAGTCTTTATGGACATGACGGATGTTGAAGTGGACGCGGATATCGATGTGGACGCGGATGTCGTAGCAACTGCCGATTTGTCTTCCTATAACAATGAACTCTAAATGCACTGATCTGATACACATATACAATATATGCCTTGGAAAGGAAAAATGCAAAGAGCGGTAGCTTGACGAAGCGATGGTTCTTGGAATAATAGCACTAAGGAACTTTTTCATAGAAGACAAGCAATAGAATTACAGACTGACAAATCAAGAAAATTTAAAAATTTTATGAATTTGGAAAGTTTTTTTTCCGGTTTTAACCGGATGGGCAAACAACCGTCCGGGTTAAAACCGGGAGGATGAAAAAACCGAAAAAAAACGGTTAACCGTTTTGAAGGTACCGGTTTTCGGACTAACCGTCCGGTTTTTGACATCCCTAATATGAATAGGATCGGCATCGTGGGGTTGGCTAATGCAATTGTCGTGGTTGGCCATTTATGCAATTTTCTACTCGTACGTAAAGTTTCTGGTGTGTGGCTGGCTTTTGATATTCATCACATACGCATACCGATCGTCATTAAATTTAGTAGGAATGTAAAATGGTAACAGTCTTTGGCACGCAATACTTAGAAGTTGGTAGGACAAGGATAACAGGGTGTCCCAGAGATTAGAAAATTTGTTCACTAAATAACTCGCGAACGGCCCAACCGATTGTCATGAAATTTGGTAGGTATGTGTAGAATGGTAGCAGTCTTTGGCTGGAAATACTTAGAAGTTGGTAGGGCATAGATAACAAGGTGTCCCGGAGATTTGAAAATTTCTTCACTAAATAAGTCGCGAACGGCTGAACCGATCGTCATGAAATTTGGTACGAATGTGTAGAATGGTAACAATCTTTGGCACGAAATACTTAGAAGTTGGTAAGGCAAAGATAACAGGGTGCCCCGAAGATTAGAAGTCGAAGTTTACCTTTTTAGTTTTTATCGGACATGGACGCATGGGTAGTCAAATCAAACCGTTGTAGGTTCCGATATGAAACTGTGGGCAAAAATAAGTTAGCATGCGCTTATATGCGCTAAATACTAAGACTGTTGGTATTTGTTAAGAAAAAGTAAATAGCGGTAAATTTGCAAAATTTATATTTGTGCGTGTGTAGCCCGGGTCTGCAGATTTGAAAATTATGATGAGTGTTTTTAGAAAATACTTTAAGCTACTACTAAGTTTTTCATTTGGGATATGGATTTTTATACCCTTCGCTCATAGAGTGAAAGGGTATCTTAATTGGTTATGAAGTTTGTAACGCATTGAAGGAAGCATCTCCGACCATATAAAAAGTATACATATATGATCAGCATGACGAGATGAGTCGATTGGACGATGTGTTTCTCCTCATGACACAAAACATATCTAAGAATGGATCAAATCGGATAATGGGGTCATGGAGCTGCCATACAAACCTAACCACCCAAATTAGGTTCTTCTAAGAAAAACTTTTTCATTTGTGCAACAATTTCAACCGAATTTCACACAAATGTGTTTCTCTTGATGACACAAAACATATCTAAGAATTGAAATCTGAGCATGGGTTTATGGGGTGGCCATAAAAACCCAACCCCCATTTTGGTTCTTCTAATAAATTTTTTTGCACCAATTTCAGAAAACCTTGAATTAATGTGTCTTTACCAAAGCAAGAAAAAAGTTAAAAACGAATGGAATCGTACTGTGGGGCCATGCTCCCGCAACCCCAATAAAATTATCTGAGTAAATATTTTTATTTGCCCACTTATTTCAACCAAGCCCAAAACTTTTGTGAAGACGGAAGAAAAAGAATGAGGAGGGGAATTAAATACAAGTCATAGGTACGCCCGAAAAACCTTTTAGCCCAAGGAGAGCGAAGGGTATCCAAATTTTGGCCGCGCCCGAAATTAGCCTCGGCCCGGGGGTTGGCGAGTGTAGCGAGCAGGGGCGAAGACCCCTAGTTTTCATTTGGAATAAGGATTTTTTCATTTGGGATAAGGATTTTTTCAATTGGAAAATACTGTATATAACTCGATAGTTCTAAGATGGACTGTTATTGTAATATTAATATCAGTGCCTGTAATAAACAGCGAAGGAAATAAAGTTTGTGTGTTCTTTATTTATTTACTCAACACCAAAACTTGATATTTATATACTTATTTTTGTTGTAATATGTAATCAATATTTAAAAGCAATTAATATTTTATTTAGTTGCGTCCGCCGTGATCTGGCTTACGAACACCTCCGTTATTATTTGAGAGATATTTCCTCCTAATTGGTCACTCGTCCTGGATATGTCTTTGAATTCATATTTTAGTATCATGCTTGAAACAAATTATAGTAGATATAGAATGGAAGCAGGAACAGTAACAGCAGCAGCGTTCCAATAACTTCATCTATTTAAATGCACTGTGCTGCTTTTTTTCGGCAGTATTCAACGCGTCTAATATATTTCAAGCATTAGACAGGTTGAATGATGCCAAATAAAGCACAATGCATTTTAGATGAATGAACTCATCATCCATTTAATATGCATTGGACCGCTGCTACAGTTTTCATTCTATTTCTATCATAATAGCCTATTACTGCTTTAAGGGCTGAATTAAGATCGGGAGTGAAATTTTTCCCGCTGCGATTTTATCAATAAAAATGCTTACTTACTGTTGCGGAATATGTCGCAAACGGTGGGGAATTCCATAAGCTACAATCCGAGACCGGTTCCATAATCCTCCTCGGCCATTTTATGTATTATTTTTCGATTCCCCGGTCATTTGACATTTCACGATGAAATAACCGGGTAATCAGAAAAAAATATATAAAATGGCCGAGAAAAATTATGGAACTGTTTCCGGATTGTAGCTTATGGAATTCCCCAGCATTCACCACATATTCCACGACAGTAAGAATACAAAATTTCACTCTCGATGTCAGTACTAGGCTTTAGAGAGAGAGAAAAAAACAAAGCAGCAAACTGTACTTTATTATACTACTTATAAAATTGAAAAACAATTTTTTGAATATAAAAAAATATACATATGAATAATAGTTAAACCCACAATTTACACTGATTGTAAAAAAAATCAATTGCATGAGAATCCGAGCTCTAATTAGTAAAATATTTAATTTTGACAGTTCAAACGTAATTATGTATTTTATCCGTGTGTCACTAGACGACTTTAAACATGCTTGAGTTCAAATATTATTAACTCAAGTATGTTGAACTATGTACAATCGTCTGTCTAGGCTCTAGGGTGTCACTCTGTATTTAAACATACTATAATAGCGAAGATCAAACGAAAATTAATGTCGCACAATCATGCACAAACGGTTCGGATGTGATTTGAAGATTTACCCGGTCAACTTCATATATAGTCCAGTCAAAATATCAAAATATCCCAACTCAGGGCTCCAAATAGAAAAAAATGAGTAAGGCTAATTTTGGTTGTTTTCGATTCAGTATGGTGTCAGGAGTCTAAAACTCGTTTTTCTAAGAAATATTTTGATCAGAAAGGTCCCAAAAAGGACAAAAAAGACACTAATTAATACTTGATCAGAGGTGGGCTTGCGGGATGTCATATCAAAGGGGACGCCGAGTACATTACATATCCGGTGTTTGTTTCCTGTTTTAAGGACCTTCAACGGAATAAATTGGGTTTGAATGGAAAATTTTCATGTTTCCCGTAACTTATCATCTGTATCTTTCTAAAGCCATACCATAACTACGCGAATAATTCTAGTTGTCGCTACCATTTTCATTTTTTAGTAGAATCTATAATAGCTATAGATTAAGATACCATTAAATTTTCTAAGAATTTTTTTTTCGGTAAGCTCTGGAAACGGACATAAAAGGACTCTAATTAATTCTTGATCGAACGTGGGCAGTCATATCAAAGGGGAAGTCATAGCCGGTGTTTGTTTCCTGTTTCAAGGACACTCGACAAAATAAAAAGGGTTTAAATAAAAAATTCTCGCTTTTCCCGTAACATGTAATCTGTATCTTTCCAAAGTTACGGGAAACACGAAAATTTTTCTTTTTAGCGCGATTATCTCCTTTGAAACAAGTAATAAACGCCGAATATGGAATGTACTCGACATCCCATTTGATAACGCACCCCGCATGCCTACGTTCGATAAAGGGTTAATTAGTGTCCTTTTATTTCATTTTATCTCCTTTTTCAGAGCTTTCCAAACAATTTTTTTCTTAGCAGATTTAATGTTCTAATCTTCAGCTATTATAGATTATAGTAAAGGAAAAAAGTAGTGACAACTTGAATTATTCGCGTAGTTATGGCTTTTAAAGATACAGATGATAAGTTACGGGAAAAAGGAAATTTCAAATTAAAACTCGATTTATTCCATTGAGGGTTCCTGAAACAGGAAACAAACACCGGATATGTAATGCATTCGACTTCCCCCATCATATGCCCATATGCATTCGACTTGACATCTATTCATTGTTTACTTTTGTTTCTTTGTTACTTGTAAAAGTTTCTGTGTTTCTCGTCAGTTTTTACGGTGATAACTTTAAATTACATTAGATCTTAGGTATATCTAATGCTAAATTAACACACAATTTATTATTAATTAAGTCATGTTTTTTGTAGATGTAAATCAGACCCTGATGATGGACATATGTCCGAAATATATTGGTCGCTTCTAAAAAACCAAGACTTGGTTTCTTTTTTCGAGGATCGCCAGTGGAGGCAATACAAAACATCCAATGAAATCGATTATTTTGTATGTGAAGTATCCCTCACTTGGTTGAGTCGCATATTAATAACTTATGTTATCTGTACTTTATGATAAAATTACATCGAATAAGCGTGTCTTGTATATTTTAGGAGTTTATAAATTATTTAATTTTTTTACGTTCAAAGTCCACTGACCTACAAAATCCCAACTAACAATTTTTGCCCTATAAAGCTGTATCCAGGCTGACTGCCAACTCGCAACTAGAAATCGAACCCATGACTATCGTATTGCCCGTCCTACGCGCTAACCACTCGACCAACCTGAGATATAGTGAGTATTCCTCGTAAACACTGCAAATGGTTATTAGTTGCTTCTATAGAAATGTTTAACAACTTTTATAGAATCATCTGCAATGAACCTCCTATTTTATATCAGTGTTGAGTGTTGGTTTCATGCTAGACTTTGTTACACTTTTCCGCAACGAAAAGTTGTACGCGTTCAAAAGTATACGGCCGGCCGACCAGCCCAATAAAGAAGGGGTCGTGTGGGCGCCACGTACTTGCATTCGGCCGTCCGCGACCGTTTCCCGCAAGTACGAATCGAGAAACGGTTTTCACTATGCGCGAGATATCAAAGAAGAACAAAAAGGTTCGATTCACGGCAAACAAGATTTTATTCTAATCGATCACTTTTTGTATGGGGAAACCTTACTCTTCACAATAATTTTAATTTCGCGATTCTACGTTACGTTAACTCATTGATGAGAATATTTGAAAAAAAATAAATCTTTCACACTTAAAAATCTAGCTTAATACTAAACCTGCCTAAATGGCGACTCTACTCACGATTTTCGTCTGACATTCCACTAATTCTCAGGCCTTTATTCACTAATCACCCAGGATTTCTCGACACACATCTTTGTCGTGCTGCAGCTTTCTTGTCGTGGACAAACACCTGTCGTTGGCTTCGTGAAATATCACCGGAGAGCAGTGCCCGCTCTAGCACTTACGGCGCCCCGGGCAAGACGAAAAATTGCCGCCCCTTAGGTGATATACCAGGCAGATTTACAGTAGGTAATATGTACGTCGTTGAAGTAGATGAGTAGTTTCCCATAACATCCATGCAAACTGCGCAGCCGATAAACTCCAATTAGCTGGATTTCTGCAGTATGGAACGTGCGTGGTTTATTTTCATAAATGCGACATCTTGAGAATCATAGGCGTAGCCCAGGAGGTTGGGGAGGCAGGGCAGGGAGTGGCGCTTGACCCTCCCTCCCCCTGGCTGGCGGTTGATCAAGTATACATTTTTTTCTTACTGCTGTACTACCTCATAAAAAATCGATGCTCTACGTATGAAAATTTCAGCACTACAGTACTACAAGTCTGCGTGTTGGTGGTGTTCAGTTGGCGCCTGGTCTCACTCGCAATTTTAAGAAAGATTTCAGACTGGTCGGTTATTCCGAGACAGGGATTCTAAAAGTATAATCCGCACAATTCTATTGAGACTGCAGTCTTAGCCATTTGATATCCGAAACTTGAACACCCGCATGTAGGTGTCATCAACATCATCATATCCATATCCTATCCGCGTTTGCGTGACCTAGCCTTTCGAAACTTAAATTATGCCCTGTTCTGTTCTCTTTGTGAGGATCCTAACGACCTATGTTTCCGATCATTTTGCCCAACAAACCTAATTCAAGAAAATATTTCGCCGCCAAAAAGCCCATATTGTCCGTGTTCCATCACTACATAACTTCTGGGCTTAAATGTATACTTTATAGAGTTTTTGCTGTCCGCCATGTTTTACCGTTAGAATAAAGGATTCCTCACGTGAAGTTTTCTTTAGGAAGTTAATGGACTTAAAAACATTTCGTATGCCAAGGATAAATTTTGTGACAAAGGTCATGTGATGTATTCAAGAGTAACTCATGTAGACGCCATTTATCGTTAAAAGGACAAAGGTCGCTCTCGATTTACCTTTCTCAAATTTTTAAGTCTTTTACTAAAAATATTTTTGTTGTCATATAGTTTAATGAGAATGACATACCCTCCGACCCACTAAAAAAATTCCGGGCTAGGGTCATGATATTGACAAAATGTTTATGTCTTGAGGAAATCCAGCCTACGCCCATATTGAGAATTTTTATAAAGAAAAAGCTCAGAGCTAGCTAAATCGGGGGAATCAAGCCAAGTCCTGATTTAGCATGTCCGAAAAAAGGAAGTACTGCTACTGCGGCTCTGGTAATGTGTATTGTGATTCCATCCCTCATCCAAACAACTTTGTTCGAAATTTGTCCTTTAAATGCTAGTTGCATCAATGCAATTGGAACCAACTGAAGCGATCCATCCACAAGGAGATCGGGCGAATTGAAGTTAAATCGCCGCCAAGGTTTATAGAAGTTTTCAAAACCGCTTTTATGAGTTTAGTGTTTATACGACTTATTTATTTCTCAATTATTATCAATTTCTCCGGAGGCTCAATATTTTATTAGGGGCGTGCTCTCCTCTGATTCAATAGACTTAAATAAAGTTTAAGACCTTACTTCCGGATATTAAATTGCGACGTTCCACATATAAACTCAATCATAAGATTACATTCTATAATTTCGTCCTCTATTTTAAAATTAGGTGGATCTCCCTTTGGTAAGAACAAGGGATCATGCATAGAAAGATCAAATATAATCCTTAATGCTGGTCAAAAGAAGATGTATTAAATGTTCAATTGGAGGACGAAATTAACAAATAAATCTCCAATTTCTATTTTAAAGTAGAATTTGAATAGCGCATAACTTCGGAAGTGGGGCGGGGGATAGCATCACAGACGTACAATTTACACAAATCTTTAGTAAATTTTTCTATCAATTGTGGGCTCTTCAAAGCCTCTCAATGACTTTGCATCTTCAAAACACAACTTCCAACTTTTTATTTAATCTGTAGGTTTCGTTTCCACTTAATGGAAATTGATATTGAATTTTTTCTTCTGGCTTTTATCTTTTTTTTTTATTCGAGTATTAGCCAAAAAGCCGCCCCTAAAATTTGACGCCCCGGGCGACCGCCCAGCTTGCCCCCCCCTTAGAGCGGGCGCTGCCGGAGAGAACTCCGCTGTTCTTCACGCAAGTCGTCTTAGCGAATTTCTTCTTGGACAGCAACCGATCTTCAGCTTTTCGTTGAATGTCTCGTTCAGCCTCTCTCTCTCGTTCGGTTTTCTCCTCGGAAGAATCTTTGATTACGTGAAATATTCGAACAAAGAGCAATTAATTTCTTATCCTTTGAAAAAATATCGGGAGCCCACCTTTGATTACGTGAAATATTCGAACAAAGCGGGTTCCCGTTGGATTTCACCCACTTTTATAGATTCAATCTCAACGGGGAAAATTCGTTCAGTTATTTCAGCACATTTTGACGAGAATCCGTCTCTACGTTCTAAAAAACCCTCGTATTGAGGGCGAAGTCCTCTGTACGCCGGAATTTGTTTGTGAATATTTCAAAAACGATAAGAGATACAGAAAAATGGGCTGAGGACGATAAAAACTATCTCCCATACAAAGTGACCCATCAGGAGTTTGTTCTACGTACTACTCATTTTATAAACTGTAGAACAAACTTGTCTTGGTTCACTTTGTATGGGAGGTACCCTTAGTTTTAATCCGAATGAGCTGATTTTTAGTGGGTGGGGTGACTATGACTTCCAATCGCAATAAAACCCAAATTTAGTACTCTGCTCTAATTTTGGGGGGAGTTATGGACATGCCGTTTTGACAAATTTAAATTGGGGGATGGGGATCCTTGACCGGAGCGACTCAATGTTTACCTTAAACTTATTGTAAATACTTATACAAAATTTTACGGCTGAACTAGTATTCTTTCAAAAGTTATGGTGCTTTTAAAAAACGTCTAAAATGAAAATATTCTAATTTATTTTCTAGTCAAACGCCGAAACATTGAATTAAACTCTAATGTGTTATATATCATTGGAAAGATAATTTCATTTAGTTTTTTTCGTCCTCAGACCATTTTTCTGTATCTCTTATCATGTTTGAAATAATCGCAAAAAAAAACGAAAAAATGCCCCCTTTCCTCAATTTTTTTAAGGTTGCGGACCCTCAATGAGTTGGATCTTTTATTGCCATAATCTGGGGACCATCCCCAACCATGATACAAAAAAATTTCCGATGTAGGATTTTTAGACTAATAACAGAAATAAGTAAGTCGAAACCCCCAGTGCTATTTTATTATTCGCCGCTGTATGTATTTTTCAAGGTTTTGGTCATCGGCTCATTTACCGATCAGCATGCCAGTGTGAAGTTTTTTAACTTATTTGGTAATTCGAGGCTTTGTTAATGTACCAAGATTTCATTATTGTGAATTATGTTTTAAAATTCCTAGGGGTTAACCTTATCAAAATCCACCTCTTCAACTACTAAAATTGGTGGAAACACTCAGGGTAAAAATTCACTCGGTCTAGTATTTTTCAAGCTGAAAGTTTAACTTTCGAACAATTACAACATTTGCATTGCATTGTTTTCAATATTTGACCCGAGGCAGAAATTCCAAATTTAACAGGCAATATCAGCTTTAGAAGGTGCTGATATGCTGAGCCGGGCAGTTACCCAGGACCTCGCACTTGGCGAGGCCTCTCACCTTCCTGAAATTCTCGCTCCAAAATTTGCTTCTCTTCGTAACTACGCTGGGGGCCCTGATGGTTGGGGGCCCGTGTTCAACCGAACACATGGCGCACCGTACGTTACGCCACTGTTCAATAATAAAGGGCAAAACAGAACGCTTACGTTACGTGCCGAACACCTGTCAAAGATGATTCAATGGAGTTTGTATGTAACTGCACAGAACGCACGTAACGGAACGGAAGCTTTGAAAAAACTTTTCGAGATGTCAAATTCCACGGAAATCCAAGTCAGTTTGTTGTTGTTTTGAATTATATTGGCGCTTCGTTTCGTATTGTCATTCAAGTTTATTCAAATATTATTACGGGATCTATTTTTTTTTAGTTTTTGAATAGTGGAAACAAAATAACGATTTTTCTCCCCATCAAAGTCCGTCTATTTCTTTTTTATATCTTTTGTGCAGCTTCTATAGTGTATACTTTCAAAGTTGAAATATGACGTTTCGGAACGGACCGTATGTGGCCATCTAATGGACGCCACGGAACGGAAAGGTACGGGACGTAACGTAACGTAACGTAAACGTTCTGCTTTGCCCTTAAATTTAATAAAACTTATAGAGGACTTTTAATTCCATATACAATTTCTAAGAGGATCGTCGCGATACCCGTAACCATTGTTTTACTATCTTTAGTTCCAGTATGTATACAATAAATACTATTTTACTTTGCACATAAAAAATTTTCCTGTCTGTCATTAAATTGCAATAAAATAATTTTTTTTTTTTATTTTTCACGTTCGGCGATAATGTATGTTATTCAATACTACGTAGTAATATATTAGTATCTAATCATTTCACTTTTCATACGAGACACTAATATACAATGTGGGTACAGTGGTTTTCATAATTTGTAGAAAAAAAAAATATTTACAAAAAGTGTTTTAATTTTAGCAATATCTAATCTAGTATGTTGCTGCTACGACAAATTGTTCTAGTACAAAATATCGCGAAATGTTCCTTTCCAAAAAATCAAGTGTTCGCCGCCGCTGCCGCCGGCATGATGTCCAGGCGTTGCATATCTTATATCGGCAGAGATATTTCAGTAACCAAGAAGCGCAGAGATCTTACACCGATTCGTATAAATGATATTTCTACGAGGAATAAAATGACAACGTGAGTAGCCAGGTGTTTTCCGACAGTAAAGTGCGAAACATAACGCTTCCCTTACGTTACATGTCGAAGAGCACTAATTCAATTTTGCTTACATTCCGTTCTGTGCCATCTGTGTGTTCTGGCAACGCTATCTAGAAATATCATAGCCGCAACTCAGCTGTACAATGACGTCGTAGTTTAGCTCTTAAATTTTAGATTTACACGAACAAACAACAAAAACAAGCATATGACGTAATAAAAAGCAAAAACAAAACAGCGCAACATTGGCGAACATAACCAAAAATTATAAGCTGATTTTGACGTCTATGATTCTACATTGCGGCCTTAATATATAGACGGCGTTGGTTCTGGTCCCCTAAATTTTTCGGATAAAAAATAATCGCCGGTTCTTTAAGTTTGTCTGACATTGTGGAACATGTAAACGAAAAGAACAGGAGATTATTTCTGATCCGCAAAATGACAGTTAGGGGATCAGAATGCAAACATGCTGAACATACACAACTATTCTGTATCGTAGCCTCACCCATTGACAGGTGTTCCCCTGCAAGCCATGTCATGCTGACATAGTCGACTACGTACCCCTGACTCGCGGGCTGACTGTACCACTGACCGTTGTTCGGCGTTCGGGACTAAAGTAAGCGGCTTATGTCAAAGAAAAATCCTGACCGAGTCTATGACAGCACACGTACATGGTAGGCTACCGTACATGGTTACATCATCGAGTGGTTGTAGGTAAAGTACACGACGACTGTCAGTACACAGATATTCGGATTGTAGTAGATGTAATATGCGACCATTGTCAAAACTTTTAATAGCGGGGTGTGGTGCGGAGTGCGGGGTTCTGTAGCCATAAATGAGGTGCAGGGTGCGCTGTCGTCCATAGGAAAATGAAAATACAAAGCGCAAATATATTTAGGAACACATTTATTATTATACTATATAAACTACATAATATAAACTACACAAGACAGAAGACACAAAAATTAATAGACGGTGGGCGGATGAAGAACATTTCGTCCTGTGCAGAAATTGTCGCAAGCCGGCTCCTGAAAAATAACAAACGAAATGTACGTTAGTTTATTCGTATGTATTGAGCCGCCTATTTTGAAAGTGGCTTAAGTCCATTTTTATGAAATTTGAGATAATGATGGCATAATTGTTACTTTGACGGTATGTATCATTGACGAAAAAATGAAACCTATATCTAAAAAAAAATCCGTTCTTTTCATAGCCACAAGTATCACTAGTAAAGACCAACTTCCAAGCGTTTATTTTGAAAGTGGCGTAAGTCCGTGTTCGATTAATGGCGTCATAAGATTTTAAACGATTGTACTTTGCTTGGTTATTGTATTAATGATCAAAATTATGTTTACTGGAAAGTTTTTTTTTTAATCTAGAATACATACACGCAAGTACAATTTAATAAATACACCTTCGCAATTCGTGCTAATTTTTAAATATTTCTTTCAGAAGATGATAAATGATTTTCTTGTTCTTATAATATCTCTACTAATACTGATCTGATATGCTTTACATACTTAGATACTAATTATTAGGGACATCTTCAAGCAATTGTTTCTCTATAAACATTATAAAACAAAAATAGAACGTTAAATTTAAATTCATAAAACTAATTTCAGGAATGCTCGCTTCATAAAAAGCAATACAATTCAATTTTGTTCATGTACTGTTTCTGTAATCAAAGTGGAAGCTAAAAGGAGTTTAAACTATTTTTTGGTAAACTTATTGGTTTACAACTGCAGTTTTTCAAATTTTACATTATGTATATTATATGCAAATATTCGCAAATTATCCCGAAAATTTATTACACTATGGATAACAAATGCGGTTGTGAATGCCACAACCAATGTTTATAGCCATCGGAATCTCTTGACTTTTTTATCAATAAAAAACATTATTAATAATCGTTAAACTTCGAATTAAGAATCGTAACTGATTCCGCATAACGAACTTATTACAATTTTCTCAACTGTCATTTTCATGCCACTGCTCGAGAGCGCGAGTGAAAATACGGTTCATTATTGCAGAAAATGGAACGACGAGATTTGGCACCTATTTCCTATTTGGAACTATTGGAGCTTTTGAACGATGACGAGTGAATGTGAGTAATTATTTTCACTCAAATCATAATAATGGAAAATAGAGCGGATTGTAGATTGAGAATATTTGTTATTAATAACGGAATCGTTTTCAACTTTTATTCAGTTGTTTTTCTCCTTCGTTCTGCAAAGCAATTTTGTGATAACTCCTGGCACTTTACTTGCTGTTTTAATTATTTAGAATGGAATCAGAAAACGAATCAGGTATAAAATCATAACATTTTGTTCCGAAGTGATATTTGCCACAAAGCTATTTTTTAGAAATATTTCCTGTAACGCGGAAGCGATATAGGCTTGTTATTTCGTCGGATGAAGAATCAGACGATTTAGGACTCACTGAAGAAAATCATAGTCAAAGGAAACGAGGCTGCCGAAATCCACAAAACTATGATCAAAATATCATAAAATACAAAAGAGACATTGGTCAACGTTACACAACAGCTAACTCCAAAATAATTAATGGCAAAAAACCTATCTTTGGATCATGTTGTAAAAAAAAATTGTGGCGACAAACTTGGCGCTTCGATGCAGCAATTGATTTTTGAGAACTTTTGGAAATTAGGTGATTTCAGCAAGCAAAATTTGTTTTTGAATTCAATTGTGCAACAAGGTATCCCGAAAAGACAAAGACCGAGAAATAACAAAAACTCTAGAAACGTCCAGTATAAGTATTTTTTGAGGTTTGGAAGCCAAAATGTATTAGTATGTAAGAATTTTTTTATGAATACTTTCAATATTTCGGAGGGACGGCTAGCTCGTGCTCTTAAAAAGGATGAACCCGGGAGAGATCTCCGCGGAAGATCTGCAAATTCAAGAAGGTCGGTTGATAAGCTTCTTATAGCTGGTGTAAAGGAACACATCAACAGATTTCCAGCCTTTAGTAGCCATTATACCAGGGCACATAATCCAAACAGACAATACCTAAATCCCGATTTAAGCATAAGAAAAATGTACAGACTGTATGTGGAAGAATATGAAAATCACGATAAAGAGTATGTCAATGAATGGGTTTATAGAAAGATATTTAAAAATGATTTTAATTTACATTTTCATCAACCTAGGAAAGATACGTGTCAAAAATGCGACAATTTTAAAATGAAAATTGATTCATGCAAAGATGATAGGGAAGCAATACAATTAAAAGCTCAACATGATTTTCATTTAAAAGCGGCTGAATTAGCCAGATTGAGCTTAGCACAAGATCAAGCAAAGGCAAAACAAATGCCCAATGAATATTTCGCCTTTTCCTTTGACTTCCAAAAAGCACTGGCTTTCCCAAAGTTGACTACTTCGTTATCGTACTACAAAAGAAATATGTACGCCATGAATTTAGGCATTCACAATTTTCATGATGACCAAATTCACATGTATCTCTGGGACGAAACTATTGCCTCTAGTGCGCGGACCTTCGGTGCACAGGGTCATGAGTTCGAATCACACCGTGTTCCATGGTGTTTATCGTACTCACGAGCTTGTGACGGACTATGATCTCACTCAGATGCTAAACGAGTACCCATTTATGGGGATAAATAACACTGCTGAGCGTGATGCTGATCTCATTACCTCAACAAAAAGCAGATAAGATCTTGGAAATAGGATGTCACTAAGACATCCTGCGGCCTTAGTCCCAATGTTGGATTGTCGCGCCTGTTATTTATTTTTTATTAAAAAAAACTCAGTGATTTTTTTTTTATTTTCTTTAAAATAAGTTTTTATAATGCTACCATAAAAGTCTACTTAATAAAAATCCACAAATGTTTAATTTTTGATGTTTTTACTTTCGGTTTTCTTTAAAAAGTTACAAACGCCACTTTACCTGAAGACAATTTCGATTTTTTAAATTATTTTTTAATATTAATTTTATTGTTTGAAAATCTAATGTCTTTTCATAATAAAATCATAAAAATATTTTTCCGATCGCCCCTCAATATTTTTAAATTCAGTAGAACGCAAAACCTTAAATATCTCGGTTCGACTTAAATGGACTTACGCCACTTTCAAAATAAGCGGTCCATATGTTGAAGTAAATTAAAACAGAAAAACGTATTGGAAACTTACAAAATGAATCCACATCACACAAAATAAATCATATCGTCAATCGCCGCTTGTTCTTGTTTGGTCCTTGTATCTTTCTTCAACAGTCCGGTAAGTCCACAATTCCACTTCCTGTAAACAAAAGGACACGTTTAATACATATGTAACAATCGTAAAATAAAAATCATAAGATACTTACAAATTAGATTCACACGACCACCGCAAAACTTTGCCACTTTTGCATTTGCCGACCGAAAATATCAACAAAAGACAGACAATGACATTTCGCGAAAAGAATGAAACATGTGTGTGTGCACACGCATACTCGAATCATTTTTCTTCCTCCCTTTCCTCGCGGCAGGGGATTGCTGACCGATTGTTTGCAGGGTCGCCACGGAACACCACCAACGAAACCACCACCACGAAACTGAGCATTGGGTGTGGTTACGAAACAAAACAGTTGCGTATGTTCCATAAACATGTTTCCTTTCCTTTCAATGCTACCGACCGCTACGGATCAGAAACTTCTCTTTACGAACAGATCCCCTAAGCACCACCTTGCGGATTATTACTTAACTGATTGAACAAATTTCAGTTCAACATTGGACTAATATTACTAGTCGAACTTGCAAGTTACAAGTCCTATACTAGTAATATTCTTCTTCTTTATGGCCCGACGTCGGGCCTTGGCCGCCTGGATTGAAGACCTCCAATTGTCGCGGTCACGCGACCATGTCCTCCAGTTTCCAAACACTAGCATCTGGTGGGCGTCCTCACATACAGAATGCTCCCATCGGGCTCTCGGTCGTCGACGCAATCTGGCTCCTTCGACTCGTTGCGCGTTCATCACCTTTTTAGGCATGCGATCGTCGTTCATCCTTTGTACATGTCCCGCCCATTGCAGTCGCTGCAGTTTCACGATTTTCGACACCTGTAGCTCATTATACAGCTGATACAACTCAAGGTTGTACCGGATGCGCCATTCACATCGTGCACGAACGGCCCCGAAGATTCTTCGGAGAACCTTTCGCTCGAATGTGTCCAACTGGTGTTCAGAGTTTTGGGTTAGGGTCCATGCCTCGCAGCCATAGCATAGCACAGGTCGGATGATGGTTTTATACACATGGAGCTTCGTGTTCCTATGCACCAGCTTCGAATTCATAATTGGGAGGACCGACAAATAGCACTTATGATAGCTAGTTGTATCCGTCGCTTTATCTCATCTGTTTCGTTGGCGCCCTTTGACAAATTGCAACCCAGGTAAGTGAAATTGTCTACATACCCTATATTGAGGTCCCCCACTGTGATGCTTGAATTTACTGGCGTTCTAGTTTTTGATTGCATCATGACCTTGGTTTTAGATTCGTTAATAAGTAGCCCAACTTCTTTGGCGGCGTTATTGAGATTATGCAGAAGGCTGTCTGCATCAACCAATTTTCGAGACATGATGTTGATGTCGTCGGCGTACGCTACTAATTGAGTCGACTTGATGAGTAGCGTTCCGCTGCTGTCCATATTCATGGCTCGAATTACATACTCCGAAGCAAGGTTGAAGAGCGTTGGCGCCAGCCGAGTCTGTTCTGAACTCTGACCTGCGAGACGATATTAGTCTTCGTCATCCTTATGAGTCGCACTAGCTTAGCCGGTATTCCAAAATGCAGCAAAATGTAGTACAGATCGATACTGTATGCCTATGCTTGAAGTCGACAAATATTTGGTATACGTCGATGTTGTATTCCCAGCACTTCTGGAGTAAAAGCTTCACTGTAAAAAGCTGATCTGTCGTCGAACGACCAGGTCTAAAGCCGCCTTGATACTCGCCAATGATTTCTTCTGCGTACGGCTTTATTCTATTTTCTAGAATCTTAGATAAAATCTTATAAGTCGTACAAACTAATGAGATGCCTCTGTAGTTTTCACATTTTAACTAATCCCCTTTTTTGTGGATTGGGCAAATGATACTTTTACGCCAATCCTCCGAGATGTGTGTGTGCATAGCCTTAACAAGGTTCTCCTCACCATGCTTCAGCAGTTCAGCTGGAATCTCGTCAGCGCCCGGGGCTTTATTATGTTTTAGTGAATGCATGGGGAGATCAACTTCTTCTACTGTGTGGGGTTGGACGGGAGGGCCTGTTTCAGCCATCAGCTCCAGAACTTCTTGTGGGGGTTGTACGGTTGAACATTCAGGAGCTCTTCAAAATGTGAGGCCCAGCGGTTATCAACGCTATCGGTGTCACTAATGATATTGCCATCCTTATCCTTACAGAGGCTTGTCCTGGTCAGCGTTGTCTCTCGTGTTACAATTGTAACATTTTGTTACAATTTCCAATTTCTTGTTACAATGTTACACCCCGACCAATTTTGTTACAATCGGGCAAGAGTGGAGAACTCAATTATATTTTAATATTTTTCTACTATAATAAGTGACATGAAGAAGTATTTTGAAAAACAAATTTTCTATTTTTGTGATTTGTGCATCATCTCATTACCCATCGATTCAGTCAGGCATGTCAAACTTGTGTCCCACATCGCAGTTTTGTGAGGCCCGCGGCAAGATCGGATAAAATAAAAAATGTAAATGTTTCTACAAAATTAAAATTTTGAGTTGTTGAACTAAAATCTAGAAAATGTATTAAACCTCGTCAAGAATTCGAAAGCATATGCAAACTTAAATTATGTATTTAAAAATTCAAAGTACTTTTGTGCAGGAAAATATAAAGCCCATAGTGAAATCGTTTTCTCTCGAGATTTATTTAAGAAAGCAGTATTCTTTGCTTTGCCACAGTTGCATTATACCTCGTGTTCACATTTTTAAGGTACCTCTTTGTTCGAGCTTGATTATTGTTATTTCTGGTTCTGATTCGGATATAGTGGTTGTTGATCGACCCACCAAATTTCGCCCATTTGGCCTTGGTCAGGTTTTGATTTTGATACCAGTGGATTAAGTGCCCGTTTTAGCTGGTCCTTCATTGATTCAGGATCAGTGTTCATCATTCAATTGTACCAGTTAAATTGCGCCTTCGAGTCAATTCTATAAAAGAATTGGACGCAGATTTAAACGTAACATTAAAAAATTTGGAATGCAAGCTTCATATAGGCACCAAGTTTCATTTTAAATCAAAAAAACATTTCAGAGGGAACGGGATAGTTCGATTCAAATTGATTCTCATTTTGCGACAACGTAAAGAACTGGGATGCCCCTTCATTCATTCGGAGACTAAGCTTCTGTGCAGAGCAGTGTCAATATTAATTGCGAGATTTTTAAACAATTGATTTTGTATGAAATCTGTTCTTAAAGTGGGTTCGTATCAAACTAATTGTGGAAATTTTAACATATCGGCGTTTCATCATTTCAGGGTACCTGTATAGTAATATGATTTCCAAGATTAATTGCGAGATTCATATATTTCCTTATTTAAAGTTGTATTGTGCCCTGAAATGCTGAAATGTTTTATAATAAATACTATCACGTGAATTTTTCGTTAAATCAATGGATTCTCCATAATACCTATACGGAATTTATTTATTTATGGAACAGAGTGGGTAACATTTTCGGAAAAAGTCAGTCAAGACATCCAAATTTGTACGAGCAATATGTTCATTAACACCAATATTTTAAAATTTGTTACACTCAACCTCAAAATGTTACAATTTTTTAAAATAAATGTTACACTTAGAAATCTGAAAACGGCAACCCTGGTCCTGGTTTGGTATCACCCTGTAATCGAATAAATTAGCTTGTACGCTTGTCTACTGTTCCTACTAGCTAGTCTTAGGTTTATTTGCATCAACTTCTCTTCAACATGCTTACGTCTCTTACGCCTAATTAGCCTGTTCGAAAATCGTCGAAGCTCGTCTTATTTGTTTTTTTTTTGGCTCTAGTTATGCGTTCGGTCCATTGGCGATATAGTTCGTTTTTCGCATCTACCGAATTTTGACATTCCTCGTCAAACCAATAATTTCGGGCTCGCCGGGCTTTGTAACCCACAACCTCCTCTGCGACTCCTTTGATGGTGTCTTTGAGTGTATCCCAGATCTCAAGGGCGCCTTCTCCTCAAGGGCAGTCGTATAAGCATTCACGGTGGCATCATCCGACGATTTGTCAACCTCAAAAATGTTTGCCGGGTTGAATCTCGAATGATGCACCGAAGAAATTCTGCACCTATAGGTCCCTTTCACCATATAGTGGTCAGAATCAATATTCGCTGCACAATAGGATCGAACATCCATTATGCTCGATGCCCATCTCTTGCAGACGAGAACGTGATGAATTTGGTTGACGTTATGTTGATGTGGATATCTCCAGGTCTGCCTGTGAATGCGACGATGCGGAAAACACGTAGAGCTAATGACCATGTTTCTGTTTCTTTCAATTAGTCGTTGGCCGTTGTCGTTGCAGTCTTCATGGAGGCTGTCGCTGTACCCTCCAGAAATCCTCCTATGCTAACTTTCGTTTCCGACTTTGGCGTTAAAATTCCCCAGCAGCAATTTGACATCGTTTGATTGAAGTGAATCGAAGAGATTTTTTAAGCGGTGATAGAACTCGTCTTTAACCGCGCTACTAAGCAATTTTGTTTCCTGGAGTGCAACTATGCTCAGCTTGTATTTTTCGACATGATCCATGAAGGCCCTTAAGGCCCCTGGCCTATTCAGGGAGCGTACATTCCAGGTTCCGAAAGAGTAATCAGTTGTTCGTTTGCGAAGTCGTCGTGGGTTTGTATTCGTCCAATCCGAGGCTTTCATTTCAGGTTTCTTGACATAGAATTTTGTTTTTTGTCACCCTATTCTATTACAATTAGTAACCTGAGACGCTGAAGTTGTTAATGCAGCACTCAGGCGCAGCGGTGATTCCAACGCCATTTAGATCAGTGATTCCTAAACTAGGGGGCGCGCCCCCCTAGGGAGGCGTGGCGATTAGGGAAGGGGGGCGCGGGCACAACTCTAATATTGACGCTTTTTATGAATTATGGGGGAGATTTAGTATCTGTGTCGCCAAGTTTTGATGATGCCTTTCATTAATATTGGCCTCGTAACGGTTCTCCAGATATTCAATGTCAAAGTTTGACTTTTATATGAAGGTAGTTATGTAATTTGATAAGAAAAGAGGAATATTTCGCAGGGAAAGTGTTCGATGCCATCAAATTGACGTTTTAATTTTAATCAGTCCCACTAGAATAGTAAGTTTTACCAATTTGGCAAATATATTCATAATATGAAAAGTCCAAATATTTTTGCGAGCAAGAATTGTAAAATTTGCTTGACAGGGAGGCAAAATAAATTGTTAAAATGTTATTTTCGGTGCAATGCTATTGATTCACATCAATATGTAGTGAAAACACCCCCCAATTTCCCATTCAAAACTGAACTACCCCATATAAATGTCAAACTTTGACATTGAATATCTGGGGAACCGTTACGATTTCGCAAAAAAAAAGGATTGCAAATTCGGTCATTTCAGGCCAATATTAATGAAATGGCATCATCAAAATTTGGCGCCGCAGATACGGAAATCGTGCCGAATTATGGTTTGCTTCAACACCATCATTCTGCCTCGAACTTCTTTCAAAATCCGCCAGTAATCCATTGTTGCAAAGCGTTGCAAAATGGACAAACATTTTATTTTCTTCGTTTAAACAAGTGGATGCTACTAAATCCAGCTGATGATCACCGCTGAGTATATTTTAGGGCGAGAAAAAATAAAAAATCACTTGATATGGCTGATACAAATTGACGAACCTCGCGCAATATGATCTGCAGCAGGCAGCTAGTCTCGGATCTTTCGTGAAAAAATTGGGTACATTACGCTTTCAGGTCCCCAAGGGAAATTTTTCTTGTCCTTCTTATCGACACTAGTGACACGTATTTTACCGTCCGCCATATAGCGGACATATAGCGGAAAATATCGGAAACATCAAAAATTTCCCTTGGGGACCTGAAAGCGTAATATACCAAAAATTGCACTAACAAACAAATGTTCAATTAATTTAAAATGCGAAAATGTAGGGGCGCCAGGGTAAGCAGATCTCGCTAGGGTGCACGAACAGAAAAAGATTGGGAACCACTGATCTAGATACAAGGCCGCAACTCAGCTGTGCCGTTTGCCTATAGGTATACACAGAGAAAAAAACCATCACTTAAATTTGAAGTAAAACATATTAAAAACAAAATTGGATCACATCAATAAATCATTTCAAAAACAAATAGTTTTATATTAAATTTAATATGATTCACTTTAATGATCTGTTTAAAATTGACTGAAATTCAATTTTGTTTTAAAGTTGTTTCATTTTGAAGGCTATGCCCATCACATGTACATAAGCCCGCACTATTTTAATAAAAAAAAAATTAAAAAAAAATTAAAAAAAAATAAAAAAAATAAATAAAAAAAAATAAAACAAAAAAAAATTAAAAAAAAAATTAAAAATAAAACTACTAAAAAATAAATAAAAAAATAGAAAAAAAGGAAAAAATATTTTTTCACTTAATTTTACTATCAAAACAATTTAAATTTAAAGTGAATTCATTTAAAATAAAGTGATATCACTTTGAAAATAAAGTGATATTTGAAAATGTTTGAATCATAGCTATTATTTTTGATTTTATAACGATTTTTTTCTCTGTGATGCTAAATTTTAGATTTACACGGACAAACAACAACAACAAGCATATATGATGTAATTAAAAGTAACAACAAAACAGTGCAAATTTAGTAGGCGATTTTTTTACATTGCGGCCTTAATATATAGACGGCGGTGCTGATTCTTGCTGCCAGAGAGGCAACCTCGCGCGCGTTGAAGTATAACTTCCTCGAAAGTGATTTAGAATTGCGCGATACGGGGCAGTGAATTTGGAGTGCGCTTGCATAATTCGTGCGTGAACGATATCCCCGTGATGGATAGCAAGAAATAATGGCGTCCTCATATTTTCGCGGGCAAAATAATGTCGGCTCTTTAAAATACGCGAGTTTTCCCGTCGCCCTCCTAGGTGCGTTAGCGGAATGAGGTGATCTACCTCATCCCGAATTTCGCAAGGGAGGCGCCCCAAATTTGTTCGGCCCGCGCACCTCATGGTCGGGATTTTTAATCTATGAATTTCGTGGGTGAAGACGACCGAGGCCTTCCGCCATCTTGGCCCCGGAGCGCCTAAAATGGCGACTGAACTGGCTGATGCCAGGGTACCCTTTTTTATTAATTAAATTTTTTCTTCTTTCCGCGTGTGTGTGATGTGTGAAGTTTTTCTGTAGGTACTAGAATCCTGAGTAATATGCGTGGACAGGGACAATGAGGTGGCAAAAACCCACGCCCCCCTCCGAGTCTGAGCGTAGCAGCCAGCTCGTGCCGCCGCCGTCCTCATTGAAGGAGCCATCTTCGATTTCCGACCTTCACGGTCAGCTCCGTCCATGTGGTCTATTACAATTTGTTGGAGAGCAAAATAAAAGCTACTAATTAAACTTACTACAAAGCCATTAATTCCTGCCTTTATGATCAAAAATCATTTAATATAATTGAAAAAGAAAAAAACAAGAAAATATTTGCAAGTGGAAAATTATAATTACAATGTTTTATAATTTGTTCTTTTCCAGAACTCTTTCAGCAGCTGCACCAGAAAAGGCACAATTAATGGAAGTTTTTCCAGGTATATAACTGCTTAGAAATTATATTATAATATGATGATTTAAACAATTAAATTAGGTTTCTGAAGCGGGAGTAATCGGGATGGGGTGTGCTGTATCTTGGGATTCTTTGAGCCTACAAAGCTGGGGTTACACTCAAATTAAAGAAGATTTTCTTAGCTTTAACAGTGCAGTGGACAACTTACTTGTAGGAAGCACCTTTTAGAAATTACAAACAAAAATATGAAAAAAGTCCGAAAATTTTGAGGTCATGGGGTTAGCACAGGTTTTTCGAAGTTGCAAACTTGGTGGTACACTTCTGGTATCTATCCTAACAATATCCCAAAAAACCAGAGCCGAGCAATTTTTTGCGACCTAACGCCTTATTTTTCGGTTTATTGACTGGCCTATATTAGGTTATTTACATTTAGGGGCTCCATTAGACAACATCATATTTATAGTTTAATATATAACGTTGTCCTCGAAGCGGCCGCAGCGACGCCAGCGGCTCTAGTGCAAGTTCCCTACCCCAAGCAGCCGTCGCCCGAAGCCCACAAACAAGCAAGTGCACCACGTAACGAGAGTCCCACGACAGCTTTCAATATACAGACAGATTCGTGTATCAGCCGAATCAGTACGACTATTGTGCGGAAAAACTACCCTGCCCCAAGCGGCCGTCGCCCAAAGCCTACCAACAAGCAAGTGCATTTTATACAACAAGAGCCGCGCGGTTCATTCGACGATAATTTTCATTGTGGAGCTATGCCAAGCGATTATCAACTAAAAACGAGTTTTTATATGCAATTGGCGAGTCGCAGTCGCTAGGGCCGCTGGGGACGTGCCGAGGAAAACGTATATTTAGTTCAATGTTGAACTGTCGCGCCAGTTATTATTTAATTTATTTATGAAGCGGGGGTTTGGTCGTGTCAACTTTGCTTAATTCGTTGATATTCTCACATTCACTCCTCTAAAGACATTAAAACCTTACATACCTACATACTCAAACACTGAAATTTAATTATTTTTTTTCGTAAACTCAGATCTTCTTCGTGAGTTAATTGAAGTTACAAAGGACTACGATGAAAATGACGTTATAGCGGAATGGTTTGCCGAGGTTAGTGTTAGGCCGCAACCACACTGTCTGGGGTTTCCCAAACCGCGCGATACAAAAGATCAACTTTGCAGACAACATACGCCTCTGGCAAAGACAGAGGCGTTGATGGAATCCAATAAACCTTAAATTCCCCTTTTGTCTTCCTTACCGTACGGTTTGGCACACCCCGGAGAGTGTGGGCCGTTATAATAAAAATACATACATACATACCTAATACTGATGATGTTGTCTGCTTGTTTACCTCATAACTTTGCTCACCTCATAAAGCCTAGTACTGACCTCGAGAGTGAAATTTTTCGCCGCTGCGATTTTTTCAATGAAAATGTATTCTTATGGAATATGTGGGGAATGCTGGGGAATTCCATAAGCTACAATCCAAAAACTGTTCCATAATTTTCCTCGACTATTTTATGTATTTTTTTTTCCGATTCCCCGGTTACTTCATCATGAAATGTCAAATGACCGGGGAATCGAAAAATAATACATAAAATGGCCGAGGAGAATTATGGAACCGGTCTCGGATTGTAGCTTATGGAATACCCCACCGTTTGTGACATATTCCACGACAGTAAATATCCATTTTTATTGATAAAATCCCTGGGCGAAAAATTTCACTCTCGATCTTAATTCAGCTCTTAACATGTAATATTTTCAGGCTCTCAACTATAATATACCCAATGGGAGATGTTTGCGCTCATCAATCTGCATAAGGGCATACAACCAGCTTTACAATAATTCACCAAATAAGTTCTTGTGCAATTATCGATCGGGATGCTATCTAGCGTGGTGTGTTGAATTGGTAAGTATTATATTTAATTTTTATACCCTTCGCTCATAGAGTGAAAGGGTGTATTAACTTTGTCATGAAGTTTGTAACGCATTGAAGGAAGCATCTCCGACTATATAAGACGTATACATATATGATCAACAGGGCTTGGGGAGTCGATTGGGCGTCCGTCTGTCTGTCTGTCCGTCTGTTGCGACGCGTTTTACTCGGCCAATTTAAAAGCTATGAAGCTGACATTTTGAACAAATTCTTCTTTTTGCTGCAGGCAGTTTGTATGTTTGAATCGTTAAATCGGACAATGGGGTCATGGGGCTGCTATACAAACCTAACCCCCAAAATTAGGTTCTTCTAAGAAACATTTTTTTTATTTGTGTACCAATTTCAACCATACTTCACACAAATGAGTTTCCCATTTCACAAAACCTTGAATTAATGTGTCTTAATCAAAGCAACAAACAGGTTCAAAACAAATGGAATCGTACTATGGGGCCATGCTCCCTCATCCCCCAATAAGATTTTCTGAGTAAATATTTTTATTTGCCCACTTATTCCAACCAAACCCCACACAAATATTGTTTTGTAGACACAACGGAACTGTTGTGAAGACGGAAGGAAAAGAATGAGGGGGGGGGGGTTTAAATTCAAGTCGTAGGAGTGCGAAGGGTATCAAAATTCCGGCCGCGCCCAAATTAGCCTCAGTCTCGTTTTTCGTTTGTCCTCAGTACATGCGTGCGCGAGCTTCGAGCTTTCCGCTTCGTGGATACTTAGCGTTCTTCAATTTTTATCACAGAGCGGAAAGTGTACGTATGCAATCATTTCTTGATTGCATAGTCGGCTTGATAAATTAATCACAATATGACAAACGATTTAATTTGTCTTTTCTATAGTGCAGTGCTACGATTTTTCCAAACATAATGTCCCGCACTAGTTGTGAGATACTGCGATAGGCTCGATAGATAAGATATTTTGAACAAAAACGCACAATCAACAGAACTTGAGTTAATCTTAAATTTATCAATAATTGAAGATTCAGATATGAAAACTTTAGAAAAATTTCCAAATGTATGTTTTGTTAAAAATTCAGGCAATAATTTAGATAATAACGGCACAAACGTTGATTTTCCAACGGTAAATTACTTTAAAGACCCGCTATGTGGCTCACTTGTAGTCTGGCTGGTCTAGCGGTTAGTGCGCGCACCTTCGGTGCACAGGGTCATGAGTTCGAATCTCACCGTGTTCCATGGTGTTTTTCGAACTCACGAGCTTTTGACGGACTATGATCTCACTCAGATGTTAAACGAGTACCCATTTCTGGGGATAAATAACACTGCTGAGCGTGATGCTGATCTCATTACATCATCAGGAAGCAGATAAGATCTTGGAAATAGGATGTCACAAACACATCCTGCGGCCTTAGTCCAATGTTCGTTTGTCGCGCCTGTTATTTATTTTTATGTGGCTCACTTGGTTGAGTCTCACTCTACGATGCAAGTAATCTAGAGGTCCGGAGATCGAATCTCGACGTGGTCCAAAATGTCCGTACATGTGCGGGTAGGAAATATATAATGGCCCCACATGGGGCTATACGGCACTGAGAAGAAGTTACTTTAATAATAGAATTTTCAAATTTCGCCAAAATACTCTTTTATACCTTTCCGGGCTTGAAACCGCCATCGAAAGTCCCAATATCGGTGTGAAGAGATTTCGTATTTTTAACGTTTCCTCTTGCAGGATGTCAAATTATAGGAAATTTAAAATTAAGAAGTTATAAGATTTTAGAATTTATATTAAAATTAGAATAGTATAAAAAACAGAATATTAAACATAAATTTTTAAGTGAGTTGTGTCGTACTGACGAAAAATCGGAGATTTCTTAGGCCCGGCCGCCCACACACAGATTGCCCGAATACATTTTCTTTGTTATTTTTCGTTCTGTCAAATTCTTACATTTTCTTCTATTTTGACAGAACGAGAACAAAAAAATTATTCGGAATGATCGTGTGTGTGCGACATTGACCGTGTATATACCGGAGCAAAGATAAAAAAGTTTTAGGCAAAATTATTTTATTTTTGGACGGCATATACGGGCTGTACACTAATCGAAACTAAATTTAGTCCCACTCGCAACAGATGGCGAGGTGCTTGCCAATCCATTATGCCTAGACCAGCGACTGTCTCTGAAATTTATCCAGGAAGAGCGAAGTCGTCTTGTTATTGGGGTGATATCGTTTTCGATTTTCGTTTGTTTAATGTTGACCCCTCATAGCTTCCTTGGGGGTGTTCGCATAGATGAGTTGTTTTGGCATTTTAATTTTAAGTTACAGAAGCAATAAATTGTTGCAGGCTTCCATCCCGAAGGCGATCCCGTTATAAATAAATTCACAAAAATAACTAAAAATACCGTTATTGTGCGGTTCGGACCCTCATAGCGCCCTTAGTATTGCAGGCATCAATCTGAAATTCGGATATTTAATTAAGCGTTGTAGAAGCTACAAATTCGCCACATAACAGTTTATGGTGCACATTACGGTTATAGAGATATTCCCAAAAACTGCTTATTTGGATGTTTGGACCCTCATAACTTCTCTAGGGGGGCTCAAATCGTCGGGGACTTTTGTCGTCATACTAACAGAAACACGAGCTACAAATTTGCCTCAGATAGGTTCCGTCTAGAGGTTCCCGTTATTCAAAAAATTCCAGGAAACGTTTTTTTTGTTTAATTTTGACCCCTCATAGCTTCCTTGGGGGTGTTCGCATAGATGAATTGTTTTAGCATTTTAATTTTAAGTTACAGAAGTAACCAACTGTTACAGGCCTCCCTCCCGAATCGTTCCCGTTATGAAGAAAACCCGAAAAATACAGTTATTGTACGGTTCGGACCCTCATAGCGCCCTTAGCATTGCACGCATCGATTTGAAATTCGGATATTTAGTTGAACGTTGTATAAGCTACAAATTCACCATATAACCGTTTTCGGTGCACGTTACCGTTATAGAGATATTCCTCAAAACTGCTTAATTAAATGTTTGGACCCCCATAACTTCGCTAGGGGGGCTCCCATCTTTGAGGACTTTTGGCGTCTTACTAACAGCCACAGAAGCTTCAAATTTCTCCTAGAAGACCATAGAGCACACTCCCCCGTCTTAGCGCCATTCACGAAAAACCCAAAAAAAAAAACACCTTTTTTTAAGGTTTCGGTTTTCTCGGTTTTTTGCAAAGCCGGTTAGACCGTCCGGGTTTAACCGGGCCCAAAGTACCGATTTCTCGGTTAACCGAGTCTTTCTATTGATTTGCTTAGAATTGTAGTAAAAACACACAATGGTGATGTTCGTATCGTATGCAAAATCAAATCAAAATGCATCCACAGGGTCCGCCGGAGAAACTTACTTATTTGAAAAAAAAACTTCTGAGCGGTGAGTTGGGCGGGTAGATGGGTGAGAGGGGGAAGTTCCCAAGCTTGTTTCCTATTCTAGTCAGTCGCCATCTTGCTCTGGTGTAGAGAGCAGCGGGCCTTCGCTGTCGAGAGTTTCTTTTCGAACGATTGCATGATCGCGGATTTTTTTAAACGAACGTTAGGTACGTGTGGTTTCAGTCACAGATGAAGCCATAGCAAACACTGCACGAAGCTGAATAAATTTGCTGCGACAACTCCTCCTCGACCACCTCATCTCTCAGAGAGGCGATTTCCCATGGCCGGCACGCTCTCGAGATTTGCTCCATGCGCTTTCTTTTATGTGGTTATTTGAAATCCTTGGCTTATGTCGATCGACCACGGACCATAGCTCACCTAAAAACCTTTCATTCGCGACGCCATTGCTAACATACCGATTGATATGCTGCAAACAGTGGAGACGAACTTCTAAAACTGACTTATCAGTGTATGCACAAAGGGGGTCGCCATTTAACTGATGTTGTTTTCATGATTGTATGAAAAAAAACTGGGAATATTGTATTCTCAAATAGAAAGAATTAAAACAATAACTATGAAGTACCTATTTTGGTTTTTATTGACCCTTCAAATAAGTAAGTTTCTCTGACGCCCTATTAAGGAGAGTGTTCGAAAATATGTTTAAGGGCTGAAATTTGAAAACGCAATTTTTTATAGGCGACAAGTAATAGAATTGCTGACTGAAAAATAAAAAAAAAATAAAAACAAAAAATTGTATGAATTTGAAAGAATTTTTTTTTTTTTGTTGTAACCTAATGAACAAACAACCGTCCGGGTTAAAACCGGAGGAGGAAAAAACCGAAAATAAACCGGTTAATCGATTTGAAAGTACCGGTTTTCGGACTAACCGTCCGGTTTTTGACATCCCTAGCCTCAAGTATCTGGTAAATTGGATGACCTTAGCCCAGCCCAGGACAAGATCGTAGTTGCGCCACTGGGTGGGGCTTATATTAGCGATCCCATCATGTCACCACTATCCAAAAACGTCCTCATTTATCAACGAATTAATAATTTTTTTTTTCAATTTTTCTGAATATTCAAATATTTTTTTCCTGCAGTTCCACTGTGCTTGTCTAATGTTTGACGATGTAATGGATTCGAGCATCTATCGACGCGGTCAAGTATGCTGGTATCGGCTCGAAAAAGTCGGTATGCTTAGTCTGAACGATGCCCTTATGGTGGAAAACAGTCTCTATTCGATTTTGAAGAAACATTTTGGTCAATCTGAAAATTACATAAAATTGGTGGAACTATTCAGAGAGGTAAGTGAATTCCTTGGATTTCAAATGTTTCAAATTTATGTATTGTTTCCTCTTATAGACGATGATGATATCAACGGTTGGACAGTGTATAGATTGTCGAGCGAGTACACTGCATGTAACTGATTTCAATATGGAGAAATATAAGACATACGCGGGATATAAGACGGCTTACTATTCATTTTACATGCCAATTGCTGCACCAATGATTTTATTTGGGTTAGAAATTGTTTTACTATTTTTATTTTTAACTGCGATTAAGTTGTCATTTTCTTTACCCAAAACTACACTGGATGATAGGGCATTCGGTGGCTCAGTGGTAGAGATGACTCACTATCTCTGAGCTCCCGGAACGTGGGTTCGAATCGCACTATGCCCATGGATGTTTGTGTTGTCTAGAAAATGCTCGCACGGAAGGCGGTTCTTCGATGTGAATCGTCCGTTGTTACAACGGTCAAGAGCTGCCAAAACCCCCTCCGATTCAAGAGAAACAAAAAATCTCTTGAATCGCTACAACAACAGCGGATGATAAAAGAAAATGCACTATGATGCATTTTTATTGTTATTTTTAATTTATTATTATTTATAAATTATTTTTTCAATTTTATAAAACTAATTAGGCCGCATAATATAATTTTCAAGCAGAATTACGAATCCAAAAATGCACGAGCATGTAAAAACAATTCTCATGGATGTCGGTACTTTTTTCCAAATAGCCAACGATTATATGGATTGTTTTGGTGATCCAAAATTAACCGGGAAGGTAGCAAGTGATGTTGAAGAAAATAAATGTTCCTGGCTGGCGGTGAAGTGTATGGAAAAGGCGTCCGACGAGCAGAAAGCCATTATGGAGGAATGCTACGGACAAAAGGGTACACTTGAATAAAAATAATATATTGTCCAAGTCTCTATTTCTCGCTCTTTATTCTAGACTCTGCTAAGGTAGCTCGCGTCAAGCAGTTGTATGAAGATCTTGAAATTCCAAAAGAATTTGCACATTATCAAAAAGAATCATATGAAAATATTAAGGAGAAAATTGACCAGTTACCACTTTCAGTCTTGAGACCAGTTCTATTGGGTATTTCAAATAGTGTTTACAAAAATTATGATACGGTATGAGATTGGATAAAAACTGAGAAATAAGTAAAATGTGAAAACTTTCTTTTTGAATCAAATAAACTGCTCAAAGTTCCTTTCTTTTGTGCGTTTGATCGATGTTCCAAACATAAATTAGGCTCGTTGTAAAGCATAATTGAATGATCAATCAATTTATTTATAGCTAACCAATCGTACATTTCCTGCCCAAATACGTTTTGTAACCGATAGATTCATTGATCAAGTGTATTTATTCGTAGAGTCTTCTTAGTTGAAACGATGAAGCGATCTTCTCAGTTTTTTTTTTATTCTTTAACATTTCAATTCGATTCAATGATAAAAAAAATAAAATATTCAACACACGCTTTCCGAATGGTCCAGGTTTGTGCGCACTCGATGCTGACGTGGAAAGCGAATCGAGTCTTGTTCCTGAGTTCCAGTTATGGATGCTTCGATGCCAAGACTAGAATGATGAATGCTACTGATTCGTTGTCTGGTCGGCTTTATGCTGTACGAGTCTGCTGAGTGGGGATGTCGCATAATGTACATCGTTGTGTAAGGCAACCAACCATCCCGGATCCTGCGGGACAGTCCCGCATTTCACGAGTCTGTCCCGCATTGAAAATCGTCCCGAATTTGTCCCGCAAAACATCCAAAGTGTCCCGCAAGTCCCATATCAAGCCTTATGGATTCACTGTTCAAAGCACTATTAGTGACCTTTTCTCAGGAAGCACTAATTACCATTGACAGTATTGAGCGCGCATTTACCTAGTGTAAAATTATTATACCCTATACCCATAAGATGGTATAGGGTTGTTGCGAACCACTGCATTTCTTTTCCCAGCAGCTGATTCATTCCGTACGATCTTACCAGCTGATGAGACTCCGTTAGCATGCCGACCTTGTCTTATCATTTTCTCTATACATTGGTTTATCGCACAATTATGTACTATACATACTTTTTCATTATACATAAAGATTCATACTTATGCTGTGCGATATGCTTGTGTATAGAGAGCATCTATACAAAGCGGGCATGCTAGCGGAGTGTCATCCTCAACGATGACGAGAACGACACAGCAAGTGTATCGGGATGTGCGTGATGTATGTACTGATATAGATACAATATAGCACGTCACGCGCCGGTACATTGTGCTGTGACGTGCTCACCATCGTTGCAGGTGAATTGCATGGAATGACCCGATGCTGGCGAAAAATTATGTACAGATGTATGTTCGATGACCGGTCGATTTTTTTTTGTAGTGGACGATGGGACAAATTTTGGTGTGTGGTTTTTGTTTTTTTTTGGGTGGATGATGTGTGGCGATTTGCCGATGGAACCGCTCCTGATACGGTGTATGAGTTCATCGTCCCTGGGTTTCCGTTTTTTTTTTGCGGATGAAAAGTGGTTCTTTGGGCGGTAAATTTGGAGGGAGATCACTTTTTCTTTGGTCGCGAGCGAGTGAGGACGGTTTGGGGACGATCGTTTCTATGTCCTGCCCGATAAAACAGTCTAGTGAATTATGTTGAAATATATACAAAATTAAAAACGAAAATTAAAACAAAAGAGAAAAAACGATTAGTGACTGTGTTTAAACTAATAGAATTGTGGAATAGTTCGATGTCGCCCTAACCGCTTCCTATTGTGTTGGTGTTCACAAATATTTTTCCTCGCTCGCGAATGTGTCTGATTTAGATCAGAAATCCTTTGGATCCGTTTTGCGGTTGAATTCCATCATCGGCATTGGTGGTTGCCCACATCGGCATCAAATTTTTAGGAGTGGCTCGATACCAGGAGCGTGAAAATTTAGACGTGAGCTGTGTTGGACGTGCTGGGTTCCTTTCCTTTTCGCATGGTGTTGTGCTTACTGTTGGCCTGCAGTGCTTTTCTTGGCTGGTGTTTCAGTGCGTTTTCTTGACTGAAGGTCGAAGTGCGTTTTAGAATATCTGCTGGTGGATTCGACGGACATTATTGTATCTATTGAATTATCTTTGAGGTGATTTTACTTTGTGAATTCCATTAATCAATAGTTGTTAACAGGTTCGGCGCAGCGTACGATCGATCGTCGGCAGCAGGTACGAAAAGCCTTGTAAGTTTTGATCAATAATATAAATTTGAATTTTACTGAATTTCTTTGAATTTTGGTTTTGAATACTTTCTCAATTAATATTTCTTTTTGAATTACTTTGTTGTTTTTTTTTTCTTCCTTCTTTCATTTTTATTATTATTTTATTTTATATTAATTTGAATTCACCTCAATAAATTTTTATAATGTTTTGCTAAATATTTTTTTTATTGGGTTCTTCAGTGTCCCGAAGGATGGGCACGTTCCTCCCCCACTCCTCGTCCTCTTCTCTTTTCAGCTAACGTTTATTTACTAGGTGGCTTAACTAGGATTAGATTGCTTTGGCCCTAAAACCACGACCTCCGCTGGTCTAGTCGGGACATGTGCCACCTGGCCAAAAGCAATCTGATCACATAACTATTCTTGTTGCAGTGACGGCGGCCTGACCCAAAGCCGTGGTTCGCAACAGGGTATATTGTTTTTGTTACGCCAATATTATGTAACACCTCAAAGGAGCCACCGGAGGTATGGGAAAGTATATATATAAATGATCAGGGTCGGTCCCTGAATCGAATAAGCCATGTCTGTCTGTCTGTCCGTCCGTGTGTCTGTCTGTTAGCACGATAACTCCCGAAATAATGAAGCTAGCGGTTTGAAATTTGATTGGCTGTCAAAATTGTCGCTAGTGTTTACATCACGACCGATTTTCAAACCCTTTTTTCAATAAGTAAACCCAATTATTATTTGTTAATTTTGGTGAATACGATCTTACTACTGTGACTGGCTACCGATTGCGCAACAATAAGTTCGAATAATCAAAACAAGACTCCGAAATCACTGCGCACGGGAATCAATAGAACAGGTAATGTCAAAACGTACATTGTCTGCCATTTCACCCGAAAATTTCTCTAAAAGCAAGAAAAACGACAGTAAAATGACACCAGAAGACATGCAGGAATTGGTTCACCTTTTCTCTAGCACTCTCGATGTCACTAGAAAACCCCACTGCAACGATACAAGAAATTTGCACAAAAACACTCAATTGTTGCGAAAGCTTATCACCTGACCAAGTCCAAAGACTGCACGGTGCTGTGAGACGGCGAACTAACTTCCGTGTAATATTACACAATCGGCAGCAAGTTATACGAGCACTGCAAAACGCAAAAAAGTTAAAGAACACCGGCATCATAATACAAAAGGATTTACCCTACGAAGCGCGACAAAAACGAAACTGTCTCTTACGAGTTAGAAAACAACTTGTCACCCAACAGCCAAATGCGAAAGTGTATGTCAACGATGAAATAATGCATCTTAGGGGAAAACAGTTCACCTGGGATCTCAGCGAGAACAAATTAAAGTATGGAGACAAAGACGGACAAGCGGAATTAAAGGAGATGATGGGAGTCGAACTAAAAATCTCAAGTAACACCGCTCACTTAGAAGCAACAACAGAAACAGAAAATAATTTAGAACGTACTGCATAGGAAGGTGCCGCCGTCTGCCACTTGAACCAAACAACTGAATTATCTATTTTGGCTTAGAACATATGCGGCTTAAAGAACAAAAATATTTTTTATGATTTTTATACGTTCTTGAATAATTTTCACATAATAATTTTATTAGAAACGTTTATTGTTGATGGATTCGAGTTATTTGAAAAGAAGCTAAGTCAGTTATCCATCTCAATTCAAACTGACCTGCTGTGAGACGAAGTAATAAAGGAAGACCGAGTGGAGGTGCATTGTTGGGGTATAAAAAGGATCTAAAGGCACGTAACATTGTATGTAATTTCGAACTCTTTGAGGATTGGTTTTATCTCACTCTGAATACCAATAATAAGTTACGGCATATAGTTCCAATATATCTGAACTGTAACCATTGGATGAGCGATTACTATAAATTAGTTGACCTACTTGTTAATATAAACAGCACTGATATTCTCGTAATGGGTGATGCTAATGCACGAATTGGATACGAACAACCGATCTCCAACAGGGTAGTAAACTCCATTCGAAAATCTAAAGACGGTGTTTGTAATGCGTACGGAAGAAAAATGATTGACTTGATGGACTCTTTCGGTATGAAGATTTATGAATGGATGCTCGCAACGCGATTTCTTGGGAGAGTTCACATACATCGGACATCAAGGACACTCGGTAATTGACTTATGCCTGGCCGGAGGGGACTGGATTCCCCTTCTTACGGATTTCACGGTAGAATGTAAGCAGTACTCCGATCATCTCCCAATTATAGCTACGATTGGGTTAGATTGCATGGGCAGTACTGATATTGAAACGGAACCCATGAAATTACTTCCCAAGATCATGTGGAAAAAAGAGTTCGCCGATGAATATAGGTCGAAAATAAATGAAAAATTAGCTGTGGTGCAACACGTTAACATCGAAACCTTGAGTAAAATGGTTACTGACTGCGCACATATCACACCCAGTCCCAAAAGAACATCCAAACAGAAATGGTATGATAGTGAATGCGAAAAATATAGATGCCGCTCCTTCGCATGGCTAAAATTGTTCCGAAAACGTAATAGTGAAACAGCTAGAAATGCGTATATTCGAGCAAATCAGGCATATAAAACTTTGTGCAGAGAGAAAAAACGTATATTTTTCCAACAACAAGCTGACTTATTAAGCCAATGCACTAACTCGAAAGATTTTTGGAAGACTGTCAAATATCTCACGGTGAGATTCGAACTCATGACCCTGTGCACCGAAGGTGCGCGCACTAACCGCTAGACCAGCCAGACTACAATATTGCCTATTCTTACAGGAGAATAATTTATTGCCGCGACACGTATTTAGGAAACCTTGTTCAGTTCCTCACCTGCTTGTGGACGAAATCGATTAGCTTTTTTAGTGCCAAAACTACCCAAAACCCTTATCGATTTCGTCCCCTGTAGTGAACGAGCTGGTAAAGGATTTAGAGTATATTTTACACCCAAAACTCGTTCTAGCTGAAGAATGGTTTTTGGCTATTTTTGGCGTAAAATTCACTCGAAATCCTAGTTGAACTCGTCCACTTTCAGGGGACGAAATCGATAAGGGTTTTTTGGTAGGTACTTAGCCACTAGAAAAGCTGATCGATTTCGTCACCTGCGTTGGGACGAACTGATTAAAGGTTCCTAAATAAGCTACCAGGATATTTCTATCCAGTTTCAAAATCCTAATCATATTTTGGTGGTATTATTGACATAGCTTTAAATAATTTTGTCCGTATGTCAGGGATTATCACTTCATCGGTATCTCTTCATCTCCTGAACATATTTATTAATTAGGGGCGAAATTACACAAATTTCCTCATAAAGTTCATTCAAGTTGACTGTAGTTATGTTTAGACATTCAACTATTGTCTCCAGTTGCTCAAATTTCAGTTCGTGCTGCAAATTTAAGAGCTGCAGACAGTACAGGTAAGTGTGTTCGGCAAAATCGAATCCTGATTGCAAATACTGCAACGAATTCATGTTACTATGTTAACAGTGCCTACTACTACTACCTTGATTACGTCACAAATTTCGAAGTGTTTGGTTGACTTTAATACCATACAATAAATAGTTGTCTCTAACCCTTTGATGGAGTTTTTTTCCATTGTTTGCCCCGTATTTTATTTTTTGGATTACGGGTTTTTGGACTTTCCGTGCCCGAAAAACGGGGTAACCCGTAAAATACGGGGCATCTGGCAACCCTATGTGAACTACATTACTTTCCCTAACGAAGCGAAAGTCTGTCCGGTAGCCATGTAGTAATTTTATTCAGCTAGGCAGAATGGAGGGCTGTTTCCGCAAACGACTTCATGAGCTTTGATGAAATGATAGTAGGTATCACTTGGATTTCATTTTCGATTTTTTTTTGCGTATTAAGGCGCAGTATAGACCTCGGGCGGAATGAAAATGAAATTTTTGTCCGCTGCGATTTTTTCAATGAAAATGCATGCTTACTGTCGTGGAACATGTCGGAAATGATGGGATATTCCATAAGCTACAATCCGAATATGGTTCCAAAATTTTCCTCGGCCATTTTATGTATTATTTTTCGATTCCCCGGTCACTTCACCGTGGAAAATATCTAATGACCGGGGAATCGAAAAATAATACATAAAATGGCCGAGAAAAATTTTGGAACCATATTCGGATTGTAGCTTATGGAATTCCCCATCATTACCGACATGTTCCCCGACAGTAAGCATGCATTTTCATTGAGAAAATCGCAGCGGACAAAAATTGTCATTCCGCCCGAGGTCTATTCAGGCCTTTACTACGCACCCAGTGCAAGAATTTCAAGTTGCAAGGGGGTGTCAAAACACAAGCTAAGGCATAGAGTTCATTGTCTAATAATGTTGATTGCCCACGTAATTAAATTCGTGCCTCTTATGAGGCAGTATCATTAAGCAATAAAGCAATCGGGATCGCTGCAGGAACAGTACCATGCCATGTGCTGTAATGGAGCAACGG
Organism: Microchrysa polita; assembly: GCA_949715475.1. Taxonomy (NCBI): domain Eukaryota; kingdom Metazoa; phylum Arthropoda; class Insecta; order Diptera; family Stratiomyidae; genus Microchrysa; species Microchrysa polita. The sequence goes on along the minus strand of OX454419.1, from coordinate 26,061,313 downwards.
CTGATTAAAGAAATTATGTCTTTACTGAGCGTTGCTTGGAGTGGCAAGGCAAGCATTGTGAAGTCATGTTATGTTCATGGCCCGGCCGTTTCTACCATCGGGAATTATATCACGATGTACCTATATAGGCCAGTCAATTACCGATTTTAGGTCGCAAAAAATTGCTCGGGTCTGGTTCTTTTGGGATATTGTTAGGATAGATACCAGAAGTGTACCACTAAGTTTGCAACTTCGAAAAACCTGTGCTAACCCCGTGACCCTCAAAAAACCTCAACATTTTCGGACTTTTTTCATATTTTTGTTTGTAATTTCTAAAAGATGCTTCCTACAAGCAAGTCGTCCACTGCACTTTTAAAGCTAAGAAAATCTTCTTTAATTTGAGTATAACTCCAGCTTTGTAGGTGCAAAGGATCCCAAGATACAGCACTTTAAAAAATGTGCTTTTTTTGTAAAAAAAAGTCCGAAATTGTATTTTAGGAGGTTTGTATGACAGCCGTATGACGTAATGTTCCGATTCCATCCATTCCTAGATCTGTTTTGAGGCTTTACTAGGAACACATTTGGGTGAGGTTTGGTTAAGATTGGTTCATAAAGAAAAAAGTTTTTCTTAGAAGAACCTGATTATCAGGGGTTGGTTTGTATGACAGCCCTATGACCTAATGTTCCGATTTCATCCGTTTCTAGATATGTTTTGAAGCTTTACTAAAAAACACATTTGGGGGAAGGGTGGTTAATATTGGTCCATAAAGAAAAAAGTTTTTCTTAGAAGAACCTAATTTCCAGAGGTTGGTTTGTATGACAGCCCTATAACGTAGTATTCCGATTTCATACGTTCCTAGATTTTTTTTAGGCTTAACCAGCAACATAATTGGGTGAAGTTTGGTTAATATTGGTACATAAAGAAAAAAGTTTTTCTTAGAAGAACCTAATTTTCAGGGGCAGCCCTATGACCCCATGGTCTGATTCCATTCGTTCCGACATATATACAGCTAAGGAACTGGTTTATAACTTCATGTCACATGACTTTCTCTGTAAAATGCGCATTTAAGCCGATATTCAGCTCGGAACATGACTGAAATTACAATTTCGAACTTTTTTTACAAAAAACAATGTTTAAAGTGCTGTATCTTGGGATCCTTTGCGCCTACAAAGCTGGGGTTACACTCAAATTAAAGATGATTTTCTTAGCTTTGACAGTGCAGTGGACAACTTACTTGTAGGAAGCACCTTTTAGAAACTACAAACAGAAATATGAACAAAGTCCGAAAATTTTGAGGTTTTTTGAGGGTCATGGGGTTAGCACAGGTTTTTCGAAGTTGCAAACTTGGTGGTACACTTCTGGTATCTATCCTAACTATATCCCAAAAAACCAGAGCCGAGCAATTTTTTGCGACCTAACGCCTTATTTTTCGGCTTATTGACTAATACCCTATAAAGAATCTACAGCTCTCCACAGATGTTTTATTTATCCCAACTATTTGAAATGCACAGAGCGGTTGGATTTCTTCCATTAAAAAACTTCCTAGATTTTAATTCTGCCGTCGGTTTTAAATTTTGATGTAATCTTTTCGGTCTTTAGCTCGCTACTATTAAAGCAGTGTCCCTTTGTAAGAAGCAAAATAAAGCCTTTTATAGGCATTTGCTTGGACAGGGAATTGCTGCACTATGTTGTCTGCTACGATCACGACTTGAAGTTTTTATCCAGTCCAATTTCAAAATCAAGGGATATCTCATGAATTATATCCAAGGTTTAGCCTAAATCTAGCGTGTATCTTACTGCAATTCCTTCACTATACCTCTGTGTTACATCACTTACCGAAAAATGATAATAAGACGGTGAGATTGTAGGTAACTCAGTAGGTTTCAGCATGATACTCGCTAGATAATTCAGTTTAAGCCTTCATTAAAATTCATGAGATATCCCTTAATTTAAAAATTTGACTGGAAACGCTCGCTGTCAACTTCATCCAGTTTTTAGCTATATCTAAATTAACATTTGGGTCCGACACTACACAGTATCCAGAGTCGTTCTTCATCATCAATGTGGCACGATAGCCCGACGTCGGGCCTTGGCCGCCTGAATCGTTGACCTCCAATTGTCACGGTTACGTGACCTTGTCCTCCAGTTTCGGAAGCCCAGCAGCTGGTGGGCGTCTTCACCTACGGAGTTCTCCCAGCGAGCTCTCGGTCGTCCACGCAACCTCGCTCCGTCAATTCGTTGTGCGTTCATAACTTTCTTTGGCATGCGATTGTCGTCCATCCGTTGTACATGCCCCGCCCATTGCAGACGTTGAAGTTTCACGATTTTCGATACTTCCAGCTCATCGTACAATTGATACAACTCATGGTTGTACCGGATACGCCATTGGTCTCGCTCGCGAACGGCCCCGAAAATTCGCCGAAGGACCTTTCGTTCGAATCGGTCCAGCAAAATTTCGGAGGCTTGGGTAAGGGTCCATGTTTCGCAGCCATAACATAGCACGGGTCGGATGATCGTTTTGTACACGCGGAGCTTCGTGTTCCTGTGCGCAAGTTTCGAATTAATTATAGGGAGGACCGAGAAATATGTCTTATTGGCTAGTTGTATCCGTCGCTTAATTTCGTCGGTTTCGTTGGCGTCCTTTGATAAGTTACAACCCAGATAGTTGAAGTTGTCTACATACTCGAAATTAAGGTCCCCCACTGTGATGCTTGAATTTGCTGGCGTCCTTGTTTTCGATTGCATCATGGCCTTTGTTTTGCTTTCGTTGATATGTAGTCCAACTTCCTTTGTGGCGTTATTGAGGTTATGCAGGAAGCTTTCTGCATCACCCAACCTTCGAGACATGATGTTGATATCGTCGGCGTACGCTACTAATTGAGTCGACTTGATGAGTAGCGTTCCGCTGCTGTCCATATTCATGGCTCGAATTACATACTCCAAAGCCAGGTTGAAGAGCGTCGGCGCCAGCCCGTCGCCCTGCTTGAGTCCAGTACGAGTTTCAAATAGGTCAGTGAGTCGGTTCTGCACTTTGACCTGCGAGACCGTATTAGTCATCGTCATCCTTGTGAGTCGCACTAACTTTGTCGGTATACCAAAGTTCAGCATAATGTTGTACAGTACACTTCGGTCGATACTGTCGTATGCCTGCTTGAAGTCGACAAAGATTTGGTATACGTCGATGTTGTATTCCCAGCACTTTTGGAGTAGTAGCTTCACTGTGTAAAGCTGATCGGTCGTTGAACGACCAGGTCTGAAGCCGCCTTGATACTCGCCAATGATTTGTTCTGCGTACGGATTGATTCTCTTTTCAAGAATTTTTGATAAAATCTTATAGGCCGTACAAACTAATGATATGCCCCTGTAATTCTCACACTTCAGCTTGTCACCCTTTTTGTGGATTGGGCAGATTATGCTTTTGCGCCAATCTTCGGGGATTACCTCGTCGTTCCATATTTTCAGCAGTAGCACATGTACAGCGTTGGTCAGGCACGTTCCACCATGCTTCAGCAGTTCTGCAGGGATCTCGTCAGCGCCGGGCGCTTTATTATTTTGGAGCGACTGTATGGCAAGACTCACCTCCTCTACTGTTGGGGGTAGAACGGGAGGGCCTGGTTCGGCTAACTGCTCAAGAGCTAGCTCCGCGGGGGATGTTGATGATGCATTGAGGAGCTCTTCAAAATGCGAGGCCCATCGTTTGTTGACGCTTTCGATGTCGCTGATGATGTTACCATCCTTGTCCTTACATAGGCTTGTCCTGGGTTGATATCCGTTCTTGATATTATTTATAAGTTTGTACGCCTGTCTAGTGTTCTTACTGGCTAATCTTTGGTTTATTTGCTGTAACTGCTCGTCAAAATGTTTGCGTTTCTTACGTCTAATTAACTTATTAGATGCTCGCCGAAGCTCGTTATATCTTTCTTTCTTGGCTCGGGATGCGCGTTGTGTGTATTGGCGATAGGCTTCATTCTTTGCCTCAATCGAGGTCCTGCATTCGTCGTCGAACCAGTCTGCTCGTCTGCGCCGGCCTTTATAGCCCACGACCTCTTCTGCGACCTCCTTGATGCTGTCTTTGAGCTCCTCCCAGAACTCATGGATGCCTAGATTATTGATGTTATCAAGCATGGGCGACAGTTTTTCCTCAAGGGCTGTAGTATACGCAGCCGCCGTGGCATCATCAATCAGATTGTCAACCTCGAAGATCTTGGCAGGGTTGATTCTCGTTAGGTGCACCGAAGAGAATCTGCACCTGTAGGTCGTCTTCACCAAATAGTGATCGGTGTCGCAGTTGGCTCCTCGATAGGATCGAGCATCTAGGACATTAGAAGCCCATCTCTTGCTGATCAGTACGTGGTCGATTTGGTTCACGGTATATTTATCTGGAGACTTCCAGGTCTGCTTATGAATTCGTCGATGAGGGAAGCATGTAGAGCTTATGACCAAGTTTCTGCCGCTCGCGAAGTCGATAAGTCGCTGACCGTTGTTGTTGTTTTCGTCATGGAGGCTATGACCACCAGTAGTTCCCCTATGCCAGCTTTCGTTTCCGACTTTAGCGTTAAAGTCTCCGGGTCTTAATGCGGATCGCACATAGCCGCTCGTTGATGGGTTTGAAGCCGATAACGTGGTCCTTGAGCTGCTTATTCACGATGAAAGCTACTCCAAACTCCTTGTTGCCCTCCTCTTTACCACTCGTAAAAATAGTGTGCGAATTGAGGTCGTTAATCTCGCTTTTGAGCCATTTAGTTTCCTGGATTGCAACTATGCTCAGCTTGTATTGTTCTACCTGATCCAGGAGGGCCCTTAAGGCCCCCGGTCTATTCAGGGAGCGTACATTCCAGGATCCGAAAGAGTAATCAGTTGTTCGTTTGCGGGGTCGTCGTTGTTTTGTATCCGTCCAATCCGAGGCTTTTGTTTCAGGTTTCTTGACCTGAAGTTTTTCTTAGGATGAGTTGTCGGCACATCGCTAAACCATGATAGGGTTTAATCGTTTAGTAAAGGCCATCATGGGCATGCCTCGAAGATGCTGCTTTAGTGGTTGAGTTAGACGTTTTCTGTCACCTATCACGTTAAGTAACCTGAGACGCTGCAGATGTAAATACAGCACTCAGGCGCAGCGGTGCTTCTTCCAAATGTCGCATCAGATGATTTGACTTAGCCGTTCACGTTACCAGGGGGCGCCCGCGCGGAGGACACATGGAGAAGTCTTTTGCCCCCCAGAGTCGTTCTTGGTTCAGCATAAAGGATGAGACGAACTTTTCGGTACAAATATTTTTCTGACTCCATGAGGTCGAAAATAATGTCTACACATCCGAATACTTTTTTTATCACTTGACTATTTAACATTTGTTAATATGAATGAAAATGCCGTTCTGCTTTTGTCCGAGGCGTGAGAATCTGGCTTTGCTATAATTATGGATAGTTATGGTGTATAGTAGTGCTATACATACTATAGTCTCCATAATCCACAACAAAATTGAATTTTTTATTAATGTCCACTGAAATTTCTGAGATCGAGCATTGGACCCCTTCCGAAACAAAATCCAGGCTACGTCCCTGCCATGGAAGTTAACTGCAGATTAAAATTGTTTAACCAATCAGCAGTCAGCACGCACAAATTAAACGCAGTTTAACGATTTCGGTGAGCGAGGTAATTCCTGATTGGTTCAACAATCAGCTCACTCAATCGTAAACAACCAATATTTCCATGGAAACTTGTATGCGTAACAATATAAATTTATAGGCAAAGCAAAATACAAATTTTTTCTGCTTCGGATTTAAATTAGAAGTTGAAACTAAACAAATAGCAGTATTAAATAGTTTTTTAGGTAAATATTATCTTTATAATTATGACCTGATTCGAGAACAATTAACTCGCTTTTTGTTCATACAAGGAGTATTTTTCACTATCCCAATTTCATGCTGAGCAATATTGAAAATTGACAACTTTTGTTCAGATTGCTGCTGCATTTTCTCTTCTTTGGACTAGGACGAAACAAAAAGTTTGATTTCACGGCTTGACCAAGGTGCTTAACTAAGGATACCTCCCGTACATAATGACCCATCAGGAGTTCTTTCAGTGCGTTTTATTAATCTACGGGCCATTTTTTCGTACATTTTATAGGCTGGTTAGTCTTATTGCCTAGCGAAGACACACACAATATTTGGAAAGCTTTTCCATTGTACTGAATGACATTTTTGTTTATTTTGCATAGTGTTGCGAACCACGGCTTTATTGTCGAGCCGCCGTCACTGCAACAAAAAAAATAAGGGGAACGCCACTGACTCGGTGGCATATTGACCCGGCGAGGTCAGCGCGCGGCATGGGTAATTAGAGTCAGCGCGTTCCCTTCCTTGCGAAGCCACCTTACTAACGGGAAAATTAAAAGGATGGGACTTGGGGAAAAGATTGTGCCCATCCTTCGGGGCACGGAAAATTGCAAAGAACCAAAAAAAAAAGGTTACTTAAAATTCATTATAATTTTTAATAGAATAAATCAAATTCAAAAAAAATACAGAAGGGGGGAAAATTTATTAAAAACAACTATGTAATTCAAAATTAAATCAAATTAATTAGAAATAATGCCAAAAAAAATACTTATTGTTTTGATAAAAAAAAAAATTATCGAGAAGAAAAAAAATGCAAAAAAACAAAAAAAATATGAAGAGAAAAATAATTTGATAAAACTTACAGATTCAGCCGCTGCCGCCGATCGATCGAGGGATGCGCACTGGAACCACACTACAATGAAAATATAAAAAAAAGCAAGCCCCCGATAAAGGTACAAAAAAATAATAGAAAAAAAAATATCGCCTTCCTGTACAAAACTGATTCCATATTCACGATAGATAACATTCCAAAAATTGATGCTCATCTCGTATCACGATTCCTTCCATGGGTTACCCTATATATTCCGCTATTAATCAGCTAACCACTTGGGACTTTCGAAATGGGTCACCCTGTATAAGTGTATTCACTGCAAACTGCACAATTTTGACGTTTCAATTATTTCTCCAAATAAAACACCAATGGGAGTTCTCGTTTATGTTTTCGCACTGGGAATGTTTTAAGTTTGATTTCAATCAAATTACAGCTAACTGCACACACGAATCTTGACTTAACGGACACTTTTCCGCACAACAGAGCTCTGTGTCCACAATCGCAATAAGTCACAAAACTTTAAATTAGCCCAAAAGCGGCACAATGCGAATAAAAATGCAAACAAACTTTCAAAAAAAAATTTCTTATGTGAGTGCTTATCCGCCGAAATGCAAAAACTTCTTCAAAAATTCCACCAGCCGACAAACGAGAAAACAGGGCCGAACGCCCAGCGGCGCGGCGTCCGCATCCGCTCGACACAACGATTCAAATCGTTCTCCTCTTTTTTTCCAAGAAAAAAAAAAACGGGCCAGTATAGGAAACGGCACTTTCAACAGTTGACGGTCGTTGCCCGGACCAGCTGATAACACGTATCTCCCCTAGTCAGGTCATACACAGCCAACAACAACGGACTGGTTACCATTTCAAGTTCAAGCATAGAAAGCATAATGTAAAACTCGCGTACATATAGAATATTTCTATGATTGAATATGAAACAAGTACATTCGATACAACAGTACACATTGCTGTCGACTGTACAATTTATCGGGAACCAGGTAATTAGTGTGATGTGATGCTATGTATCTATTGCATTTGAAAACAAACGAAATAGACACTGTTAATCACCGTGGTTCGCGACAATAGTTAAGTTATCTTTTGCTTATTTACGCTGTTGCATGAAACCGTGCAATGATTTTTTTAATCTAAGATGATGGTGTAACCATCAAAATATGGCAGAACTATGCAAAATAAACAAAAATTTCATTCAATAAAATGGAAAAGCTTTCTAAATATTGTGTGTGTCTTCTCTAGGCAATAAGACTAACCAGCCTATAGGCTGAATTCAAATTGTAAGAAAACGACCGGACGGGTAAACTTGCCCGACAAGAACCATCGTATGATCATTTCACACTATCCGATCAAAACACGGACCGGCGAACAATAATCACACAGCAAGTATGTATAAATGTTGCCATGCACGCTCCAAAGTTAGTGTACAATGAAGTGACGAGTCGACAAGATTAAAATGCAAGTAAAACACGCGCTAATTGTCGTCGCAGACCGCCTGAACTATCGGTAGATGCAATCGTCTTATCGATCGTACGATTCCTACGAAAGAAAAACAATCGTGTCACGATTTTTTTCTTTCGTAAGACTCGTTCTTACAATTTGAAATGAACAATGCTTGTCTGCTGGCCACTACAAAAGCTCTCTTGTCTTGCAAGTTTACCCGTCCGGTTTCGTCTTACAATCTGAAATCAGCCATAAGATGTACGAAAAAATGGCCCAACGCGTACTGTGAAACATATTGTCGTGATGTATCATTTTGTATGGAAGATACCTTAGTTTTTATCTGATTGAGCTGGTTTTGGTATAGCAAGTAAATTGGCGACCTTCCAAACTCAGGCTAGTCCAACATACGGTAATTCGCTCCTGTAGCAAAAATTTGCAAAAACTTTAATGTAAGGTTTTGTATGGCTGAAGTTAAACGTTCGATAAAGCTCATAGATCGAGTTTGGAATCCGGTTTTTCTGCCGAACAAGCCCTCACCTCCGTAGTTTAGGAAAATCTAGCCCTGATAATCTGAATATGTCTACATCAAACGCATCAACAAGCGCTAAGATTTTCGATAATTTTTGGTAAAGTTAATTATAAGGAAGAGCTTCTGTTCTAATTATCGCATATAACAGCATAAAAAATGGCTGTCATTTTTGATATGCTACTACCAACTGAGCAGATAAACCTAAAGAAAGTGCGATGGATTATGTCGGCTGTCGGGTCCTTGCTTTCTATGTCTCTATTCAAAAAACTAACCTAAGGTGACCAGACGTACAGTATTTCGCTGTACTGTACAATATTTTGACCTGCCGTACAGCATTGAAAAGTGTACAGCGAAATGTACAGCATTTCTATGTTCAAACCCGAGCAGGCTCCTTGCTGGAAGTGAGACTTCCGATAGCAACAAGAAATATGTACTGCAGTTTCAGAATCTATTTGAGAGGGTGTGGGAAAGTTAATGCAATTAATGCCTTTTTTTTTCTAAGATTGCATTTTCTAAAAAAATACCCAAATTTCAAATATTTCACATTTAGATACCTAACTTTTTAGTAGAATTAATTATTTGTTCGAAGCTCAAACTACGGGGTAGTTTATGACATAATTATCCAGCAACGTTAAGATGGGTTCCGGAACCGAATTTGTTCATATCGTTACGCAATTATTTCTTAGCAACGCTCAGGAGCAGCGGAAAGTTCTAGAGGTTACTTATATTCAGGTACGAGGCGAGAAAATGGCAAACATTTCGAACACACATTCCGAAGAAAATGTGTTGCCAAATTTCAATGAGTACGTATTATTTAAGTTATGTAATCATCACTGACTCTAATGATTTGGAAAACCTGATGGACATCTCTCGAGAACAGAGTTGATTGGGTGAATTAACATTGTAAGACGAAACCGGACGGGTAAACTTGCAAGACAAGAACCATCGTTCTTACAATCTGAAATGCACAATGCTTGTCTGCTGGCCACTACAAAAGCTCTCGCCGTCCGTTTGTTTGTGCTAATAGTTGCTAACGGAGAATATTGATTTAAAACAAAATTTAATTGCTGCTTAGCCACGATTTTCAATTATCGCGTAGTGTATTTTTACCAAATTAGTTAAACGGAATTTAAAATTAAACTACAGTTAACTAAACGGTGAGTTAAACCATGATTGTACATCCGGCCCTAAGTAATATAATCTAGCACATTTTTTATTACTTTACATTTCATTTTATTTTTATTATTTATTTCTTCTTTATTTCTTTTTATTTCTTCTCATTCTAACAATCATAGACTTTGTTTGAAATTTTAACTAAAACTGGCCGTAAAGCCGCAGTTGGAAACTTATCAATTTCATTCATCACCATATTATAAGAGTCCTTTTGGAAATCTAAAAAGGCTCTCGGAATTTCCAGCTCTTCATACAGTTGTTTGACACGAGCCACCTTTTCAGAATCTAAAACAACGGAGCAAAAACAATAAATTAAATTTCAATTAGTTTATACGTATATATTCTTAATATGTGGATATTAAGAATATAATTCAGTTTTAAGAATTCAGAACGCCTAGAAGAATACCTGTTTGGCCGTAGCACTCCTTCATGATTGCCTTCTGTTCGTCTGATGCCATTTCCATACATTTGGCTGCAAGCCAAGTGCATTTGTTTTCTTGAATATCATTAGCTGTTTTGCTTATTTGGTCACCGAAACACTCTACAAAATCATTTTTCATTTGATAAAATGTACCAATTTCCCTGAGGATGGTTTTTGCTTGATCATGCACTTTGGGATCTGTGATACTGTGTAAATAGAAAATAAAATAATTAGAACCAAACATTAAAATTAAATGAAGCTTTAACAATTATCAATGATTTGCTGATCGGCTAATTTGATCTGATAATACCGTTATTTAAAACTAAATTATTAGGAAAACAGAGACATTTTAAAAAATTATTTTAAAAAGTCCTCTTACCCAAATAAAATCATTGGTACGGCAATTGGAAAATAAAATGAATAATAGGCCGTTTTATATCCCGCATGAGCGGTAAATACTCCCATATTGAAATCCGTTACTGGAATTTTAGTTGCACGAAGATCCATACACTGTCCGGCGATAGTTACCATCATTGACTAAGCGGAGACAAGCAAAAATTGTTAAATTTACTATTTAATCCGAATTAATTAAATAAATTGAAAAAATGTATACGCACCTCTCTAAAAAGATCCACTAATTGTATGTAATTATCCGACTGACCAAAATATTTTTCCAAAATAAAATATAGACCATTTTCAATCATCAGTGCATCGTTCAAACACATCATTCCAACGTTTTCCTGGCGATGCCAGCACAATTGATCACGGCGATGAACGCTCGAGTCCATTACATCATCAAACATTAGAGCCAAGCAGTGAAACTGGGGAAATTGTAGAGAACGGACATTTCTTTAAATACATAAAGAACAATTATTTCTGTATTGTAGTGTTTACAGCGGAGGCTGTATAACTTCCTTGTATAAACGCACCCATTGACGGGACTTGAAATAAACTGTCACTTTTGAGTTGACCCCAGCAGCAACAGGTTGTGTTTCATTTATTGACCAAACCCGTATCTTATATTGGCGACGAGGATAATCCAGCAAAATCGCATCATGGAAAACGTAACAGGTAAAGAAACGATTCAGAAGTGGATAGTGAAGAAATTGTAATGTTGGACTCACGGAGAAAAGAGAGTTCAATCTCGTTTGTTTTGACCTAAAACAATTGCATCAGAATTAAATTTCGGTGGAATGGAACTGCGTCAGAATTGAATTTCGATGGAATGGAATTGATAAATTCCGTCAGAATTTAATTTCGCCAGAATTTAATTTCGCACCGGAGTGGAGAATTGAATTTCGACCACAACACCACAAGTGAAATATTGAAGAAAGTGCGATCGCAAACAATCGCATCGCATGGTCACTTCGTCCGAACAGTAATGTGCGTGTTCGTTCAAGAACGGAGTGAACATTCAAGTTTTGTTTTGGCACGGGGCGGTGACAATGCGATGCGCAAGTGATCGAATGCAAAAAAAAATACAATGAAATTTTATTCGTATGATAAACGAACTAAATGTGCGATACTAAAGAGTATTTAATATTACAGGAACAAAGATTCCGCTTGCCCATGGACCGCCGCAATTTGAATTTAGAACGCATGGAGGAAACTCCAAGGTCGACTGGTTGAATTGGGTAAGAGGTTTTGAAATTTATGCACGCGCAAATAAAATCGAAGATGACGAGGATAAGCGCGACTGGATGCTACATTTTCCTGGCCAGAAACTGCAACATATTTATCATCAGTTGCCGGAAAAATTAGAACAACACGAACGCCGTTGTGGGCCGTTGTCCGGGGGATATGTGTTGTGTCAATAGAAGGAATACGACAAGGCTGTTGAAAAAATTCGAGCATTTTTTGGGTCAAAAGTAAATTTGAGCTATGAGCGGCATTTGTTCCGGAATTTACGACAGAAGGAAAATGAACGCATTGACATGTTTGTAATTCGACTACGCTCGCAAGCTGAACGATGCAACTTCGGCAACCAATGCGATGACAATATCAAAGACCAAATAACCATTGGTTGTAAAGCAGACGAATTGAGACGCCTCGATGAAGTGTTGAATGTTGCTCGAATCAAGGAGAACGTATTGGTCCAACAAAGGATTTTCGAAGCCGAGAAATGTAAAACACAAATGCAATCGACGGAAGTGTGCAAGATTGAAGCCAATGGCATGTTAAGCGTAATATCAGCGAATACCACAACAGAAAGATGGAATGCAGCCGGTGCGGGTCAAAAAACCATAAAAGTAGCGACAAGACTTGTCCGGCGATCGGAAAGGATTGCAATAAGTGGGAAAAACCATTTCTCACGGAAATGCAGGACACGCACCGGTGTCAAACGACAAAATGATAAATATATCGACCCGAAACAAGCACCACCTCACAAACGTCAGAATGAGAAAAAGGATACGGTGCAGGTGATTAACCAAGATTACAATGAATACGAAGATGTATTTTACTTTGAAACGCCCAGCGCACAAAACAAGGTTTGGTGCAAAATTGGCGGGATAGATATAAATGTTGTCGTTGAATCCGGTAGCAAATATAATATTGTGGACCGCGACTCATGGACTGAACTGAAGAGCAATGGAATCGATACAATCGTTCGTTGGAAAGAAGCAGACCGCAGTTTCAGTGCTTACGGGGGAAACCGTCTAAAGACGCTAGGGATGTTCGAAGCAATTATCAAAACGCCACATAGAAGTCTACAAGCAAAATTTTATGTAGTTGATGAGAATGGGAAATTTCTGATTGGCAGTGAGACTGCATTCGCGCTAAATATTTTGAAAATCGGAAACACTGTCAACACTGTCGAAGATAACATCACTGAGCTTGGTAAAATCAAGGGTATCGTCATCGAAATTCCAATAAAAGCGACACATCCCGATTCCATTAGAAAAAAAAAAGTCGACGAGATGATCGATAAAATGCTTAAACAAGGCATAATCAAAAAGGTAAGCGGCGTGTCGAAATGGATATCGCCAATTGTGGTGGTACCGAAAGCTTCGGGTGGTCTACGAATGTGTTTAGATATGCGCCGGCCGAACGAGTCTGTGGAGCGAGAGAAACATACGTTGCCAACTATGGGAAGTTTGATGCCGCAGTTACGAAATGCGATGGTTTTTTCAAAACTTGACGTTCAACAAGCGCTTACTACCAGGTGGAATTGCATCCCAATTCAAGAGAGATAACTACATTTATCACAAAGAAGGGTTTATTCCGATACACACGTTTAATGTTCGGAATAAATTGTGCGCCGGAAATTTTTCAGAAAATTATGGACGACATAGTCGTCCATGGCTCGACGGAAAAGGAACACGGCGAGAGACTCAACAAGGTATTGAATCGGTTACAGAAATTCAACGTTACACTCAACCAAGATAAATGCACTTACGGCGGAGATGTCATTCATTTCCTGGGCCATAGGCTATCGGCGGCAGGAGTTCAGCCAACGGAAGACAAGGTGGCGGCAATAAAACAATTTTGCGCACCAGGAAATGCTGAGGAAGTTCGCAGTTTCCTTGGACTGGTTAACTATGTATTCATACCAAATTTGGCAACCACAACTGAACCACCGAGACAGCTGTTAAAAAAGAAGGAGTCTGGTTTTGAATGGACACCACATCACCAGAAAGCATTTGATCATCTGAAGAGCCATCTGTCGAGTTCTAAATGCTTGGGCTACTACAACGTTGACGACAGAACGATGGTTGTGGCCGACGCAAGCCCAGTTGGTCTCGGCTGTGTACTAATCCAGTTTAACGCAAATACGCCGAGAATTATCACATACGGAAATAGAAGTCTAACAGATGTAGAACGTCGATACTGTCAGACTGAAAAAGAAGCTTTATCATTGGTATGGGCAGTGGAACATTTACATTATTACTTGTATGGTCGCGGCACATTCGAACTAGTTACTGATCACCGTGCGTTAGAAACAATCTTCGGTGTGAAATCCAAGCCGTGCGCACGAATAGAAAGATGGGTTCTGCGATTACAATCATACAAATACAAGGTGGTTTATAAATCAGGGAGAAGTAATATCGCAGATCCACTTTCGCGATTGATACCAAGCCACGCCATGCAAGGAACCACTGCCATCTAGATAGACAGGCCGAACTGCAGAAATTTGTTCGTCTACAAGTGGACAAGTGCGTTCGTGACCAGTGACATTTGTAAAGCCCACAACCTCCAGTGCTTCTGAACCCAAAAGTTTAAATATGCCGAGCGTTTATTACGAAACAAAGGTTATGGTGTGCTTTAATGTGTTTTTGATGTGCAAGTGGTAAAATAGTATACATCATCATCGTACTTACCATATTTATCCGAAAAATCAACGCACTGGCATGTGTATATCATAGCAAGTCACACGAAATGACAGGCTGACAGCCACTGATATTTGGATTGTGGACAATTTGTGGATTGTGCTGAGCGGTACTTTGGCAGTACTAAGCGCGGACCATGACCAACCATGGCACTACTAGTGTTGCATGACCACTGACAGATCAGCTGATAATCCGGCCTGTCTATCTAGATGGCAGTGAAGGAACGCAACCGAACAGAAATGATGAATACATCAATTGGCTTTTGTCGTATACGGAACCGAAAGCGTTGAAACTCAAAGAAATCGAAGTCAGTTCATTGAAGTGTTAAGCGATTCAGGCCATGAAAAGAGCGCTTGATGATTATGACTGGCCGGAAATCACAGCACCGTTTAAGGCGTTTAAGACAGAGATGAGTTTCGCAGGTGAAATATTACTCCGAGGTACGTGTATTATGATGCCGAATGATCTACGGGAACACGCAATGCAGCTATCACATGAAGGTCATCCTCGGATAGTTGTCATGAAGTGTCGTTTGAGAAGCAAAGTCTGGTGGCCAGGAATGGATGCCGATATAGAAGCGTTTGTGATGTCATGGTTGTACCTTGGTCAGTGCGCCAGGGGCCCCAGAACCAATGATTCGCACGCAACTGCCATCTGGGCCATGGCAACATCTCGCAATTGATTTCCTCGGACCGCTCCCATCAAATCAGTATATGTTATAGTTGAAATAGATTACACGCGTCAGCAGCAGCATCGGCAGAATTTCATAGCTGACAAATATGCTGAATGCCAAGTCTTCTACTCAACATTTTTGTCAGCAATATAAAATGCATTGGGCTTGACGTTTAGCGATGCCGATGCTTCTGCTGATGCGTCTAATCTATTTCAAGCATTAGTCATTGTTGATTATTACAGTAGATATCTTGAAGTTGAGATAATGCTGAAGATTGATGCGATTGAAACAATCAGACGGTTAGAGACCGTGTTCGGACGGTTTGGGTTGCCGTTGTCACTGCAAGCTGATAATGGTTCGCATTTCACCAGTCAAGAATTCATGCGGTTTTGCGAAATCAACAACATACACCTTCGCCATACAATACCTTATTGGCCGCAGCAAAATGGTGAAGTAGAACGGCAAAATCGTTCGTTACTGAAAAGGCTGACCATTAGTCAACTGGAGAAAGGTAAAATCGCCAGCTGAACTTATGTTCAACCGAATCATAAGAGACAAAATTCCGTCAACGCAACAACCAATGGAAATGAGCGATAAGGAAGTTTGCGATCGTGACAAGACAATGAAAGAAAAAGGAAAGCAGTATGCTGATCAGAAGCGGCAGGCTAAACCAAGCCAAATAAAAGAAGGGGATGAAGTGCTGCTGAAGCGGCAAGAGAAAGGAAACAAGCTCTCGGCGCAATTTGGACCCGAAACGTACACAGTGGTAGCGAAGCAAGGAGCTGAAGTGGTAGTTCAGAATGATGACACAGGCGTACAGTACCGACGAAGCTCAGCTCATGTAAAACGGTTAGAAACTTCTCTTGCAGGAAACGCCCAACAAGCAGTTGATCAGTCGGGACTACCTGTTGAGCCACTAACTGACCATCGCCAACTCTCTAGAAGTTTGTCACAACCACCAGCAGCTGATCCAGGGGATGACGAGGTTATTGCAGGCAAGCGAAGGCGAACAACAACAACCAAGTTCAACTAATACATGATGTCGATTCGGAAGTAACACCATAATCGCGTGGATCAATAACATCTATAACAATAATATATATTATCAAAAAAAGGAAAAGTGGATGTAGTGGCTGTTTAACTTCCTTGTATAAACGCACCCACTGACGGGACTTGAAATAAACTGTCACTCTTGAGTTGACCCCAGCAGCAACAGGTTGTGTTTCATTTATTGACCAAACCCGTATCTTATATGTATCCACTAGAGTGATTTTAAAACGGCGGGGTTTTTAGTGGACGGGATTTTGTAATGGCGGGATTTTATAATGACCAGATTTATACATAAATGGCGGAGTTTCGTTATGTCAGGATAATGAAAAGCGGGATTTTTTGTAAGTGGGATTACGAACGGGTGGGACTTTGTTTTTTGAGATTAGGTATCACCTATAATTATGTTATGTACGCATTAATTGTTAAAGAGATACCCATATAATCCCGAAAAACAAAATCCTGCCTTTTGATAATCCCGCTTTTTGCAAAAAATCCCGGTATTACTAAATTCCGCCATTTACAAATCCCCGTTGTTTTAAAATCCCGCCAGTGGAAAGTGAAATAATTCTGTCAAAATGCCGCCAAAAATATTTTAATTCTTAACAAAAAAAATCAATAGTTTTTTATGTGATTCCCAGCAGTTAATACAATGCTTTCCTTTAGCAGAAATCCGTCGCAATATTTATTTCCTCGATCAAAATGATAATTGAGCCCCTACGTCATACAGGGGCTACTTAAGTCTCAACCACCGAAAGACCAGACCACTTATTTTACAAATTAAGTCACTTTGTGGGTCTCCGAGACTTAACTATCCTCATGCAAGGAGACCTATTATTTTAACGGTAAATGTGGTGGCGCTTTTTAATATCCCGCTATAGAGGACAACTAATCTTTCATTAATCGCGCGCAAGATTTTGGAAAGAATTAGAATACTTACAATTACGGTATTATTCTGGTTCCCAAATTTCGTGGGTGCGAATTTTAACTAATTGTGGAAATCTTGACTTATCGTTCCATTCTATACACCAACTGCGGTGCATGTCTGTAGTATTTATGGCATGGCAACTTACCAGCTCTATGAGAACTATGAGGAACTTTGTCTGTTTGGAGGAGAAGAGCCCCAGCGGGAGAACTATCGAGTTATTCAATTTCGGAAATGTCACATTAGAATCTTTGCATTGACCTCTAAGCGTCTATAGCTCAGTAGGTAGAGTTGCTGACCTTGTGACTGAAGGTCGGAGGTTCGAATCCCGATTGGGACGAAACTGTTTTTTTTCCGCAATTTTTGGTATTTTTTCCCAAAGTTTTGTGGTTTCGTACAGATAGACACACTCATCAGGTCTTGTGTATGTTGTCTATCTGTGCACAAGACGACCACTTGAATTTTGTATGTTCCGTACAACTTTTTTTGCTGGAAATCACATGAGAAACCACAATCCGCTGCGTTTATGCCGCAGTTCCAGACACCCTGTATAAGACAGTAAATCGTAAGAAACAGACCAGTTGTTAAAGTACCCTCGGACTGTAGAGTCCGATCCTTTTACACTCAATAAAGTAATTAGTGAAGTAACCGCGTGTGTAGCTATTTTTACTTAACTTATATTAGAGTGGCTGGTAGTGTCACTCCCTTGGTGTCGGCTACAGAAACGAGCTTCAGAAAGTATCCTCACAATATATATTTACCGTGACTATTTTCAGTTGGATATCTGACACCTAAAGCAAACTGCTCTACTCCAGAAATATCAGATGATTCGTCAGCTAAAATGCTGAAATATTTAACTTTGTTTATTTTTTCGACGAATTGATTTTATATTATATCACCGCATGTTTCAATTTATTATTTCAGTATTTTGAATCTTATAGTATTGCGATGGAAAAGTATAGAGCAGCACGAAAGGACTTGCACTTTGTGTCCATCGATTTGGAAAAGGCATTCGATAGAGTACCTCGTGGTCTGATATGGTTGGCCTAGAGAGACCTTAATGTCCCTGAGGCATACGTCAGGATGATACGATAAATGTATGATGCAGCTACGACTAAGGTTAGTTGCATAGCCGGTGAATGTCGGAGTATACCAGGGCAGTGTATTGAGTGCGTTGCTCTTCAACATCATCATGTGCTACTTATTAACACGTATCTCCGACGGCCTAGAAATATCTCTTCTTTTTGCCGATTATATAGTAGCCTCAGTAGCCCAAACATCGTTGCCTTGCAAGCTGCACTTACAAAATAGTGTAACATTCTGGAGGAGCATGGACTGAGGGTAAGTATAACAAAGACTGAGTTCTTATGCTGCCCATTCTCAGACCCAGATGCACCGATACCAGATATGTACGTCAAAGGAGAGCAGCTTAAGTCTTGTACCAAGTTCAAGTACCTTGGTTCGATGGTGAACAACGGAGCTACATGCGTTGATGACATCAAACATCGCACAAAGGTTGGGTGGATGACGTGGCGAGAAAACTCTGGAGTTTTCTGCGATAAGAAAATGCCACTGAAGCTAAAGGGCAAGTTGTACAAAACGGTTATACTTCCCGCACTCATGTATGGATCAGAATGCTGGACCATGTGTGAATGTTACGCGAAATGCGACTAAAATGAAAATGTTACGCATGTCAGTTGGTGTAACCAAAAGGGACCACATCAAGATAGTTATATTCGAGGCAGCTTGTCCATAGACCAACCAACCACCCAGAGGCGGAAATCATTAATTTAATAAACGTTACAACAAGAACGCTATTCTCAATATAAGAATGCAAAGAGTCAAAGTAGCTCTTAGCAAAGTTATTTTAAGTACGACGTTCTTAATTTTAGTAGAAACACTGTAACGTCAAAATCATGTTTCAAAAGTGGCGTATTTAGAAAATTCTCGAAGGGGGGGCACAGAGTACGGGGCTAATTTGTTACATAAAGTTTTGGAGTGGGGATACCTGAGAGGATCGTTGATCCTTGATTTAAGGCGAAACTCAAGGAGACCTTATAAGTTTTCAATAGACTTGAAATATAATATTTCAAGGTAGGTGGGTAGCTACCTTGACTTCAAGTGAGGTTTCAAGGTCTCCTGAATCTCTCGTGAATATAAGTGATTTCTATGAAAAAGTATGGAAAATGATATTTATTTTAATTTCGGCATCCTTGACTAAAGGTCTCCTTGAGTTAACCCTTAAATGCATGGGGTCTGAACCCATTATCGTAACTAACCTCCCCTTATGTAAAATCGGTCACTGAACACGGAATCAGCCTTTATTTTCCCAGGAAAAATCCCGTTTTCCCAGAAAAGCGAAAATAGTAGAATTTCTATTGTGTACCAAATATGGTACGCCATGCATCTAGGCCATATGTTGTAAATGAAAGACATTTTTCAAATTTTATTTAATATGCCTCTTAATTTAATAGCAACAGTGCATAAAAAAGGATAATGATTATTGAGAATTTTGATCGAAATTAAAGTGGAAACTGGATATAATGAACTCCTCTTCATTAAAGGAAAGGTATGGTAATTTCTATAGAAAATCGCGAATATTCAGTTTTTTAAAAGGGATCTCGGGTGGGTGCGTGACTAGTTTCCTATTCCTTATTGAAATTTGTATCGATGCCTATTTGTGACATATCCTGGAAGTTGATGGAAAGTGGATTAGGTGTTACTACTCCTACATCCCCTAAAAACCAAAATTTATCCATGTCTTTTGATATAAAGTCGCGCAAAACTTCAAACGTGTGTCAAATGGTAGCTGTTGGATGTCCTTATAAAATATTAAAACTGCGCCAGATCCGACTCATATACCCCTTCCTCCCCTACAGGAAAACATGGAATTGATTATTTTGGGCTTTGCGTGCCGTCTAGCTCTGTACATGGGTGGATGCACTTATCATGCTATTAGCGCGATTAGAACTCGGTTTCGATATAAAATAAATATTTTATATAATAGTTCGTTGTAAACATGTTCCACTGTTAAACGTATATCTCGATACTTCTTTTGACTTATCATAGCTCATGGGATTCCTTTCTTGAAAAGTATATGGATTGGATTGACTTTGCTAGGATATGAATATGGAAATGAGCTGCTGCCTGCTTTATAACCCAAATTTGTGCAGGTCCCAGGACATGTCCACTAGAATTACATGCATGTAATTTTTTGTTTATCGAATGTGGAGTACATAGTCTTCCATATCAAATGGTTGACCCTACACATTTTCTGAGGGTCCTGACCGTGGACTTCAAAGACAATACTTGTCATAATCAAGTGGTTTATGAAATTGGCGCAGCTGCTTGAGTCCTGGTGAAAGTCCAAGTATCTTACTAAAATGTTAAGTACAGAAGCTCGATTTGTTAGTGGCGCGTCCTAAGGACAAAACAAAAGATGTGAACATTTTTTCGTATACTTGCCAGCTAAAAAGACTGGGATTATTATACTGGGATAAAAGAAACACTAAGCCCTGGTCGGTGTGCTATAGAAAACAAAATGACAAAAACGATCCTTCTAAATCAACTATGACAGCTCCGTTTCCTTGGATCCTGATCAGGACTGATTAACCTAGCTTTCATAAAAAAATGGCAGTAAATGTCCTGGAAAAATCCATCGGTGACATAACTTGTATGAAAATTTAGGTTATTTGGACCTGTTCTGGGCCCAATAAAACGCGCCATTATGTTGAAAGAGCTGATAATTAAAATTTTATGAACATATCCCACCCTACCCAAGACTAAGGGAGAATAATTTCATCAACTAAGAACGATCGTAATGTATGCATAGATATTTCTGAATATGCCCCAATGCATGGTGTACCATATATGGTACGTTGCAAAATTGGTGCAAACAATACCTTTGGTGACTTTTTTTGGTCAAAATTTCAAAAGAATCTCAAGAACACATTCCAATTTACTCACCAGTATTTTTCCTTTTCCAAAAAACGGTAAATTTCGCCAATTTTTTTAGCTCTAAAGAATAGCTTTTAAAATTTCACAAAAAATAACGTTCGTTCACATTGACGACGCACAAACAATTCAAGGAAAGCTTCGGGAAGCCAACATTGAATTTATGTGAAAGCTTGTTTTGTCTACATTTAGGGAAAAAGTAAAAAAAAAATCAAAAATTTAATAATCGCTAAACTTTTACAGGAATCTAGCCATGTACCATATATGGTACGCTATGCATTTAAGGGTTAAGGTATGTTTATAAATACGGGCCTGAGAGTCCTTTGCATTTCAGGTTTATTACACCAAAAGTTTAGTTTTCCTGACAGATCTTAGAATAACACTCATTAACTGCTTTTGGCTTTTCCTGAACCAAAATACGGAGGGCCTAAAAAAGTTTGCGTAGTGTAGCTCGAAGCAGCCTGAAGTCGAAAAGAAATTTTACGAATATGTACTTAATTGGCTATGTAATTAATGCATTGGCCAAAGAGACTGCTTCCATATGACAAAACGGATTCCAGACGGAACACTTTTCTTTGGAAGAGAAATTTCATACATCGTCCGAAATTCTGCCAAATTGCGGCCTAATTCCGCCAAAAAGTGGTTCTGCTTACTTTTGAAAGAAACACAAATGAAAAGCTGATACAACAAATTTTGGCTGACATTGTGGTCTTGAACTCCATGGCAAGTTTAAGCGAATTTGAATGCAAACATAGGATTAAAAATTACATCAAAATGTTCAGCCGTGTAGGAACTATCCGTGGTATAGAGCCGGGAAGTGATCAATTGATTAATTTAAATGAAGCAACAAAAGTAAGCAGGAAGATATGATTGTTTGTGATTTCCATATGTACTACACTAGCTTCAAATCTATAGTATCTGCAATACCTTTTAAAACGAGTCCTAGATGGTAAGCTGAAGCAACATGCTTTAACAAATCAATTGCGAAATAGAAATGAGAAGGAATGGCTACAACGATGTTTACTTCGTGAAAATTGAAGCATTGAAGAATGTACCCCAGGCAGGACACCACAGACACCGAACCGTAGGAATTCGAAAATGTATGCTAAAAATGCTTTCCCACCAAAACACTTCAATTTTTAGCATTTTAACAGAAAGAGAAGCATCTGGTTTAAGGACCTTTACAGCAGCCCAACACGAATTTACGGCCAAATTAAAATACAAAGCCCGATTGAAAAATCAGACCGATTGTTTCAAATATTTATCAATTCAGCGGCTTCCAAGACATCGATACCGCAACAACATCTCCTCAACTTATATCAACATAAGATGGGGTCACTTCACACATGACGAGACTTTCAATAGCAGTCCTTGTTTTCGAACAGATTCATGTCGAGATTGGGCAACGTTTCATGACCACCTCGTTGCCTCGACGTAATCATAGCTTGTACTTATTCTCTGAGAGTTCCTGTTCTTGAAACCACGCGTCTATGAAAATAAACTCAACCCGTTCGAAAAACGGAAAGGGTTCATCAACGAGGAGATCTGGCGAATTGAGAAGATGATGTGATGATAATGTTTCGAATAAGATTTACAAAGTTTAGTAATAGAAACGCTCAAAATAAAAAGGGAACATTTGGTACTGCAATTTTTAGTATAGTGTGAAAAAAGTTGGATGTGCTCACAGGGGGGCACGTGCCCCCCTGTAAATACGCCACTGTGACCCACATTGACAGCAGCGGCAGAAGCAGTTTTCTGCTTCTGCCGCTGCTGCTGACCCGGGATATGTAATTCAGTTAATATACCCTTTCACTCTATGAGCGAAGCGTATAAAAATTATCTGCAATGCCATACAATTCATCATACTATTCTGTGGGTTGACGAAAAACGACAATTTTCAAACAAAAGTTGATTTAAATGTATGAACTTTCAAATACTCCCGAAACTAAATCCTGGCAACGTCACTGCTTTTAAGGAAATATGTAATTTAGCACCTCGACGAATCGTAGACATGCCCAGCCAGCATTTAACACATTTGCAATCTCAATTTCATGCAACAGGCGTCAGCTCAGATACCTTCCCTACCAGCATTAAACACATTTGTAATCATTATTTCATGCAACACGCTTCAGCTCAGATACCTTATTCATTTATCACGTTTTCATACAAGCAGTATATGACGATGTCCCCTTATTTCATCTATATACGCATTCGCCGCCTTATTACGGTGAAACATTATAAAATCGTTATTCGTAAACATTATGTAATAGTTAAGTATCATATATATTCAATGCATCAATGAATTAAAAAAAAACACTCCAGCCAGACTATACGAATGATTATGTTTTATTCGTGATTCTAATCACCCCAGCAACAAAAATCACACTTGAGGAGAAAACCATTATATTTCCTATATGCATGATCCGTCGACATTCCTTTAACTGACCATCATGTATCTTCTTTCGTGATTCATGAAGCAAAACTTATTTGTGGTTATGTTCACGGTAAATGACGCCAATGCTGGCTGGGTGGTGCGACTGGTATAGTCGTAGGCAAGATTTGCATGAAAGTTATGCTATTCTGTTGCCTATTCTAGATAATAACGAAAATCCTTTCTTACCAGTTCAATAGACCAAGCCAGATAGTATGCCGATCGATAGTTATCCAAAGCGATTTGTGTCTTATCAATAAGTTGATTGTACGCCATTAAACATATTGTTGGCCGAAAACAACTACCGCCCGGTAAATTGTATTTTAAAGCCTGAAAATTTAGCATAATGAAATGGGTCATTTTTCACGTCAAATATTCTAAAAAAAAAAATTATCACAAACCTCAGCAAACCATTTTCCTACAACGTCGTCTAAATCATAATCCCTGGTAAACTCTGTTAATTCACGCACCACATCTAAGATAACAATAATTATGATTTAAATTCAATTTAGAAATTAATTAATTGCAATAATTTTACCAGGAAAAATTGCCATTAAATCGCTTTTTTCATGGCCGAGCGGTGTTGAGGTGCTGAAAAGGAATATATTTTGAACATGGGTAAAACTTACATAAGAAAATATTTTGTTTTTCATCTACGTCAAGACTTAAAAACTAAATAATGACTTCTTCAAGATCAACCTCGTCGGGAAGGAAGTTAAGGTCCAAAAACGATACAATTACTCACATGGTCATATTAGTCCTCGTCTGAAGGCTCTTGACACTACTACTTGGTAAATTTTTCCACTGTCTCTCACATAAGAGTTTATTATCCTGACCAGTTGATATGCTGCGCAGTATAGCGTTTGTGGGGAAAACTTGGTCTTTGGGAAACAACCATTTGACTGTACTTTGTAAATTGATTCGTCTAAATAGCATTCTAATTTTGGAGTTAAGGAAGTTAAGGAAAAAGTCCACAAAATCACTTGAATTTATGCAGCCACAAATTCTCTCTATTACTATCTATCGAGCACTATATTATCTTAAGGTGTAAAAATGGAAATGAAGTAACCGGATAGTTTTACACCAATTTCACGATGTTTATGAAGTCCAAATGAATTTTGTTTTATTATGAACAAGCGACGGTAGTAAAAATTAATAACTATGATTGCGATCGTGTGGAAACCTATCAGTTTCGGAAAGTTCTCATTTGTGGAAATTTTGTGAAAATGTGACTCGTACTATAAACCTGTGTTTATTGAACAGCAGAGAATTCTCACCTCGTACATTCGCGCCTTTCCTCGTTTTTCAACATGGGAATCAACCGAGCAGGTCGAAATCTGGGTGATGTCTGACGTGATTAGCATTTTTGGCCACCCAATGTGTTGTAAGACCCACCCACTGGCATTAATTGTAGTAAACTCGAAATCTTGCTGTTGCTTTGAACAGTGCCCGCTCTAGCATTTATGCCGCCCTAAGGATTTTTTTACTTGAAAAGATTCTTGGGTTGCGTGAACTTCATTTAATCTCGCGCTGTTTATTTGCCACACTTCGAACTTTAAACCCATCCAGAAACACGTATTCCGTTCCGAAGATTGGATTGGAACAGAAGTAAAACTGAAAAATCAGCCAGGTTCGTTTCTACTTAATGGAAATCTAGTCCAGTCCCGAAGTAGACTTTTCATTAGGAAAAACTTAAGGGAAATACATATTGTATATTTTTTTTAGCTATTCTTACATATCAGAAGTGGGATTATCCTGAATTCGCCTACAGAGTTGTATTCGGACAGCGCCGATTAAAAAAAAAACAGCTTGCGTACAAGTCCGCAACTCAGTGGGACATTTTCATGTTTTTCGTGACGATTTGCTTTTCGAATTTGACTTTTTTTGGGTCGTTCAACAAAAGTTGAACGTGAGTTGAACCTAAGTTGAAAGTTACACTTTTTGGGTCGTTCAACAAAAGTTGAACGTGAGTTGAACCTTAGTTGAAAGTAACACTTTTTGGGTCGCTCATCAAAAGTTGAACGAAAGTTGAACGTGAGTTGAACCTAAGTTGAAAGTTACACTTTTTGGGTGGTTCAACAAAAGTTGAACGAAAGTTTAACGTGAGTTGAACCTAAGTTGAAAGTAACACTTTTTGGGGCGTTAAACAAAAGTTGAACGAAAGTTGAACGTGAGTTGAACCTAAATTGAAAGTTACACTTTTTGGGTCGTTCGACAAAAGTTAAACGAAAGTTGAACTAAAGTTGAACGTGAGTTGAACCTAAGTTGAAAGTAACACTTTTTAGGTCGTTCAACAAAAGTTGAACGTGAGTTGAACCTTAGTTGAAAGTAACACTTTTTGGGTCGCTCATCAAAAGTTGAACGAAAGTTGAACGTGAGTTGAACCTAAGTTGAAAGTTACACTTTTTGGGTGGTTCAACAAAAGTTGAACGAAAGTTGAACGTGAGCTGAACCTAAGTTGAAAGTAACACTTTTTGGGGCGTTCAACAAAAGTCGAACGAAAGTTGAACGTGAGTTGAACCTAAGTTGAAAGTTGAATTCGAGTTGAATTCAAGTTGAACCCAAGTTGAACCCAAGTTGAACCCAAGTTGAACTCAAGTTGAACGTAAATTGAACCCAAGCCCAACCTCTGTTGAACCTTGAATGGCACCCAACACTCACAGGGTACAGCCTAGCCCAACTTCCGTTGAACCTTGAATGGCACCCAAAACTCATGCCAAAAACGTAACGCTTTTTCGTTATGATTTTCGTGACGCTTTTCGAATTTATGTGCCAGAGTCAAGACATAAAAATGTCAAAAAAGATGTAAAATTGACATAGATATCATGGGCGCAGGCAGGAAGGTGGGGGTTGTTTTCAAGCCCGACATTTTTTCAACACAATGAGGAAGGTAAGGGTAGACAATTGAAATTTACAAAAACAACTAAGTATTCTCGTCATTTTAAATTGAAGACCCCAAAAATATGTTTAAAAAAGGTTTTCGAAATTGTTTAATGTCAAGCTGAAAACTCAGCCTGATGTTGTATTGCCGGAAACTTAAATGTTTGTTTGATGGTTTTGTGTTGCCTCCAGGATTCAAAGTTTTCAAAATTGTAAAACTATATTTCCAGGAAGGAACAATTGAGAATGACCTGTTGCCTGTTAAGGATAAATTATCCCTTGTACGTGTTAAGCCTTTTACTCCTCATTACCTCCAATTACACTTCTTCCTCCTATACTTAGTGCTTTTTTAGCTTTGGAATTTTAGTCTTCTGGACTGCATTTTCTAATACTGCCGATGACAGTCTCTTAGTTTCCCTGTCTCGGTCTATCCGAGATTCGGATACTACGCTGGAAACCTGAAATGGTAGATAAAAACCAGACACGGTGTTTGAAGCGCCTAGTTGAAAAATATTCAGGCGACGAAATACTGCATTATTGGACAATAATGTTCCAGTTAATCTAAGGACTAAGGGTTCCATGACACAGTCATATTTATATTCATATTTTTAGTCATATAATTAAGCCTACTCGGTTAATTTTTGACACATAATGTAGTGGTAGTAGTAGGCTTAAGGATATGATAATATCTATTATGATATATGTATATTACGCCAGGAAATTTGAACAAAAATTTGGCCAAACTTCGGAAAAATTAAGGGAAAGCTGGATTTTTGCATGAGCCTTCCTTTCAAGGTCCTAAACAAGACCCTAAAAGTCCCCGTCTCTACAGAGGGTCAAACGAAGTTATGAGGGTCCAAATATTCAATTAAGCAGTTTTTGGGGAATATCTCTATAACAGTAACATCCACGGAAAACTGTTATATGGCAAATTTGTAGCTTATACAACGCTCAACTAAATATCCGAATTTCAGATCGATGCGTGCAATGCTAAGGGCGCTATGAGGGTCTGAACCGTACAATAACGGTATTTTTCGGTTTTTCGTGAATTTCTTCAAAACGGAAACGCATTCGGGAGGGAGGTCTATAACAATTTGTTGCTTCTGTAACCTCAACTTAAAATGCCAAAACAACTCATCTACGCGAGCACCCCCAACGAAGCTATGAGTGGTTACCGTTATTAAAAAATTACGAGAAGCGGTTTTTTGTTTAACTTTGACCCCTCATAGCTTCGTTGGGGGTGCTCGCGTAGATGAGTTGTTTTGGCATTTTTAATTGGTACAGGCCTCCCTCCCGAACGCGGACCCGTTATGAAGATATTCACGAAAAACCGAGAAGTGCTGTTATTGTACGGTTTAGACCCTCATAGCGCCCTTACCATTGCACGCAGCGATCTGAAATTCGGATATTTCGTTGAGCGTTGTATAAGCTACAAATTTGCCATATAACAGTTTTCCGTGGACGTTACCGTTATACAGATATTCCCCAAAAACTGCTTAATTGGATCTTTGGACCCTCATAACTTCGTTAGGGGGGCTCATGCAAAAATCCAGCTTTCCCTTAATTTTTCCGAAGTGAAATGCCAATTTTCCTTGGGTATATTACCAATATATGACTGTGTAATAACGCCCTAAGAACCGGGTCACGACTGAGTAAGAAATTTGTTTTGATCTCTTCGAAATATAGGAAGGTAATTAATTGCTCAGTTCAGGCTTTGGTTACTTAAAAATGCCTCACTGAATTTGGTTTACTGAGTAAGGTTTTTAGTTTAGTTAGGTTACGATTAGTTAAGCTTCAGACACAGTTAATTAGTGCCTTCCTTCGACGTTTTTCTTGCTTGTATATAGAAAAACATTCATCCTCATAAATACTGCTTTCCAAGTCGCCATAGATAGTGGTATTAATTATTAAACAATCAAAGCTCATTTCGGTGGAGAAAGCACCTTTTCTGCGCAAAAAGCTAAAAAAGGGCTTTCTCCACAAAAATGAGCTCTGGTTGTTAAATCGATTGAATAATGTATGCCGCTCTTAAGAATCACAATTTATATGTACATTTGATTTTTTTTTATTTTTTCAACTTTTTCGACGTTTGGACTGAACACGATATTGGAAAATTTTCTGAATGTCATTAAATATAACTTTTAAAACAGAACGTACACCTAGCATTCTTGTACCTACAGCAATAAAGCAATATTATTAGAAAAATTCGAATTAGGTAAAGGGTTTAATATTGCCTTCATTTAACAAAAAAAGTATTAAATGTCTCTAAAAACTCTTGGCTTGATCACTTGGTCTGACAAGTTAATGCCAGATGCTTTGTTGCTCTAATCCTGGAATTTAGAAAGTTGTCAGTAGAAATTCTAAAAAAGTCTGCCCACTGATTTGTTATTATTATTTACTAGTTTATTTACTAATTTTTTGTTTACTGAACATCAGCCTTTCATGTTTCTCATTGCTTTTTTTCCAGGCAAAATGCCGCCCCACGCCACGGGCGACCGTTTTTAGGTTCTAATAGAAACATAAACGCTGTGTATTAGCGGTGAGCTATCGTAATACCTTGGCCTGTGGGGATTGTGAGTCGAGACAGGTCATGGCCAGCTCCTCAAGAAGTCTCGCGTTGTCTGCATTTGCTTCGCACAAAATCGGCTGTTACGTGCCACAATTCGGCCCTGATTTTCGAACATATCTCTTCAATTGTGCGCGCAGCAATTCTGTTTTGCGCTCAAGGGTACAGGCTCTCGCACTGTATTGCTCTGGGATTAGGTAGACTATGGATAAGCCCTTAAGGAAAAATTTTGTCTAGGTTTTTATAACACAATCACAAAAAACACACATACTATCAACTACATCATAGGCGCCGTAAGTTTTTCATACGATGGGGGCATACATTTGGCGCAAAAATTTGAATTCCCAAATAGATTTTTATGAACTGCATGCAAACAATTTCGGTACTCAAGGCTCTAGTACACAATCATATTTGGTAACATTTATATTATAATATGCTTAAGCCTACTTGATTTCACTTATTGCACGTCTAAAAATTTATACTGAATGAATCGAGTAGGCTTAGGCATATGACATACATATTATAATATAAATATGACTGTGTAATGAAGCCCTAAGCAAAAAAGATAAAGACTAAATACATAAATCGAAATTCTTGTTTTCCGCAAATTACGTTTAAGTTTTCTTATGATTTTCATATCGGTGTAATGGGAATATGAGTAACGAATCAATAAGGCTTCAGGTGTGTTTTATTGGGTCGAGTACAACTTTTGTCAAATTTGTATGGAAGTTTTTCACCATTATACTAATTTCCTCCAGGGGAATAATACTTACGAATGTCACATTTTGATTGGGTGGAAAATAAATTATATTTCGTTAATCGCCTCCCTCTTCCTTTTATAACCGGGCTTGGGACCGGCTTTGGCGGAATTAAGGCGATAAGGACTGCATTCATTCCACGCCCACTCCATGCTTAGGCGTTTATGCAGCGGAATCAACTTGTCCCTCAGATGGTTCACAACAACCAGCGGCTCGTCTGGACTATTAGCTGCCTTTCGCATTAAATGATTGATGATCTCGTCGTTCAAATAGGCCACAGCATCGCGTTTAAATTGCTTGTACCGAACAATCAGTTTGTATGCAAAATTAACTCCTCCGGCGACTATAACCGCTAGCCCGATGAGTCCAACATAAAAGAAGAACTTCTGTAGCTTATTGTACACGGAACACGTGAACGGAAGGCGGGGATTCAAAATTGCAAAACTGTAGGCTTGAGCATCGCGCAACGCCAATACTTGATCAACAGACAATGCAGTGCCGTCTTCATCGACTGCACTTATTTTCCACTGCGGATTTTGGTGAATCAAATATTCGACATTGTGCAGATCGCGAACCATTCGACGAACGTTCAGATGCAGATGAGTGGCCTGAACCAATCGAACATTTTACTTGGTACCCAAACTAAACTGTGCTGTATTATCTTTACATTTGTGGTCCTCAATAACTCCAGAGCTCCTTTCAAACCCTACTCATCGATGCACGTCGTCTGTGTGAATCGTCGCATATCTGATAGAAAGTATTTCGATCGTTGATGGTGTAGGCCAAATCGAGACTGATCGTTACATACATGAAGGTCGCCACGCCGAGGAAAATGATCAATGCACTAAGCAGCACGCAAAGAGTCAACGTTTGCTTCACACCATACTGTTCGTCCAGTCGATTGATGAGATTTGAAAATGCCGCACGTGGTGATATGTTTGAATGGGGCTCGGGTGCTTGATAGACAATATCAGCCTCTCGTGGTGGCGGGGCATAACTGCTTCCCTAGTACACTGTCCCGCAGATTCACGGCTCGCGTCCTGCATGTGACGATCCTAAACCTGCTTGAACTGCATTTGACTCGCCGATAGACTCATTAGACATCTGAAAACAATCGATAAATCATTATGCATACCAATTTATATTTTAACAATTCAACTACTGTCGGTTAAATTTATTTGTTTACTTACCGTAATACCAGACGGATTCAGTTCCGGAAATGCATTTTCTTTGAGCACAGTTCGTTTCTCAAGTCAAAATATGCCGTCATTACGCAAATGTTTCGTGCAAACCACAGGTCTTTTAGGAATCTACACACCTCTTAACTGTAGTTTGTCTATCCATACAGCGCGTTCGCCTCATCAATTAGAAATCTGCAAGAAACGGTTTACATTATGAAAGAATTAGCATATTATTTTACCAAAGCAGTTTAATTATCAAATTGACTCGAAACTTTGCACGAAAATTGCAAAAAAAAATTTGCAAAACTCTAACAATGTGATGAGCCCCCGAAACAGAAAGAAATTGATACGTTCATGAACACATCGACGAGACGAATTTCCATCGTAACCTTTCGTGCCCGCTTCGTACAAAACATGCACGAACAAGGTACGAACCTGGGACGAACTCAAACGAACGGAAACTCGTCTATTGTATTGGCTGTCAACCACACAATCGCGCACTTGTTTTCAAGAAAACATGTATGAACAATGCGATAAACTATAATTTTGACACAAAAATTCACATATGACCACTAAAATGTAGGCTCTCACGCGATTACCTGTGAAAAGATACACTCATAGTGTTTCACTGTTGGTCGCTGGAAAACCCGACAACAATGCACTTCATGTTCTGAAATAAACTTTTTTTTTAATTAGAACGAATTCGCAGCCTTACGGCCTACACGGTTTAAGTCAATTTCTTACAATTCACTTGGAAAAACTCGATTTTGTCCACTCACACTCACTGCGTTCACTTGGCGCGAATTGGGTGACAACCACACTGTTGACAGTCTGTTCATCGGCCGACCATCTTGTGGGTTGCCCGAGGGGTGTACGAGAGGTGGCGTTGAGGAAGAGGAGAAAAAATTTCTAGACACACACGTACGCTCATCTACACGATGATTTCCAATCCAGTTAAATATCATAGGTATTGCTCTACTCTGGAAGTGAAGACGATAATTCACCTCGGCAAGCGGGCGTCGGAATCCTGTTGACTAGGAATGCACGCAACGCCATCTAGATATATCATAGCCGTAACTCAGCTGTACAATGACGTCATGGATCCGTATTGAATTGTTCGTCGAACACGGGCAAACAACAACAATTTCATAAGAGGCAACAACAATGCAATGCAATTTCAACTGCGGATTTGACGTTTACGAGTCTACATTGCGGCCTTAATATATAGACGGCGGTGATGCACACCGATCCATTATCGACTGGAAACCTATCTCCGACCGTATCAGCACAGCCAGATTCAAATCGAGAGTACGAAACATTACAATTATTCAGTGCTACGCACCGACTGAACCTGCAGACCAATCCGCAAAAAACGTTTTTTATCAGCGACTTGGCAGCGACCAGGGGTGACATCAAAATTTTATGGGGGATCTCAACGCCAAAAGCCCCGGATAGAGTTCAAGCGGAATGAAAATGAAACGGTAATGAACCGGCATAAAAACCGTGGTGAATTTAAAATTTTAGCTTCGAAAATTGCTACAAAGGCGTTTTACGTCCTAAATCATCTTAAAAATAACTAAAAAAATAATTTCCCCCTTGTCCGAATGCATTTTCAACGTGAAAATGAGTCGACTCTGTAGTAGGGATGTCAAAAACCGGCCCATAACCCGGTTGTCGGTTTTTTTGCAAAGCCGGTTAGACCGTCCGGTTTTAACCGGGCTCCAAGTACCGGTTTTCCGGTTAACCGGGTGTTTTCATTGATTTGCCTAGAATTTTAGTAAGAAAATGCTTACACACTCGTATTGGTATCGTATGCAAAATCAACTTAACATGCACGTACATCATGTACATGTTGAACAAAAAAAAAAAACTATCAAATAAAATTGTCAAATGTGATTCATTATTTTATTAGTTTTTGAAAAAAAATTTCCAAACATTTACAACAGGGGCCATCCTAAATTCTCTTGCGGAATACGAAATCTTTTAGCGACACGATGATATGCGAAATGCTTTGATATACATACTATACACGAATATTAATTCCCATTCACGTTGTACAACCAATATACATGTGAAACGCAGTGTAAACATAAACAATATCTTCCTTGGAAGAGATAAGATATAATAAGCAGAGGTAATTTTTCGAAGCGATTGTTCTACGAGTAATAGCAAAAAGAAGAGTCTTCGACAATTGTTAAAGGGCTGAAATTTGCAAACGAAATTTTCCATAGGGGATAAGTAATAGAATTGCAGACAAAAATCAAAGAAAACGTAAAATTTTTTATGAATTTTGAAAAAAAAATTTCCGGTTTTAACCGGATGGACCAACAACCGTCCGGGTTAAAACCGGGAGGAGGAAAAAACCGGTTAATCGTTCTGAAAGTACCGGTTTTCGGACTAACCGTCCGGTTTTTGACATCCCTACTCTGTAGCATATTCTCCGTCGGGCGTGGTGAGTTTTGCAAATGTCAAACCGATTCACTGTCCACGACGAGTTCATCGTGGAAATTATCTAATGACCGGGGAATCGAAAAATAACACATAAAATGGCAGAGACAAATTGTGACACCATTCTCGGATTTTAGTTTATGGAATTCCCCAGCATTTACCACATATTCCACGACAGTATGTATGCATTTTCATTGAGAAAATCGCAGCGGACTAAAATTTCATTCTCATTCCGCCCGATGTCTATAGCCCCGGATAGAGTTCGAGCGGAATGAAAATGAAACGGTAATGAACCGGCATAAAAACCGTGGTGACGGTAATGAACCGGCATAAAAACCGTGGTGAATTTAAAATTTTAGCTTCGAAAATTGATACAAAGGCGTTTTGCGTCCTAAATAATCTTAAAAATAACTAAAAAAAATAATTTCCCCATTGTCCGAATGCATTTTCAACGTGAAAATGAGTCGACTCTGTAGCATATTCTCCGTCGGGCGTGGTGAGTTTTGCAAACGTCAAACCGATTCACTGTCCACGACGAGTTCATCGCGGAAATTATCTAATGACCGGGGAATCGAAAAATAACACATAAAATGGCAGAGACAAATTGTGAAACCATTCTCGGATGTTAGTTTATGGAATACCCCATCATTTACCACATATTCCACGACAGTAAGTATGCATTTTCATTGAGAAAATCGCCGCGGACAAAAATTTCATTTTCATTCCGCCCGATCTCTATTCAGGCCTTATCCAGGCCTTTAGGCTTGGAACATCTTATGGGCAATCACTGGCTTGGCGACAGGAACAACAATGGCGAAATGTTCGTGGAGTTCTGTAACTCTCGGCAACTAGTTATTGGCGGAACGTTGTTCAAGCATAAACCCTGCCACCTAACAACTTGGATTTCTCCTGATGGCAGAACAGGGAACCAAAGTATTCTTTTATTGCATGTGGCGAAGCGACTGTGGGAAGATTGGATCGAGATAGGAGACCATTTATCAGTGATGCTACCTGGTCTCTTATCTCAGCACGCAAAAGAGTGTGGTGGAAAGCGGTCGGGACCCTCCGAAGTAACTCGAGATCTCAACTTCTGAAGGAGTCCTGGAGTCTCCGAAGTAGCTCGAAAGCTCAACTTCTGCAGAATTTCGTCTAAGTCTTTGAAGTAGCTCACTTGCGGAGCATAACTTCGAGTAAATGAAATTATTTCTCAGACTGTGTTTCTTTATTCTTAAACTACCTTATTTATACCTTAAATTGGTAATTGGTACGCATTTTACTATTTTCACACGTACCAAGCATTATTACCTGAAATTCTTAAGCTATTTACCTTACTATTATTACATTACCTTAGCTTATTCGTATATCATTTACATGTGTATTTGCACTTGTGGTATAAAATTTATATGCGACAGTCTGTGTCAAAATAATGTGCGGGGTGTTTCGTGTATAACATATTGCCATAGTTTTCTTAATGTAGCAGTATGTTATCATACCTTTCCTTTGGAAAAAAAAATTAATTGTGTTATTCAGTTGGTTTTTTTGTTACATATGAATATAAGGATATTATTATTATTGTTTCTGTATGACAGATTTTTAAACGTTCAAGTTAAGAGGTGTGCTTAAATATTTCTTTTTTAGTGTATATTAGATATAGGAGTTCAGCTACCTTGATAATCACTATTATTGATAGTAAAATTAAAATTTCTTTATTGACCACGTTAACTGTGTCCTGAATTACTATATTGTTGGCGACTTCGCCCGTATTTTCAACTTTCTTGGACTGAGTTTTGCCCATTTTATAAATATTTTCAACTATATTTAAAAAAAAATTGTTTGTACAATTTTGTTTTCTAATACATTTATTGTATTGCAACTATCTACGTCTAGAAGTCTGTTCAAAATGCTCCTGATCTTTATGCGCTCTGGTTCGAAAATGTAATTTGCTTACGCCTCGGCCTTCAGACGTCGGTTTCGCTCAAGCCGTGGGTTAATTACAAACTCTAATAAACCCCCGTAAGGGGGAAGATAAAGGTTGAAAGGCTTCGGCTAATTCCTATATCTTCTTCAGTTGTGGCATAACTGCGGACCCTTAGCTATGCAGGAGGAGTTTCATAGGAAAAGGACTTCGGCCAATTCCTATGTCTCTCTACGGGGCGTTACTTTCCCGCATTATCCGAATAACCGCTGCGCCTGAGTGCTGCATTAACATCTGCAGCGTCTTAGGTTACTTAACGTGATAGGTGACAGAAAACATTTAAGTCAACCACTAAAGCAGCATCTTCGAGGCATGCCCATGATGGCCTTTACTCAACGATTAAACCCTATCATGGTTTAGCGATGTGCCGACAACTCATCCTAAGAAAAACTTCAAGTCAAGAAACCTGAAACAAAAGCCTCGGATTGGACGGATACAAAACAACGACGACCCCGCAAACGAACAACTGATTTCTCTTTCGGATCCTGGAATGTACGCTCCCTGAATAGACCGGGGGCCTTAAGGGCCCTCCTGGATCAGGTAGAACAATACAAGCTGAGCATAGTTGCAATCCAGGAAACTAAATGGCTCAAAAGCGAGATTAACGACCTCAATTCGCACACTATTTTTACGAGTGGTAAAGAGGAGGGCAACAAGGAGTTTGGAGTAGCTTTCATCGTGAATAAGCAGCTCAAGGACCACGTTATCGGCTTCAAACCCATTAACGAGCGGCTATGTGCGATCCGCATTAAGACCCGTTTCGCTAATCTCTGGCTCATTAATGCGCATGCCCCTACAGAAGTAAAAGAAGACGCGATTAAGGACGAGTTCTACAACGACCTAGAAACACTCTTCGACTCACTTCCATCAAACGACGTTAAGCTGCTGCTAGGAGACTTTAACGCCAAAGTCGGAAATGAAAGCTGGCATAGGGGAACTACTGGAGGTCATAGCCTCCACGACGAAAACAACAACAACGGTCAGCGACTTATCGACTTCGCGAGCGGCAGAAACCTGGTAATAAGCTCTACATGCTTCCCTCATCGACGAATCCACAAGCAGACCTGGAAGTCTCCAGATGAATACACTGTGAACCAGATCGACCATGTACTGATCAGCAAGAGATGGGCTTCTAATGTCCTAGATGTTCGATCCTAACGAGGAGCCAACTGCGACACCGATCACTATTTGGTGAAGACGACCTACAGGTGCAGAATCTCTTCGGTGCACCTATCGAGAATCAACCCTGCCAAGATCTTCGAGGTTGACAATTTGATTGATGATGCCACGGCGGCTGCGTATACAACAGCACTAGAGGAAAAACTGTCGCCCATGCTTGATGACATCAACAATTTAGGCATCCATGAGTTCTGGGAGGAGCTCAAAGACAGCATCAAGAGGGTCGCAGAAGAGGTCGTGGGCTATAAAGGCCGGCGCAGACGAGCAGACTGGTTCGACGACGAATGCAGGGCCTCGATTGAGGCGAAAAATGAAGCCTATCGCCAATACACACAACGCGCATCCCGAGCCAAAAAAGAAAGATATAACGAGCTTCGGCGAGTATCTAATAAGTTAATTAGACGTAAGAAACGCAAACATTTTGACGAGCAGTTACAGCAAATAAACCAAAGATTAGCCAGTAAGAACATTAGACAGGCGTACAAACTTATAAATAATGTTAAGAACGGATATCAACCCAGGACAAGCCTATGTAAGGACAAGGATGGTAACATCATCAGCGACATCGAAAGCGTCAACAAACGATGGGCCTCGCATTTTGAAGAGCTCCTCAATGCACCATCAACATCCCCCGCGGAGCCAGCTCTTGAGCAGTTAGCCGAACCAGGCCCTCCCGTTCTACCCCCAACAGTAGAGGAGGTGAATCTTGCCATACAGTCGCTTCAAAATAATAAAGCGCCCGGCGCTGACGAGATCCCAGCAGAACTGCTGAAGTATGGTGGAACGTGCCTGACCAACGCTATACATGTGCTACTGCTGAAAATATGGAACGACGAGGAAATCCCCGAAGATTGGCGCAAAAGCATAATCTGCCCAATCCACAAAAAGGGTGACAAGCTGAAGTGTGAGAATTACAGGGGCATATCATTAGTTTGTACGGCCTATAAGATATTATCTAAAATTCTTGAAAAGAGAATTAATCCGTACGCAGAACGAATCATTGGCGAGTATCAAGGCGGCTTCAGACCTGGTCGATCAACGACCGATCAGCTTTTCACAGTGAAGCTACTACTCCAAAAGTGCTGGGAATATAACATCGACGTATACCAAATCTTTGTCGACTTCAAGCAGGCATACGACAGTATCGATCGAAGTGTACTGTACAACATTATGCTGAATTTTGGTATACCGGCAAAGTTAGTGCGAATCACAAGGATGACGATGACTAATACCGTCTCGCAGGTCAGAGTGCAGAATCGACTCACTGACCTATTTGAAACTCGTACTGGACTCAAGCAGGGCGACGGGCTGGCGCCGACTCTCTTTAACCTTGCTTTGGAGTATGTAATTCGAGCCATGAATATGGACATCAGCGGAACACTACTCATCAAGTCGACTCAATTAGTAGCGTACGCCGACGATATCAACATCATGTCTCGAAGGTTGGGTGATGCAGAAAGCCTTCTGCATAACCTCAATAACGCCGCAAAGGAAGTTGGACTACATATCAACGAAAGCAAAACAAAGGCCATGATGCAATCGAAAACAAGGACGCCAGCAAATTCAAGCATCACAGTGGGGGACCTTAATGTCGAGTATGTAGACAACTTCAACTATCTGGGTTGTAACTTATCAAAGGACGCCAACGAAACCGACGAAATTAAGCGACGGATACAACTAGCCAATAAGACATATTTCTCGGTCCTCCCTATAATTAATTCGAAACTTGCGCACAGGAACACGAAGCTCCGCGTGTACAAAACGATCATCCGACCCGTGCTATGTTATGGCTGCGAAACATGGACACTCACCCAAGCCTCCGAAATTTTGCTAGACCGATTCGAACGAAAGGTCCTTCGGTGAATTTTCGGGGCCGTTCGCGAGCGAGACCAATGGCGTATCCGGTACAACCATGAGTTGTATCAATTGTACGATGAGCTGGAAGTATCGAAAATCGTGAAGCTTCAACGTTTGCAATGGGCGGGGCATGTACAACGGATGGACGATAATCGCATGCCAAAGAAAGTGATGAACGCACAACGAATTGACGGAGCGAGGCTGCGTGGACGACCGAGAGCTCGCTGGGAGAACTCCGTAGGTGAAGACGCCCACCAGCTGCTGGGCTTCCGAAACTGGAGGACGAGGTCACGTAACCGCGACAATTGGAGGTCAACGATTCAGGCGGCCAAGGCCCGACGTCGGGCTATCGTGCCACATTGATGATAAAATATATTAACTCTGCTGCTGATGATTCAACTAAACTAAAAATCAACTTCGAGCTGAATACCGTTCACTACAAAAAGGCGTGCAGAGAAGTATGAGGCGTGATAAGCGTACTTACATCAACGCTTTAGCGAAGGAGGCAAATGATGCGGCTTACTATGATGAAAGCGGTACCTTAAGCTAATTCAACCACTAATTGGTAATTCGTTCACAACGGACCATCCTGTGAAAGATAAAGAAGGGTTACTGCTTGTTACCGAAGAACAGCAACTTCAGAGATGGAAAGGGCACTTTTTTGAGGTTCTTAACAACCGTTTTGGGCCTACAAGTGCATCTTCATCGGCAGAGGAAGACGTCCCTCCAGTAGCCAGTATTAATTCCAGACCACCATCTAAGACGGAATTAAAGCGGGTTATCGAATCTATGGACGCCGGTAAGGCCCCGGGGATAGATGGAATTCCGGGTGAACTATTTAAAGCGGATTCGAATGCTACAGCGGATATTCTGCTTCCCCTCATCAGAGAGTGTTGGAAAATCGAAATTCTTCCAGTAGAATGGAAAAAGGGCGTAATTATTAAAATTCCGAAGAAGGATAACGTTAAGGATTGTAATAATTGGCGCGGTATTTGCCTACTTCCAGCTGTATCCAAGCTGATGGCTAAAATTATTTTGAACCAGACCAAGGATCAAGTTGATCGCAATTTAAGCAATGAACAGGGTTGGCTTTCGTGAGGGTTTGTATGGTCATGTAGGGACCATATAAACACCCTCCGAATTATTTTTGAGCAATCCGCCGAATGGAGATCCCCATAACACCTCATGTTCATTGATTTCGAGAAGGCGTTCGATAGTGTTGATCGGGAGTACATCTGTAGAGCTCTTCGTAGGAGGGGCGTATCAGATAAAAGCGACGTTTTTTTTCGTATCGCGTGTAAGTCTGACTCGAAAAAAACGATCGCGGGTAACATCCCGGTTAAGACCAAACAGCTGACATTTGACAGTTTTTGTGCATCTTTGACTCGCTTTCGTCGGCTTATTTTTTAGATGTGGTGGATTTTTTTCACAAAAGATGATTATTTCTTTGCAAAATCTTTTCTTGTGATTAGAAAAACTCTCACATTTGGTTTGAAAAAAACAAATTCCCTCATATTTCCCCTATGCGTCCGCCATCTACATTTGAGCTCCATCCCGTGTAGGGTAGTTGCACGGGTTAACTTTACCTGGGTAAGTGTAATTTTTTTTATATGAAGTTCTACCCAAACCTGCACGGGATAAACACAATAAAGCGTCCCTAAAATAATTTTCATCATCAAGGAATCTTATTAGTGAGCCCAATGTCATGTTTTGCACAAGGGTATGCTTTCAGATCCTTTTGAGGTGCACAGTGGAGTGTGACAAGGTTGCATTTTGTCACCTATTCTTTTCCTAATAGCCATTAACGATGTACTAGTGACCGCGCTTCAAAACCAGAGGAAAGGTATCAGGTGGGAAATGTTTGATTACCTCCAATACCTCTGGACTATGCTGACGATTTTGTCTGCTTTCAAATAAAAAGGAGGATGTAGCTCAAATGGCCGATGCTCTGCATTGCAAAAGTCGTAATGCTGGGTTCAAGATAAACGCTGCCAAGACCAAGTACTTGAGATCCGATCCTGGGGGACATCCATCCTGCGTCTACCTCGCATTCGTCATTAGGAGTACCTAAGCCTAATGGCCGTAACCTCCCTCCCTTGCGGGACGACGAGATTTATCCGACTAATAGCCGGAAGGGTGTTCTCCGCCGGGATGCCTCCCTTTGGAACCCCACCTTGGGATGCGACTCTAGCTGGTCGGCTTGTCTAACAACACAAACCCCCCCCACCGAGACCAACGCCTAGATGGGTAGAGACAATGATCCCTTGGGCATGCCCATCCCCGAGGTACACTATTCGCTAAAGATTTCTCAATAGCAGGTGTGATCCTCCTTTGGCCCCCTTTCTGTTAGACCTAACGAATTCGGCTTGCCAGCCGCAGGATCGTTATACCTGTTTACTACTCGTCGGCTTAAATCAGACTCGTAGCGCTACCGTTCACATAGGTCTGGCCCCCGTCCGTTTACTAGGCAGCAATTTGACTCAGGCCGTGTGGTCATCAATCCACTAACCAGCTAGGTATAGGCGCGTAGGCCATTCTCCCTAACTAGCCCCTTGGTGGCTTGGGTTATGCGAAGCCGCCACCTCCGAGACTGGACACGTACGCTTATAATATATCCCTTTTACTTTCTCCCCTACGAGGAAGCACTGCGTCGTGTAAGCTGGTATGGCTGACTTTTCGAAGGAATAGGGAAAAAGTCAAGCCATGCTGTGTCACCCATACATGCCTAGGGAGCTCGGGAACGTCATCGCCCGACGGTCTTTGTACAGATCCACGCCATGGCGTATCAACCATACCAGGGGCCTCCCTGCGCTGCTCGGGTACGTGGTGTCGCAACCCACCAAAGATCTATGCCACAAGAACAGAGACCCCCCTGCGTGAGGAGATCCTGGGGGACAAAGCGGAATTTGTGTTTCGGGCCAGGTAGTCGAAAAAGTTGACGAATTCCGCTACCTCGGAAGCATAGTCACAGCAGATGGTAGCGCGGACGCTGATGTACAATCGCGTATCAATAAGGCTAGGGCAGCCTTCTTCACTTTGATTCCTTTCTGGCAAAATAACAACATTTTCAGGCACACCAAAATCCGAATCTTCAATTCTATTGTAATATCTGTGCTTCTTTATGGCTGTTTAACATGGGAAGGTGACCAATGAGATAACAACCAAGCTGCAAACTTTCGTAAACCAGTGTCTAAGTTGCATTCTACAAATCCGCTGGACGGAGATTTATTTCCAATGATGATCTCCTGAGTATCACAGGCCTGGATTGGATAGGCACTTCTGTCAAAAGGCGAAAGTGGCAATGGATAGGTCATACTCTCCGAACAAATATTGCAAAGCAGGTCCTTGATTGGAACCCTCAAGGAGCCAATGCTAGACGCTGTGTTGGACGACCAAGAAACACGTGGAAAAGATCGGTTAATAGCGAGGCTGCTTCATTCAAAAACAGTGGTCAGACCTAAAGACGATGGCACAGAACAGAACGAGGTGGAAAGTAGACATAGTTCATGCCCTATGCCCCTCAAGGGGTTAACAGGAACCAGAGATAGAGAGAGATGTTTGAGTTTAATTCATTTGTCGGTTTTGTTGGCGTCCTTTGATAAGTTACAACCCAGGTAGTGTTACGCTTGTCTATTCGTCCTTCGCGGTTATGCACGCACTTGGTCTATTTCGGATCGGGGGGGTGACGATGGGACTCCGCTTCTGGCCAACTCGCGGAGACGGGCGTGGGCGCCACGCGTTTCAATAAGGAGTCCCGGTCACCATCGATTTGAAACGCGAAGAAATCGGCGGTTTTTAAATTTAGCCGCCCCAATCCGAAACACCCACCAACACTAATTCGATTCCACCAGCACCGAATCGCCGCTCACTGCACCTAGAACAATAATGAATCCCACTGTGCTTCACAAAAATGATTAACAATAAACTACGGGATTATCATTTCATACATATATTCATTTTCTGTTACGTTATAAAACTTACAAATGGTTTGTTCTCACCAAACAATAGTCGTCGTCCAATCGATAAGTTAAGCGGCGCCGCCTCGCAACCTCCTCCTCTTGAAAACACCGCAATCCGCCGTATGATCGAATCGGCTTTTACACGACGGCAATGTTGTCGGCACGGTAATCGCCGCGGCTTCGGGAAGTCCAATCGCCTCCTTTTCTTTGAAAATACCGGCAATCATCCGTCTAATCGACTCGGCTTTTACACCACGGCAATGCTGTCGGCACGGTAATCGCGACAGCTTCGGCAGATCGCAGCCCTCGTCTCGGTTGTTGGTCTCGCTTCCCTCGTCGACTTCAAAAGCGACGGCGTATCCACACCGACTCAATGTCCCCACAACAGGGTCTGCTTCCCAGGACGTACAAAGGCGGAAAAGAGGGTTTTTCACTTCGACTCCCCCCTTTTAACACCTCGGGTGCCGCTGTCATGGCGATCGTCATGGCCGCCGTCATAGCCGCCATGAACACGGACGGGCCGAGAGCTAGTTTAGTGCTCCGTTTGCCGAATGTCGCCTCGATCTTCGCTATTAGGTTGTGGTCTCGAATATTGAGCAGCTTAATACTCGGGTTGAATTCGCCTATGGTTGCGGTATCGCATATTGAGCAACTAGGTATACTCTAGAATCTAGATGAATCCGTTTGGTGATTTACATTTTTGAAATGTTATTGTTTACAATTGCTAATAGGTGAAATATCAACAGCCCAGTGGGATCGGGTGACAGTAGTTGAAGTTGTCTACACACTCGATTTTGAGCTCCCCCACTGTGTTGTTTGAATTTACTAGAGTCCTTGTTTTTGGCTTCTTTTGCGGCGTTATTGAGATTATGCAGAAGGCTTTCTGCATCACCCAACCTTCGAGACATGATGTTGATATCGTCGGCGTACGCTACTAATTGAGTCGACTTGATGAGTAGCGTTCCGCTGCTGTCCATATTCATGGCTCGAATTACATACTCCAAAGCCAGGTTGAAGAGCGTCGGCGCCAGCCCGTCGCCCTGCTTGAGTCCAGTACGAGTTTCAAATAGGTCAGTGAGTCGGTTCTGCACTTTGACCTGCGAGACGGTATTAGTCATCGTCATCCTTGTGAGTCGCACTAACTTTGCCGGTATACCAAAATTCAGCATAATGTTGTACAGTACACTTCGGTCGATACTGTCGTATGCCTGCTTGAAGTAAAAGTGTGAAGTTGGCGACGTCACATTCGATTTTTTGATTTTTTCTTACGTCATTCGTTTGCCCATCGTTAGCCCACGTTTGCCCAGGAAAAATTTTCGTTTGCCCACCCACCCAAAAAAAGTTATGGACAAAAAACATTTTCAATTTCACTCAATATTTGGAGTGCCTCATCTGGCCACCCTATGCACGCCTCCGAGGTCTGACTTGTACGTTTCGATTGCCCATTGGGTGCCCTCAACAACCCACTAAAAATCGTCGTTTGCCCACCCCTGCGAAAAGATATATTCACTGAAAACCGTTACTAGTCAGGAATTTCACTCAACAAAAATATCTCATTTTGGCAAATTTGACTACTTCCCGTTCGAATTTATAAAATGTTTTTACATATTTAACTTGCCCCTCGCCAGCGCACATTTGCCTAGCAAAAATTTTCGTTTGCCCACCCCCTGAAAAAAAGTTATTGGCAAAAATCCTTCCTCATATAAATTTCACTCAATTATTTTGAATGCCCGATCTGGCCACCCTAAATACGCCAGGTCAATCGGACTTAGCCACTTTGATTGCCCATGAAGGGCCCTCGTTTGCCCAGGAAAAATCATCGTTTGCTCACCCCCTGAAAAAAAGTTATTGGCATAAAACCTTCTACATAGACATTCCACTCAACTATTTCAATGCCCTATCTGGCCACCCTAAACACTCCAGGGCAATCGGACTTAGCCACTTTGATTGCCCATGAGGGGCCCTCGTATGCCCCGCAAAAATCGTCGTTTGCCCACCCCCTGAAAAAAAGTTATTGGCAAAAAACCTTCCTCATATAAATTTTACTCAATTATTTTGAATGCCTGATCTGGCCACCCTAAATACTCCAGGGTAATCGGACTTAGCCACTTTGATTGCCCATGAAGGGCCCTCGTTTGCCCAGGAAAAATCATCGTTTGCCCACCCCCTGAAAAAAAGTTATTGGCATAAAACCTTCTACATAGACATTCCACTCAACTATTTCAATGCCCTATCTGGCCACCCTAAACACTCCAGGGTAATCGGACTTAGCCACTTTGATTGCCCATGAAGGGCCC
Organism: Microchrysa polita; assembly: GCA_949715475.1. Classification (NCBI taxonomy): domain Eukaryota; kingdom Metazoa; phylum Arthropoda; class Insecta; order Diptera; family Stratiomyidae; genus Microchrysa; species Microchrysa polita. The sequence continues at coordinate 26,016,642 of OX454419.1, read as the reverse complement.
TCGTTTGCCCAGGAAAAATCATCGTTTGCCCACCCCCTGAAAAAAAGTTATTGGCATAAAACCTTCTACGTAGACATTCCACTCAACTATTTGAATGCCCTATCTGGCCACCCTAAACACTCCAGGGCAATCGGACTTAGCCTCTTTGATTGCCCATGAGGGGCCCTCGTATGCCCCGAAAAAATTGTTGTTTGCCCACCCCCTGAAAAAAAGTTATTGGCAAAAAACCTTCCACATAGACATTTCACTCCATATATATATATTCTCAAAAAGCGTGAAGTTGGCGACGTCACATTCGATTTTTTTATTTTTTCTTACGTCATCCGTTTGCAAATCGTTAGCCCACGTTTGCCCAGGAAAAATTTTCGTTTGCCCACCCACCCAAAAAAAGTTATGGACAAAAAACATTTTCAATTTCACTCAATATTTGGAGTGCCTCATCTGGCCACCCTATGCACGCCTTCGAGGTCTGACTTACACGTTTCGATTGCCCATTGGGTGCCCTCAACAACCCACTAAAAATCGTCGTTTGCCCACCCCTGCGAAAAGAGATATTCACTGAAAACCGTTACTAGTCAGGAATTTCACTCAACAAAAATATCTCATTTTGGTAAATTTGACTACTTCCCGTTCGAATTTTTAAAATGTTTTTACACATTTAATTTGCCCCTCGCCAGCGCTCATTTGCTTAGCAAAAATTTTCGTTTGCCCACCCCCTGAAAAAAAGTTATTGGCAAAAAACGTTCCTCATATAAATTTCACTCAATTATTTTGAATGTCCGATCTGGCCACCCTAAATACGCCAGGTCAATCGGACTTAGCCACTTTAATTGCCCATGAAGGGCCCTCGTTTGCCCAGGAAAAATCATCGTTTGCCCACCCCCTGAAAAAAAGTTATTGGCAGAAAACCTTCTACGTAGACATTCCACTCAACTATTTGGATGCCCTATCTGGCCACCCTAAACACTCCAGGGCAATCGGACTTAGCCACTTTGATTGCCCATGAGGGGCCCTCGTATGCCCCGAAAAAATCGTCGTTTGCCCACCCCCTGAAAAAAAGTTATTGGCAAAAAACCTTCCTCATATAAATTTCACTCAATTATTTTGAATGCCCGATCTGGCCACCCTAAATACTCCAGGGTAATCGGACTTAGCCACTTTGATTGCCCATGAAGGGCCCTCGTTTGTCCAGGAAAAATCATCGTTTGCCCACCCCCTGAAAAAAAGTTATTGGCAGAAAACCTTCTACGTAGACTTTCCACTCAACTATTTGGATGCCCTATCTGGCCACCCTAAACACTCCAGGGCAATCGGACTTAGCCACTTTGATTGCCCATGAGGGGCCCTCGTATGCCCCGAAAAAATCGTCGTTTGCCCACCCCCTGAAAAAAAGTTATTGGCAAAAAACCTTCCACATAGACATTTCACTCCATATATATATATTCTCAAAAAGTGTGAAGTTGGCGACGTCACATTCGATTTTTTGATTTTTTCTTACGCCATTCGTTTGCCCATCGTTAGCCCACGTTTGCCCAGGAAAAATTTTCGTTTGCCCACCCACCCAAAAAAAGTTATGGACAAAAAACATTTTCAATTTCACTCAATATTTGGAGTGCCTCATCTGGCCACCCTATGCACGCCTCCGAGGTCTGACTTGTACGTTTCGATTGCCCATTGGGTGCCCTCAACAACCCACTAAAAATCGTCGTTTGCCCACCCCTGCCAAAAGAGATATTCACTGAAAACCGTTACTAGTCAGGAATTTCACTCAACAAAAATATCTCATTTTGGTAAATTTGACTACTTCCCGTTCGAATTTTTAAAATGTTTTTACACATTTAATTTGACCCTCACCAGCGCTCATTTGCCTAGCAAAAATTTTCGTTTGCCCACCCCCTGAAAAAAAGTTATTGGCAAAAAACCTTCCTCATATAAATTACACTCAATTATTTTGAATGCCCGATCTGGCCACCCTAATTACGCCAGGTCAATCGGACTTAGCCACTTTGATTGCCCATGAAGGGCCCTCGTTTGCCCAGGAAAAATTCACTAAAAAAACGTTACAAGTCAGGAATTTCACCAACAAAAAAACTCCCATTTTGGTAAATTTTATGACTTTGCGTTCGATGTTTTTTAATTTGTTTACATATTTTGTTAGTCCTTGTTAGCCCACATTGTGGCGGGAAAAAAATTCGTTTGCCCACTCTCTCAAAAAAAGTTATTGGCAAAAACATTTTCCACATATAAATTTCGCTCAATTGGTAGTGTGCCTGATCTGACCACCTTATAATAATACTTCCGTGTTTCAATACAAGGTGTTCGGAAACTTCAGCATATTATGTGATTCCTTCCCAAAATGTTGTTTGTAGCATACTGCGAACGCTTTTTGATGCTAGAACCTAGAACCATATCTGAAAAGTTCACATACGTTAGCTTTTCATAATACACTCGGCCGCAAAACTATCGACTCAACCTAAAAGCGCGTGTATTTGTACGTTTTTTCGAAAAGTATAGAAGATATCATCATTGAAAAGCTTAAGGCCTCAGCTTTATGTTGGTACCATTTTAACCAATATTTGGTGAGCACTTTTAAAATTGATGCTCTTTGAGCGAAATCGTAGCGAAAATAAGCAAATATGAAAATGGTTTTTGATGAGGTTTTTTGCAAATAAAACAAAAACTGTTGGAAAATAAGTTAAGTATTTATTATTTTAGTATTTGGTATTGCCTCCTCTTGCTCTAATGAGAGCTTCCAGTCGATTCTGCATTGATCTGATCAAGTTGCTGATGGTATTTTGAGGAATACCGTTCCACTCCTCTAATAGGGCTGCCTTCAATTCTTCAGTGGACGAAGGGACTGGATTTCTGGTTCGGACTCTTCTCTGAAGTTCGTCCTATAAGTGTTCAATGGGATTGATGTCGGGACTGCGTGCAGGCCAGTTAAGTGACGACATATTGGCTTCATTCAAGAACTGTCGAGTGAGGCGCGATGCATGACACCGGGCATTGTCGTGCATCAAAGTGAAGTTCTCGCCAATAAATGCTGGACAGGGCACAACGTGGACACGGAGAATATCGGTAACGCATCCCTTAGCTGTCAGTCCTCCTCCTCGGCCTCCTGTGGGCACGAAGACGAGATCAATTTTTCCCTCCAAGGAAATGCCAGCCCACATCATACAGGAACCGCCGCCATATGCAGCCGCTCAGTTTGACGCCTGTAGACTCGACATCTTCTGTCACTGCCATATAGACACATTCTCGACTCGTTCGTGAACAATACTGAGCTGCATTCCGTATCGCTCCAAGTAAGATGATACCAAGCAAATAAGAGGCGCGTTTGTCGGTGTCGTGCAGTCAATTTGGGGCCCCTGGCAGGCCGTCTTCGATTGATATTCGCTTCCTTTAATCGTCTCCTTACTGTGCAGACACTAACAGCTACTCCGCGAACACGCCTCAGGTTCCGCGGCGGAGCAACACCCGTCAGGAACCGATTTCATAACGTACTTGTAACAATGAAACGGTCGTCTCTCTCTAAAGTGGATCGAAGGCGGCCCGTTCTTGGTCTCGAATTAAAGCTAACAGTCTCTCGAAATGTTCGCTAAGTCTCGAGTCAGCAGACTGACTCATTCCAAGACGGTGAGCGACGGTTCGCTGACTATGATTTTCCGACAATAGGGCTACAACAAAAGAAAAATCAAGTGATGATGACAGGCATGATGTGCATCTCTTCAGGTGCCTTCACTGTTGCACTTCCTATCATCTGGAGGGCTTTATGTAGCTAGGTAGCGACTAACAACTTTATTATAAAAAAATCTTCCAATTCTGAATTGGATATTGAATGATAACACATCTGCGACCCTAAAATTATTTCCGGGCTTTGAGGATTGTGAGTTTGGTCTCCTTTCACGTCTTTAGATGTACGTTTGCAAGGAAAATGGCGCAAGTCTTTGGATCATCTGCAACCAGTTTACTTCAAGATGTCGTTCTATGAATATTTATTTTTCATTGGCTAATTCCTGTTGGTATATCAGCAGATCCCAAATTTAGTTGGAATTGAGTTCTGTACGAAAATATAATAAATTGATGTAAAATACTTTTGAAATGGCTGCTGATGTATATACTTATATCAATACTAATATATTTGAAATCTTTTGTAAAGGGGAGATACCCCACGTACCCAGCTCGTTGTCTCCAAGCAGAAATATTAGGCGTGTCTTTTTTGTACTCCGGTCTAGGTTACTTTACAATAATACATAACCTGACTTGATGGACCCAAGGCCAGAGGTAGACCGAGGAACCCAGGATATGTCAAATGAAAAAGCAACAACCACGCATTTGTCTCGGCGACAACACGATCCAAGATAGAGCTGCCTGTAGAAATATGCTGAGATATTACCGCAAAAACGGGCGATGTGGCTACACCGCAGGTCGAGCAACACGAAACCATGGAGCGGTAGGTAGAAAGAACAAGGGAAGGAAGTAGAATAAGACATAACCTGTATGGGTCATATTTTTATTGTAAACCCATGTAGTTACGCTAAACTAACCTAGACCGGCGTACAAAAAACACGCCTATTATTATATGTACACTCGGCCGCAAAACTATCGACTCAACCTGAAAGCGCGTGTATTTGTACGTGTTTTTTGGAAAGTATGATAGTTATTCATAAAAGTCGAATGTCGTTTAAAAGATTGAAACCTTAGCTGCCTGTTTGTACCCTTTTTATCAATATTTGCTTCACACTTTTTAAATTATTGCCACTTGTAACAAAAAAATCAGAAAAATTTAAATTTTAGGTAAAGGTCAGGTGAGGTAAACTACCCCTATAAAAGCGCCCGTAATCGGTTTCTCACTATCAGTTGCATAAGGAAAGTTAGGTAACTTACATCTGAAGTAATTTCAATCACTGTTTTGTCATCAATGGGTACGACGCCAGATCAGGCGGCACAAGTTGTAGCCCTATTGTCGGAAAATCATAGTCAGCGAACCGTCGCTCACCGTCTTGGAATGAGTCAGTCTGCTGACTCGAGACTTAGCGAACATTTCGAGAGACTGTTAGCTTTAATTCGAGACCAAGAACGGGCCGCCTTCGATCCACTTTAGAGAGAGACGACCGTTTCATTGTTACAAGTACGTTATGAAATCGGTTCCTGACGGGTGTTGCTCCCCCGCGGAACCTGAGGCGTGTTCCCGGAGTAGGTGTTAGTGTCTACACAGTAAGGAGACGATTAAAGGAAGCGAATATCAATCGAAGACGGCCTGCCAGGGGCCCCAAATTGACTGCACGACACCGTCAAACGCGCCTCTTATTTGCTTGAGATCATCTTACTTGGAGCGATTCGGAATGCAGCTCAGTATTGTTCACGAACGAGTCGAGAATGTGTCTATATGGCAGTTACAGAAGATGTCGAGTCTACAGGCGTCAAACTGAGCGGCTGCATATGGCGGCGGTTCCTGTATGATGTGGGCTGGCATTTCCTTGGAGCGAAAAATGGATCTCGTATTCGTGCCCACAGGAGGCCGAGGAGGAGGACTGACAGCTAAGGGATACGTTACCGATATTCTCCGTGTCCACGTTGTGCCCTGTGCAGCATTTATTGGCGAGAACTTCACTTTGATGCACGACAATGCCCGGTGTCATGCATCGCGCCTCACTCGACAGTTCTTGAATGAAGCCAATATGTCGTCACTTAACTGGCCTGCACGCAGTCCCGACATCAATCCCATTGAACACTTATAGGACGAACTTAAGAGAAGAGTCCGAGCTAGAAATCCAGTCCCTTCGTCCACTGAAGAATTGAAGCCAGCCCTATTAGAGGAGTGGAACGGTATTCCTCAAAATACCATCAGCAACTTGATCAGATCAATGCAGAATCGACTGGAAGCTCTCATTAGAGCAAGAGGAGGCAATACCAAATACTAAAATAATAAATACTTAACTTATTTTCCAACAGTTTTTGTTTTATTTGCAAAAAACCTCACCAAAAACCATTTTCATATTTGCTTATTTTCGCTACGATTTCGCTCAAAGAGCATCAATTTTAAAAGTGCTCACCAAATATTGGTTAAAATGGTACCAACATAAAGCTGAGGCCTTAAGCTTTTCAATGACATACGATTTTTATGGATATCATCTATACTTTTCGAAAAAACGTACAAATACACGCGCTTTTAGGTTGAGTCGATAGTTTTGCGGCCGAGTGTATTATGAAAAGCTAACGTATGTGAACTTTTCAGATATGGTTCTAGGTTCTAGCATCAAAAAGCGTTCGCAGTATGCTACAAACAACATTTTGGGAAGGAATCACATAATATGCTGAAGTTTCCGAACACCTTGTATTGAAACACGGAAGTATTATTATAAGGTGGTCAGATCAGGCACACTACCAATTGAGCGAAATTTATATGTGGAAAATGTTTTTGCCAATAACTTTTTTTGAGAGAGCGGGCAAACGATGATTTTTCCTGGGAAAACGAGGGCCCTTCATGGGCAATCAAAGTGGCTAAGTCCGATTGACCTGGCGTATTTAGGGTGGCCAAATCGGGCATTCAAAATAATTGAGTGAAATTTATACGAGGAAGGTTTTTTGCCAATAACTTTTTTTCAGGGGGTGGGCAAACGAAAATTTTTGCTAGGCAAATGAGCGCTGGCGAGGGGCAAATTAAATGTGTAAAAACATTTTAAAAAGTCGAACGGGAAGTAGTCAAATTTACCAAAATGAGATATTTTTGTTGAGTGAAATTCCTGACTAGTAACGGTTTTCAGTGAATATCTCTTTTCGCAGCGGTGGGCAAACGACGATTTTTAGTGGGTTGTTGAGGGCACCCAATGGGCAATCGAAACGTACAAGTCAGACCTCGGAGGCGTGCATAGGGTGGCCAGATGAGGCACTCCAAATATTGAGTGAAATTGAAAATGCTTTTTGTCCACAACTTTTTTTGGGTGGGTGGGCAAACGAAAATTTTTCCTGGGCAAACGTGGGCTAACGATGGGCAAACGAATGACGTAAGAAAAAATCAAAAAATCGAATGTGACGTCGCCAACTTCACACTTTTTGAGAATATGGAGTGAAATGTCTATGTGGAAGGTTTTTTGCCAATAACTTTTTTTCAGGGGGTGGGCAAACGACGATTTTTTCGGGGCATACGAGGGCCCCTCATGGGCAATCAAAGTGGCTAAGTCCGATTGCCCTGGAGTGTTTAGGGTGGCCAGATAAGGCATTCAAATAGTTGAGTGAATGTCTATGTAGAAGGTTTTATGCCAATAACTTTTTTTCAGGGGGTGGGCAAACGATGATTTTTCCTGGGCAAACGAGGGCCCTTCATGGGCAATTAAAGTGGCTAAGTCCGATTGACCTGGCGTAATTAGGGTGGCCAGATCGGGCATTCAAAATAATTGAGTGAAATTTATATGAGGAAGGTTTTTTGCCAATAACTTTTTTTCAGGGGGTGGGCAAACGAAAATTTTTGCTAGGCAAATGAGCGCTGGCGAGGGGCAAATTAAATGTGTAAAAACTTTTTAAAAATTCGAACGGGAAGTAGTCAAATTTACCAAAATGAGATATTTTTGTTGAGTGAAATTCCTGACTAGTAACGGTTTTCAGTGAATATCTCTTTTCGCAGCGGTGGGCAAACGACGATTTTTAGTGGGTTGTTGAGGGCACCCAATGGGCAATCGAAACGTACAAGTCAGACCTCGGAGGCGTGCATAGGGTGGCCAGATGAGGCACTCCAAATATTGAGTGAAATTGAAAATGCTTTTTGTCCACAACTTTTTTTGGGTGGGTGGGCAAACGAAAATTTTTCCTGGGCAAACGTGGGCTAACGATGGGCAAACGAATGACGTAAGAAAAAATCAAAAAATCGAATGTGACGTCGCCAACTTCACACTTTTTGAGAATATGGAGTGAAATGTCTATGTGGAAGGTTTTTTGCCAATAACTTTTTTTCAGGGGGTGGGCAAACGACGATTTTTTCGGGGCATACGAGGGCCCCTCATGGGCAATCAAAGTGGCTAAGTCCGATTGCCCTGGAGTGTTTAGGGTGGCCAGATAAGGCATTCAAATAGTTGAGTGAATGTCTATGTAGAAGGTTTTATGCCAATAACTTTTTTTCAGGGGGTGGGCAAACGATGATTTTTCCTGGGCAAACGAGGGCCCTTCATGGGCAATTAAAGTGGCTAAGTCCGATTGACCTGGCGTAATTAGGGTGGCCAGATCGGGCATTCAAAATAATTGAGTGAAATTTATATGAGGAAGGTTTTTTGCCAATAACTTTTTTTCAGGGGGTGGGCAAACGAAAATTTTTGCTAGGCAAATGAGCACTGGCGAGGGGCAAATTAAATGTGTAAAAACTTTTTAAAAATTCGAACGGGAAGCAGTCAAATTTACCAAAATGAGATATTTTTGTTGAGTGAAATTCCTGACTAGTAACGGTTTTCAGTGAATATCTCTTTTCGCAGGGGTGGGCAAACGACGATTTTTAGTGGGTTGTTGAGGGCACCCAATGGCCAATCGAAACGTACAATTTAGATCTCGGAGGCGTGCATAGGGTGGCCAGATGAGGCACTCCAAATATTGAGTGAAATTGAAAGTGTTTTTTGTCCATAACTTTTTTTGGGTGGGTGGGCAAACGAAAATTTTTCCTGGGCAAACGTGGGCTAACGATGGGCAAACGAATGACGTAAGAAAAAATAAAAAAATCGAATGTGACGTCGCCAACTTCACACTTTTTGAGAATATATATATATGGAGTGAAATGTCTATGTGGGAGGTTTTTTGCCAATAACTTTTTTTCAGGGGGTGGGCAAACGACGATTTTTTCGGGGCATACGAGGGCCCCTCATGGGCAATCAAAGTGGCTAAGTCCGATTGCCCTGGAGTGTTTAGGGTGGCCAGATAAGGCATTCAAATAGTTGAGTGAATGTCTATGTAGAAGGTTTTATGCCAATAACTTTTTTTCAGGGGGTGGGCAAACGATGATTTTTCCTGGGCAAACGAAGGCCCTTCATGGGCAATTAAAGTGGCTAAGTCCGATTGACCTGGCGTAATTAGGGTGGCCAGATCGGGCATTCAAAATAATTGAGTGAAATTTATATGAGGAAGGTTTTTTGCCAATAACTTTTTTTCAGGGGGTGGGCAAACGAAAATTTTTGCTAGGCAAATGAGCGCTGGCGAGGGGCAAATTAAATGTGTAAAAACATTTTAAAAATTCGAACGGGAAGTAGTCAAATTTACCAAAATGAGATATTTTTGTTGAGTGAAATTCCTGACTAGTAACGGTTTTCAGTGAATATCTCTTTTCGCAGGGGTGGGCAAACGACGATTTTTAGTGGGTTGTTGAGGGCACCCAATGGGCAATCGAAACGTACAATTTAGATCTCGGAGGCGTGCATAGGGTGGCCAGATGAGGCACTCCAAATATTGAGTGAAATTGAAAGTGTTTTTTGTCCATAACTTTTTTTGGGTGGGTGGGCAAACGAAAATTTTTCCTGGGCAAACGTGGGCTAACGATGGGCAAACGAATGACGTAAGAAAAAATCAAAAGATCGAATGTGACGTCGCCAACTTCACACTTTTTGAGAATATATATATATATATATGGAGTGAAATGTCTATGTGGAAGGTTTTTTGCCAATAACTTTTTTTCAGGGGGTGGGCAAACGACGATTTTTTCGGGGCATACGAGGGCCCCTCATGGGCAATCAAAGTGGCTAAGTCCGATTGCCCTGGAGTGTTTAGGGTGGCCAGATAAGGCATTCAAATAGTTGAGTGAATGTCTATGTAGAAGGTTATATGCCAATAACTTTTTTTTCAGGGGGTGGGCAAACGATGATTTTTCCTGGGCAAACGAGGGCCCTTCATGGGCAATTAATGTGGCTAAGTCCGATTGACCTGGCGTAATTAGGGTGGCCAGATCGGGCATTCAAAATAATTGAGTGAAATTTATATGAGGAAGGTTTTTTGCCAATAACTTTTTTTCAGGGGGTGGGCAAACGAAAATTTTTGCTAGGCAAATGAGCGCTGGCGAGGGGCAAATTAAATGTGTAAAAACATTTTAAAAATTCGAACGGGAAGTAGTCAAATTTACCAAAATGAGATATTTTTGTTGAGTGAAATTCCTGACTAGTAACGGTTTTCAGTGAATATCTCTTTTCGCAGGGGTGGGCAAACGACGATTTTTAGTGGGTTGTTGAGGGCACCCAATGGGCAATCGAAACGTGTAAGTCAGACCTCGAAGGCGTGCATAGGGTGGCCAGATGAGGCACTCCAAATATTGAGTGAAATTGAAAATGTTTTTTGTCTATAACTTTTTTTGGGTGGGTGGGCAAACGAAAATTTTTCCTGGGCAAACGTGGGCTAACGATTTGCAAACGAATGACGTAAGAAAAAATAAAAAAATCGAATGTGACGTCGCCAACTTCACACTTTTTTTTTTGTTTTTGCAATAACTTTTTTTGGGTGGGTGGGCAAACGAAAATTTTTCCTGGGCAAACGTGGGCTAACGATGGGCAAACGAACTGTGTAATAAAAAAAAAAATCGAAAGTGACGTCGCCAACTTCACAAAATTTTTTTTGTTTTTGCAATAACTTTTTTTGAGGGGGTGGGCAAACGAAAATTTTTCCTGGGTATACGTGGGCTAACGATGGGCAAACGATTTGAGCAAAAAAAAGTTAAAAAATCGAATGTGACGTCGCCAACTTCACACACCTGCTTGAAGTCGACAAAGATTTGGTATACGTCGATGTTATATTCCCAGCACTTCTGGCGTAATTGCTTCAGCGTGAGAAGCTGATCGGTCATTGAAGGACCAGGTCTGAAGCCGCTTTGATATTCGCCAATGATTTGTTCTGCGTACGAATTAATTCTCTTTTCTAGAATTTTTTATAAAATCTAACTAATGTAATTTTCGCATTTCAGCTTGTCACCTTTTTTGTGGATTTTGCAGATTGTGCTTTTTGCAATCTTTGGGGACTACCTCTCGTTCCATTTTTTCAGCAGTAGCGCAATTTTAAACTACACCACACCACAAATTCTGTAATCTGGTCAGATTAAGTACAAGTATGAAGCTTGAAATAGATTAGACGCGCCAGCATCGGCATCAGCAGAAAAATTTCAATTCAGAACACACGCATTTGCCTTGGATAACCCACATTGACAGCAGCAGCAGAAGCATTTTTTCTGCTTCTGCTGATGCTGTTAATGTGGGTCATCAAAGGCAAATGCGTGTGTTCTAAATTGAAATTTTTCTGCTGATGATTTTTCTTGATGCTGACGCGTCAAATGTATTTCAAACATGAGGATATCTTTAAGGAAGTTTTCACACTTACGTTCAGATTACGTAAACTGTGCAAATTACTTAATTTGAGCTGTCAAATTCCATACATTTTTTAACTCACCACACCGCAGATTACGTAATCTGGCCATATATTAAGTACAAGTGTAAAAACCTCCTAAAATTGCAAAATTTCGTTCAAAAATTAAATTTTTTTCACATTTTCCTATTAGTACAGTAATCGGGATATTTTACTTAAAAAAAATACGTAATGGCTGAAATTTGGTGGAGATGTTAAGCAAGCAAGTCTAAATCTGAGTTTTCGTATTTGTGGGAGTGGGGGAAGTTATAGTTATTTGCCTACTTATAGGGGAATTTTCTGTTTTTCCTTATTATCATTCTTACTGGTATTCCTACAGTAAAGTGATGTATAAAAGTTTTGTTTTTAATCAAATTGTCTATTCAACGGTACCTAAGCCAATATCGTAGGCCAAATAGCTCCGTTATAATGACCGGTTAAAGGGCAAAATAGCACTAATAATGAGAATATTTGGCTTAAGTAAAACACGTAATGACTGAAATTTGGTTGAGATGTTAAGAGATACGTCCTAAATCTATATCTGAGTTTTCGTATTTATGGGAGGGGATTGTTATAGGAAATTTATAGGTTAAATTTGCGTTTCTACTTAATATCATTCTTATTGTTGACCCTACAGTAAAATGGTAGAGCTTTTCTTTCCAATCAAATAATCTATTCACCGGTACCTTAACAGTATTAACAGTATTTATTATAAGAATAGTGCATAGGGTTGTGGAGTTAGTTGCAACTCGAAACACATACATATTAAAATATCGTAACTATATAAACTATCATAATTTCCAATTAAAATAAAATTTCAAACCAGTGGCAAAGAGGTGAAAATGGTCAGAAAATTATGACATGCATTTTATTGCTCGAGTAACTTTGGGGTGGGATTAATTAGAAAGTTCTTACCACCCAAGTAACAATTGCATCCCTATAATACTTCGTAATATAATCTCTTCTAACGACAATAGGGACTCTTTACAGGGTATAAACACTGAATAATAGTCCAATAATATGGCATCTGGCGCCGTTTTTTGATCCAATAGAACCTCATTGTAGCACTGAATTACGCTTCGAGAAAGACATACATCATGTGTTAAGTCATCATTTTCTGTCATTTTCTCGCGATTGCAAAAAAAAGAGAAAAAAAATAATTCCCGCAGCCAGCGTCGAACCAGCGACTGTCGTACGCCAGTCCGACGCCCTAACCACTTGGCCAACCTCACATATAGATAACATTGCTCGTAAACACTACAAGTGCTCGACACTTCTTTATCGACCTTTCTCCTATGCACCTTCTTCTTTATATGTCAATCAGTTGAAGCTAATTAAATTCACACATTCTTCAATAAAATACAGACATTTTCTGCGCTGAGATTATCTAAATTGATTCATAAGCTAACAACCCAACTAACAATTTTGCTCTTATAACAGTCTACAAGACTCTTATAAGAGCCAACATCAAGACATCAACTCTTGAAATTTAACTCTTGAAGAGTACTATAAGAATCTTATAAGAGTCTTATAAGTATTAAATTAACCACTTTACAAGAGTTAAATTGATCTTATAGCTAAACTTCAACTCTGTTTATAAGAATTACACATGTCTTATAAGAAGATTTTAAGGCTTCTTATCAGAGTAAGAGTCTACTCTTGTAAGAGTCTCATAAAGGGTTACAAGCTCTCATTATAAGTGAAGCTAGAAAGAGTGAATGTGATATTGAAACATACCCTGTCTTTGTTTGTCAAATGTAAATATACGACCTTACGAGAACTTCTGTTTTCGTGTGTTATTATTTCGACAACAACTTAGACAACATTTTTGAATGAGGGATATATTAACTTGTCAAACGATGATTTTCCCACAAATATGAGTCAACATTTTAATGCGATCAAAATTTTATTGTTGAATATAACTATTTTGCTTCGAAAAATGACAAAGCCCTCTGAAAATAATCTATTTTTAATTTTTTTATAAGATTTTCTGGAAATATAATTATTATCTAACGATGATATCTTGCATAAAACTTAATTGAATAACATTCGTCAGTTTAAAAAATCACAATCCTTTCAATTTGGTATATGCAATGACACATAATCACTCATAAATTCAAATTTAATTTTCCCCTAATGCAATTTTGTCTGAAAAAAAGATGGCATCTATCCATTAAATCTTCATACAAAGCCAGAACTCTGATAACAGGAGGGCGGCTCTTTTTACTATAACTAAATTCTTCATATTAGTCTAAATCTCTTATTTCAAGAGGATGGCTCTTTTTATAATAAATAAAGTCTCACTATGAGAATTAAGCTCTATTCAATAAAATTAAACTCTCCTTATGAAACTTAAAGTCTCACAATAAGGATTCTATTCTCCATAAGAGAGCATAAGTTTCAGTATGAGCGTAAATTTGACGTTTATTTATTATTTCTGTGCATCGCATAAGTATGTATTCCATATTTAAGAAAACTAACAGAAAGTGGTAATTACGATATCCAGCGGAGAAGGATTCGGTGGCAGGTAATTCTTATAGCATTTTTAGTGTTTTTCCAGTGAATTTTGTTACGCTCATTGAGTCGACTATATTATTCCGTCCATTTTCTTCGTCGAAAAAAAATTGCTATATATAATCCGGGTCGGTTATGCTGTGTTAAATTTCTTGTGTGATTATAGTAACAGATTGCTTAGCTTCTATGAAATCAATCGTGCACTCACAACACTCTTCTTATAGGTGTTCTTATAAAAGTATTGTAATAAGATGTTAAAGACTAAAGCATTTATAAAGCTCTCATTATAAGACTCATAAGAATAAACCTCTTGTAAGAACATTTTTATAAGAGTTTAAGTCCTGAAGAGTTAAACTCTCACTACAAAGACTCTATGAGAGTCCAAGGCAACAAAATATGAACTTGTAACAAGAATACGACTCTCCAAGAGTAATAATCTTATAATAAATGTACTTAAAGAGTTTATTTGAAACTTGCTACTAGATCTACATTATAAGAGTTGTAAGAGCCTTACTAGAGTCTTATGAGAGCTTATTCCACTTCCCAAGAGCCAAGCTCTCAAGAGTTTGTTAGTTGGGAAGGAGTGAGGAAATGTTGGTTTCAAGCAATATTTCAATGAATTCAATTCAAGAAACGTGGTATTCCAGAGCACTTCATAAGTGTCAATTCATTAAATCACAAAGTCCATCCTTCTATAAAACTACGGTGAACAATTTATTGGATGACCATACGAATGTCACACTATAAAAATGACACCGACTGTGCTATAGAAGAAAATAATGCATGTGTGTGAGTTAACTTAGAGAGACCATTGCATGTGTGTACTGCGTGTCATCCAATAAACACAAGAGTGGAGTATTTAAAAGAGTACGTTTTTAGGTTAACGTTTAGAGACAGTTTTATCGAAGTTTTATACCACCATCTTTAAATTTATTCCATAACGATGATATAAGCTTTCCGGAAAATACTTTAAGGATGTTTTATCGGGTCAAAATATTAATTTAAGCGATGTCACACGATAAATGAATTTCGTGGTACTATATGATTGCTACAGTATGGAGTGCTTCTTTAAAGCAAACGAATTGTTGCTTGGGCATAGCGAGGTAGTTGGGTTAACATTTGAAAGATACTTTTGTGGGCCTAGGTATGCAGTTAGTTTACAAAAAAAATGACCCTCACTTTACTGGTATTAAAAAATGCAAAACCCGTTCTTGCCCTACTTGACGTATGACATTGATAGATTATTTGATAAGAAATGAAACCTCAACAATAAGAATGATATTAACCAAAAACGGAAATTTAGCCTATAAGTAGGCAATTTACTATAACTACCTCCCTAATATATGTATACGCAACTTCGGATATAGATTTATAACGTATCCCTTAACGACTCCACCGAATTTCAGTCATTACATGTTTTATTTAAGCAAAATATTCCCATTATTGGTACTATTTTGACCTTTAACTGGTTACTATAACGGAACTACTTGACCGATAAAACTAATGTAGGTACCGTAAGATAGATAATTTGATTAGAAACAAAACTTCTATACATCACTTTACTATAGGGTCAACGGTAAGAATGATATTAATGACAAATGCAAAATTCGCCTATAAGTAGGCAATATACTCCCACTTCCCCCACCCCCACGAATACGAAAACTCAGTTTTAGATAAAAGACATGTCCCCTAACATCTCCAGCAAATTTCAGCCATTACGTATTTTTTTAAGTAAACGGCCGTTTTGTGTCTTTAAATACTGTACTATATCTGTAAATAAGATATTTTTTTCATCAAATTTCAGTCCCGTTTAGGTTTGGGTAATAAAAAAAGGAACGTTACGCTATCGACTCTCAAAAGAAAAATTTCAACACTAGCGACACATCCCTTACCATCCGCCATATAACGAAAATTTATCGGAAACACAAAAGTTTCTTTAAAATTTCGAATTTTTCAAATGAAATTCGCGCGACATTTCTTTACTCGTTAAATGCTTTTCTTCAAGTTGGTAATGCCGTGCATGAGTAAACAAACAAAATTTCCCATCGTGTTCGCTATCACAAGGGAAATTTATCAGCTGAGTGCACAGAACAAAAACAAACTGACAGCGAACGAAAAACAAAGTCGCGTTTCAGCAGCCGTCGTGAAGAGTCGAATCGTCGTGCAATTGTGCGTAGTTGTAAAGAAAGTGTTGAAGAAGTTGAATGAAAACCGGGTCGCTATAAATAGACACGAGTGTCTTCACATTGCATATGAATTACTATTTGAAAAATTGTTTCTTTGATTACGAGTGTTCTGTGATTCAATCCGTGTCTACTTTCTGAACAATTCGCGTCAATCGCCTTCTGCCGATAAGAAACGATTTTCTGTGTGTGATTTGTTTACGTCCGCGTCAATCGCGAGTTGATAACTTTTTCAGAATATTGTTTAGCACGCACTCGAATTCTTCTTTTTGACTGAAAACGTTAAAAACTTCCGTAAACATGCTTTTCCGCCGATTGAACGTACAGAGTGCCGTGAAATGCGTTTTGCAAAACCGACAACTATTTGGGGCAGCAGCCCCCCTGGCTTGCAATGTGCCGCAACGTTTTATTTCGACCAGCGAAGGAGTCAATTCGGACTTCGTCACGACCAAGGAGAAGAAAATTTCACCCACTGAACTGGATCAGATTCAGAAAATGAAGAAAACCATCAGGTGAGTGTGGGACGGGCGAGGCTGCAGATTGGCGAATTCAATTTGCAGACAAAGCTGAAGAATGGAATCGGAGCAGGTCAAATTTCCATCGAGCATCAGCTCAGTTCCAGTTGTTCTTGGACGGTGTGCGTATGGCGCCGTCTCGTGTTCTTTCGATAGTGTCCATGATTGCCATGCTCTGGATCACGTAGGCCACTTTTGCTTGGTATCTTTCTAAACTAGGGCTGCCGATGTTTACACTCTTTGAAATCACGGTCATAGTCAGCAAGCTTATCGCGAACGATGCATATGGTTACTGTATTGTCACAAGTGGTAACTGATAACTGAATGCCGGTGGAGAAGATGTTAAGGTAGTGAACCGGTTCTAAATGGTAGACAGACAAGAGCAAGATGGACTTATTTGAAGCTCATACTCGTAAATGGTTTTTTTTCCTTTGAGTATTGACTCGAATGATGTCATTGTTCTTGGATTGTTATTTCATTCGTTTCGTGATTATATTCCCTGAGCATTAATTAGCTCAGCGAATAGAGATGGCACTGGGCCTCTGACTTGCCGGAGTGCGGGTTCGAATCCTACTAGGACCACTGACCATGGATGTTTTGTGTTGTCTCTTGCAGGTAGGCTGCTTGACTTCCCTCTAAATGAGAGTTGATTTTCACCTATGATGATGTGGTGTTTCCCTAAATAAAAGCAGAAAAAGTCTTAACAGGGCCCCACATTGGGCGCCAAATGGGATGTGTGAACGTTTCTAAGGGAACATTAGTATCACGTTAGTCTCGGACAAACCAAAGGCTAGACCAGGGACGTGGCTATGGGGGGGGGGGGGGGGCGTCTCACCCCCCTAACATTTTCAATTTTCATCTGCAGTCTGCTGGTCTAGCGGTTAGTGCGCGCACCTTCGGTGCACAGGAACATGAGTTCGAATCTCACCGTGGATCACGGTGTTTTTCGAACTCACGAGCTTGTGACGGCTGTGTGAAGTTAGCCAGTCATTTTTTTGAAATTAGGTCCTTTTGCTCGGTGAACCGTTTGTTCTACAGCGACTACGTTTGTTCTTGATTGTTCGCCAATTAATATCGTTTGTTCTTCTCTAATTATTTAATTATAGCAACTTTAAAATTGTGAGTGTAAACTTAGCCAGTCATTTTTAAATATGGGTCGGAAAGGTATAGGTTTGGTATCAATCGAAAGCCAGACGTTTGTTCATTTTGTAGGGCGTTTGTTCATCCTGGAAACGGAAGGATACAGGAATTATTAAGGAAAAAGAGATTAGTTGTGACGTCACCTTCACTCAACCAACACCATCTACTCAGCTCAGCTGTACGGGCAACCCGTGTCCCGCGAACAATTTATGCAAGATCCACACCATCATCGTACAGCTGAGCTGAGTAGATGGCGTTGGTTGAGTGAAGATGACGTCACAACTAATCTCTTTTTCCTTAATAATTCCTGTATCCTTCCGTTTCCAGGATGAACAAACGCGCTACAAAATGAACAAACGTCTGGCTTTCGATTGATACCAAACCTATACCTTTCCGACCCATATTTAAAAATGACTGGCTAAGTTTACACTCACAATTTTAAAGTTGCTATAATTAAATAATTAGAGAAGAACAAACGATATTAATTGGCGAACAATCAAGAACAAACGTAGCCGCTGTAGAACAAACGGTTCACCGAGCAAAAGGGCGTAATTAAAAAAAAATGACTGGCTAACTTCACACAGCCGCTTGTGACAGACTATGATCTCACTCAGATGTTAAACGAGTACCCATTTATGGGGATAAATAACACTGCTGAGCGTGATGCTGATCTCATTACCTCAACAAAAAGCAGATAAGATCTTGGAAATAGGATGTCACTAACACATCCCGCGGCCTTAGTCCAATGCTGGATTGTCGCGCCTGTTATTTATCTGCAGTCGGCAAATTTGACCTCAGTGGAAATATGTAGTATGTATTGCGATTTTCGGCATTAATAAATTTACAAAAGAATACCTGTCGATGTTGAAGGATATTAACATTTGAAAGTTGCAATATTAAAATTACCTAATTGAATCTACATACTTATTAACAGAGCTATTCGGCATAAAAACATAAAACTAATGTTTAAATTGAAAAATTTAACTGAAAATTTGGAAACTCAGGACCTTAACATTATTGACGCCATGAAACTCATTCGCAGTACAATAAAGAGCCAATTTTTCGTAGATCTTATCGGCTGGTTAGTTGTTGTTGCGATTCAAGAGATTTTTTTTTCTCTTGAATCGAAGGGGGTCTTGGCTGTTTTAACAACGGATAGCTTCGGGACGATTTACATCGAAGAAGCGAATGCCGTAGGACCATTTTTATGAGCAACACAAACATCCATGGGCCACAGTGGGATTCGAACCCACGCACCGTCAACTCAGAGATAGA
Organism: Microchrysa polita; assembly: GCA_949715475.1. Classification (NCBI taxonomy): domain Eukaryota; kingdom Metazoa; phylum Arthropoda; class Insecta; order Diptera; family Stratiomyidae; genus Microchrysa; species Microchrysa polita. The sequence continues at coordinate 25,997,660 of OX454419.1, read as the reverse complement.
GTGACATTGTTTAATTCGCATTGTTATGTTATCTTTTGCTCATTTATGCTGTTGTATGAAACTGCGTAATGATTTTTTCAATCTAAGATGATGGCGTAACCAAGTAAAATATGGCGTAACAATGCTAGTAACCAAGTAAAATATGGCGTAACAATGCTAGTACGTAATCTAGAGGTCCGGAGATCAAATCTCGGCGTGATCCAAAATTTCCGTACATGTGCGGATAGGAAATATGTATATAGTGCTTGCAACATTATATCGATACCTTAAAGCACAATAGTGCTAAGTCCATTTTTCAACATTTGGAGAAAACACGAAAATAAAGTTTCAAACCTTGTTCCCATCTTAGATAACTTAATTTTTGCAAATATTTTTAGCTTTTTAAGCAGGTTACACTGTAAAAGAGATAATTATATTAAAATCTGGCAATCAGTCGTTATAATTTCGAAGGAAAATCTAGAAAAAAAGAGGAAAGTACGGACTTAGCACTATTGAGCACTTCATTTTATACCAAACATGGACTTGACGGAAGAATGTTCGTATTGTACTTACAATATTGTAAAATGTGAATGAAGTGAGAATATTTTTAATACGTACCATGAGACACAAGCAATTTATTGTATTTCCACCAGTTCGTATCCATGAAGCAAATGTGTCTCATCAGTTTATGCTTTCCGAAAGTGGTAATGATCACGTGATGACCAAAGGATGATCTGGTCAAGATTGGACGTTGTCCTTTCTATCTTACTACTGTCATTTAACAGGAAGCTAACTGGGGGTCATAACAGGACATGGCCCTACATATTATGAAGCTCGCCAGGAGACTTAGACTTAACTTCATCAAAATTACTACTACAGAAGTTGTGAGGTTAAAGAGAGAGTGATGTAACTGTTCTGTCATTGCTCGGCACTAGGCACACTTTTATGACACGGATCATATTAAGTCGTCATTCAATTGGGTGAAGCCAATGCCACAAGAAACGTTGCTTCTTTGTCAACGGCGACAAAATTTGATTTGATTCTTCGATATAAGATATAATTTTTTTTAGTTAAACGCACGTGTGTTGCCCAGATCCATTGCCCGTTGGACAAGTGCAGCATGTTTAGGTGTTGCCCAAAAGTTCCTGCAGTGGAATTGCGACTAGAGATGTGAATTCAATAAGATTGCCAAAATCACATCGTTTGAAACAACGGATTAATAAATGTTCATTCGGACCTATTCTATTTGGGCTGGGGGTAACCTCGGCGGACTTTAAGCTTCTCTGGCAATCGTATGATATGTGATATGAAAACTAGAAGAAAGATTCAAATTCTTTAATTTCACCAGGTGGTAGTGATAATAATAGGTATATGAACTAGAAATGCACACATATATCCCATAAATCAGTCCCAGACGACATCGCCTTTCTTTTAAATGCAGCTTAGCTTAGACTCGAATATTATCAACTCTCTGCATGCATAAGCTGGTGAAATGCAAACGCAAGACACTCATTAGGATTAGGCACGTATATCAATAGTTATACATTTACTTTTTTTAATTTGGCAGATCTTTTTCAAATTAGTCCTTTTTCCTGGATCGCGATTTTGATTTCAGTCAGCTTCAATTTAGTCTCGCGATTCCGTCAAATCGTAAATAAATAAACAGCTGCCATTCGCATCTAATCCCTAAGATTTAAACTGCTTAGATCAACAGCTCGCTCTGCAGAGGTTTTTATCCCCATAATTGGGCACTAGTTTAACATCTAAATGAGACCATATCCCGCAAATTGGATCGTGAATTGGAAAACTACCATAAACTACAACCCTGTGCTTCGAAGGCGAGCACACTATTCACTGTATCAACCACTGTTTAACTCTGTTAAAATCCAATTTGATATATAGATGATAATCGTACCTTTCCGGTTGTTATAAATGCAAGTTTATTTTTTGGTTTTGTTAATACTCGAAGGACCCTTTTTTCAGCCTGCATGATAAAGAGATTCGAAAAATTGTTTGTGGACATAGTAAGCAATTCTTGGGTCTAAAACAAATTTTAATTTTCTGCAGTATGGTTTTATTCAAACTGTTTTCAACAGCTCTTTTGAAATCTTTTGGACCACAGTGGTTGAGTATAGCTGATCAAAATATGTCGTTACAACGCGTTGAACATGCGAATGCCAGATTTCACGCTGAACTGTAGATTTTAGAGAGGGATGGCCTTACACTAAATTCAATGTAAGCTGGCATTTAACTGAAACCCCAATGTATGTCATGGAGGTTTCCTTTTGTGGAGAAAATAGAGAATCCAAATTAAAGCATTTGATGTAAGGGCTTACATTGACCACCAGTGATCATTTGAACCTTTGTATCGGAGGTAGACGATCCTTCAGTCAGTTTTTACCCATTTTAATACCATTCAAAGAAAGAATATGCCAATGCAAACACTTTCCAAACAATTCATCCCAATATCCTGTGATCCAGCATAAAAACCCGGCCTATTCGAATCAGGAAGCAACCCCGGCTAATCCTTTTTATGTTTCATAATGGTAAATATTCGTTTTATGGAAGTTACTACCACAAATTTAACTTTCTAATTGTTCCAAGTATGGACTTAGCGCAAAATAGCGCTATAACTGGACTTAGCACTTTTGTCCAAAATTTTTTCGATCAACCTAGGAGATAGCATTTTTTGTAAATGTTAATTTCCTTGGATTTAGCTCGGTAAATGTTGTTTCAAGATTAACTACTCGATGGAGAACTTGACAAGAAATAATACGATGCAATTGCCTATAAAGGGCTGAGTTAACCCACATGGGGCTATACGGTACTGAGAAGAAGAAGAACAATGCTAAATAAACAAAAATTCCATTCAATACAATGGAAAAACTTTCTGAATATTGTGTGTGTCTTCTCTATGCGATAAGACTAACCAACCGCCAGGTACTGAATAAGAGTTCTCAGTAACTTTTCCATAGTCTTTTAAAGAAATTAACAGCGACTGCGAAATTAATGCGTTAGTGCAAAGCTCCATGATTTTCGCAAGAAAATTAGAAATTGACCCTGAATCGGACTACAAAAAACAAAACCGAACTGGTCGAGCTCCGAAAAAATTGAACGAATCATCTCAAACTGCAGCCGAAGTAGATTTTGCGACATTTTACCGAAAAGTGTTCAAAATCCATCTTGACGTTCTTATCTCAAAGTTCACAGAGGAATTGGAAAAAATAGCCAAACTAACTGCTCAAACTATTTCAATAGGAAAACGAGAAACTGCTGAGGCATATGCCGCTTATATCGTTATCTTTATGTAAAGTTCATTTCAGTGTTGGGGCCCGCCGAACCACGAGAAAAACTCTCCCTAAAAAAAACTCGCATTGCACAAAAACAAAGTTCATTCATCAAACCTCTATAACTAAAGTGCTTTCTCGGTGTTAGGCAAGCCATCGTGCTCGTGATTCAGCGAACTCTCTGCATTTAACAATTTCTCTAATCTTATTAACGGAAAACGTCTGAAAAAAAAAGATTTGAGATAAAAAATTATCTCCGATAATTAACATTTTTGGTTTTGTGGAAAAGGTCCAAATTAGAAAATTTCGAATTTATTCGCTTAATGAGCAATTTTCGTCGAAATTCGCATCTATTTCGTAAAAATGAATTCTCAGTAACTCTAATAAATTGGTGAATTTTCAAATGTAGTCTGCAAATTTTACTTTTCACACATGTTTGCTCGGTACGTCCGTGGGCTGGACGAGTATTTTTAAAAATACTTTCGCCCGGCCTTTAGATTTCTGAGACGTGTGAGGAGACCCAGATTGGCATGTCTTTCCAAATTCTAATTGTAGTAGCCTGGTTGGTGTAGTGGTTAGTGCGCACACCTTCGGTGCACAGGGTTGTGAGTTCGAGTCTCACCGTGAACGAATTAAGTTTATGGTGTTTTTCGAACTCACGATACCCATGTGACAGACTATGGTCTCACTCAGATGCTAAACGAGTACCCAATTATGGGGTAATATGCTTTTCACGTTAGGCCTTCGGATAAGAAGGCCTTTTTATGGAATTTGCGTATCTAACAAGGAACATAGCGGGAAATTTTGAAGATACTAGCCAAAAACTCTGATATTTTTGTTATTTGATCAAAAACAAAAAAAAAAGGCCGTAGTTGGACGGGAAATCAATTAAACTATATTATTCTACAATTAATGGAGTCAATAAAAACACAGCGTTTGGCTGCGACCCCGGCCAGAGTAGCTATTCTCATCGACTAACCTCTGTTTTTCATGTTTGCCTTTTCACATGATAACTTTCCTCTATCAAATATATCACTGTACCATGAAAATGGTTTAATGGGCCAATTCAGACTATTCGAAAACGACCGTACGATCAAGCTTTTACAAAAACAAAGAGCATGGAGAATCGTATGTATGTACGCGTCATATGACCGGAAAACATTTGTACGAAAGCTGTTTGTTTTTGTAAAAGCTTGATCTAACGGTCGTTTTTGTACAGTCTGAAATGGCCCAATTGCTCGTAAAGAATGGAAAAGTCAATTGTTCCGATGTTTGCATATTTTTGAGCTCTTATCTTCTTATATATAAAAATGGAATGTGATTTCTTTGTACCGCAAAAACTCGAAAACCGCTGGACCGATTTATATGATTCTTTTTTTTTGTTAAATCCGTCTTTCCCTGGAGAAGGTTTAAACGCCGAGAAAATTTTGAAAATCTCAAAGGATGTGGTGGTAAATCGAAATTCCTTTTTGTATGAGAATCACCTGTTGCAATCATGTTTTCATCGATCACATTTCAATTAAATAAAAATATTGAGTCCTTAGTAAAGATATAAAAAAATTGTCAGTCTGGCTGGTCTAGCGGTTAGTGCGCGCACCTTCGGTGCACAGGCTCATGAGTTCGAATCTCACCGTGTTCCATGGTGTTTTTCGAACTCACGAGCTTGTGACGGACTATGATCTCACTCAGATGTTAAACGGGTACCCATTTATGGGGATAAGTAACACTGCTGAGCGTGATGCTGATCTCATTACCTCAACAAAAAGCAGATAAGATCTTGGAAATAGGATGTCACTAACACATCCTGCGGCCTTAGTCCAATGCTGGATTGTCGCGCCTGTTATTTATTTATAAATAAAAAAAAATACGCGGTGCTGTACAAAAGAAGTTAATACGAGTGCTGAAGTAGCGCAAAGTAAATTTAAATACACGGTGCTGTACAAAAGGAGTTAATACGAGTGCTGAAGAAGTGCAAGGTAAATTTAATGGTAATGGTTTAATGTTAACAAGTTCTTATATACGCATTTTAGACTACTGTATAAATAAAAAAAAAAATACACGGTGCTGTACAAAAGTAGTTAAAATTTCATAGTCTTTTTGAAACGACATGTGCCTATTGATGGTGAACAAACTATTAACATGTTTGGGTATTACTTCACCTAAGCGCACATTGCGCGATACATCTAATCACGAAGTTCAAAGAGAGTTACAATACAAATACAAAACTGAAACTATACGTACGTGTCTTCCGAAGTTAAATGATCAACAAAAGGCTGTGTTTTCTGTTCCATGACACACAAGCTGAATAATGGAATTGGTGGCATTTACTTTTTAGATGCACCTGGAGGAATAGGAAAAACGTTCCTAATTTCCTTACTTTTAGCGTGGATTCGATCGCGTAATGAAGTAGCTCTGGCGTTGGCCTCATCGGGAATCGCAGCGACTTTGTTAGAAGGTGGTCGAACGGCACATTCTGCATTGAAATTGCCACTAAATATGCAATTTAATGAAGCGCCTACATGCAATATCGCCAAAAACAGTGCAATGGCCAAGCTCTTGCAAACTTGCAAATTGATAGTTTGGGATGAATGCACGATGGCCCATAAGAAGTCACTTGAGGCGCTCGATAGAACTTTAAAGGACATTCCTAATAGTGATGAAAATTTTGCTGGAGCATTGATTCTGTTGGCCGGTGATTTTCGTCAGACTCTGCCAGTTATTCCAAAATCAACTCCTGCTGACGAATTAAATGCGTGCTTAAAATCATCATATTTGTGGAAATATGTAAACGCATTCCACTTAACCATAAATATGCGAGCATTTTTGCAACAAAACGGAACGGAAGATCGCTTCTCAAAGCAATTATTACAAATTGGAAATGGTAAAGTCCCAGTAGATATATCTACCGGGTTAATTACATTGCCCGAAGAATTTTGCAGAATCAAAGGACGATCTGATTCGATATGTGTTTCCGGATATTAGTTCAAAATTATGCAAATCATAATTGGCTTAGTGAACGTGCAATTTTAGCTCCCAAGAATAGAGATGTTGATGAACTTAACGAAACGATTCAAAATTGCATTCCAGGTAAATTGTTTTTATACAAGTCGGTTGACAAAGTGATTAATCAAGATGATGTAGTAAACTATCCAAATTAATTTTTGAATTCGTTGGAACTGCCTGGACTTGCATCTCACAATCTAAGATTGAAAGTGGGACCAGTTATTATTACACTTCGCAATTTAAACCCACCTATGATATGTAATGGGACGAGACTAGCTGTAAAAAAACTAATGACCAACGTTATTGAGGCAACAATAAATCAAGGGCAAGTTTAAAGGAGAAGATGTATTGATTCCGCTTCGCTCGCTCTCACAGCTTGTGTAAAATAAAATTTTGTGATTTTTCAAAGTTTGAATTACTTTATATTCGAAATAACAGTGAAATTTTCAACAGGGGAAATATTCAAATCACATTAATTCTATATATTTTTAGGACCTTAACATTTACAACTCGATCCATGAATTGGCGGCTCGTAGTGCACGAGATGTGAAAACACGTCTCGCTAGCCCTCAAAACACGGCTCGCCAGCCGTCACGACTTTCGCCCGTCCCATATAAGCCAATCCATTTTGTTGTCTCGAGCTTACGAGCCGTGCCTCTCGTCGTTTTAATGAAGCCTATTACTGGACAGGACGAAAGAGCGCATGGATACAATAACCATGTGCAATTAAAGGCAATCAAACTCAATGAGTGTATTCACGTTCAACTGAGCGCTCTGGAATTCTGCGACGATTACTGATTGTAGTTGTTCCGAACAGAAGACGAACGTAAGTGAGAATTTTTCTGTCGGATGATTCGAAAAGAGTTAAGCCGTTTACTTACTGAATCTCACTCAAGACTGTTTTGAGTTTCTTTCTGAAGCCCAGTGGCTGGTAGGCGTCCTCACATACTGAGTGCTCCCAGTGAGCTCTCGGTCGTCCACGCAATATCGCTCAGTCAACTTGTTGCGTGTTTATCACGATATTCGGGATGCGATTATCGTACATTCGTTGTATACTGCTCAAAACAAAATAAGGGCCACTAATGTCCGTTGACTTTAAAAACGTCTTTTGGCGAATTTTAGTGTGATAATTAATTTGAAAAATGCCATTCTGTACCTGAATGTGATGTGAGTTATCACAGTATGATTCGTCAATATTTAGGCCAATCAAACAAGACATTATAGAGAACATCGAAGGGGGTGACGATTTTTTTCTTCGGTATTTTGTCAGGAGTAGTTAGGAGGTAAAGGTACTAATTTTACTCGGAGCTGAGGGGTGCGCTAACGCGGGGAGAGGGGGTTAAAGGTGCAATTTTGTGCAATTTTTGGTGTTTTGGGCTATATCTCGAAAACGGTGAGTCGCACTGAAAAAAAATGTGAGTAAGCATTAAAGCTTTCTAAATATCCTATTTATTTGCACACACTTACATATGCAAAACTCCTAACGGTTCTTGCGATATTGTTCAATAAAAGTAAAAAAAATTTTTTTTTGCATTCTATTGACTCTGGTGTCTCTCCGATTTGTTTTTCAAAAAACTTTTGTAGGGTAAAGTTAGTAAGTGGTAAATTTTCCTTAATTTCATATACTTCTTCTTGGCTTGTCTCCTATCATTCGAGAGTTAAGAGAGTCTCAAGGAAGTATTATTCTATACTCATCAGAGTGAAGACAACCATTGTGAAAAACGGCAGGGGGGGACGGTTTTTTATTTCATGGATCCATAATGGGCGGTTCGGAGTGAGACATAACTACAAGCTCGCGGTCATGAGGTGTGCGCTAACGTGGGGAGGGGGGGCTAAAGGATTCATTTTTGCAGGTTGTTGACTTAATCTTGGAAATATCTCGGAAGCGGTGAGTCGTCCTCAGAGTATTTGTATGGCAGTACTAAAGCCCATTAAATTTCCAAAAACTTATTTGAACACTCAAATGCCGAATTCCTAACGGTTCCCCCGATACAGGTGATTGAAATCCGAAAATTGTTAAAAATTCGTTATTTTGGTTATTTTTTTGGCTCTGGTGTCTCTCGCGATTGTTTTCCGGAAAACTGTTTCACGACCAATTTGTACGATGTTTAATTGGCTCTCATTTAATATACGCCCCGTTGTCCGGTCTTCAATCAATCAAAAGCTTAGGAGTTAAAACCGAGCTTCCGAATTCAATTTTCTCTATTTTCAAGGATAAAGACAAACATTGTGAAAAAACGGCAGTGGGGGGACGGTTTTTTATTTCATGGATCCATAATGGGCGGTTCGGAGTAAGACATACTACAAGCTCGCAGTCATGAGGTGTGCGCTAACGTGGGGAAGGGGGGCTAAAGGATTCATTTTTGCAGGTTGTCGACTTAATCTTGGAAATATCTCGGAAGCGGTGAGTCGTCCTCAGAGTATTTGTATGGCAGTACTAAAGCCCATTAAATTTCCAAAAACTTATTTGAACACTCAAATGCCGAATTCCTAACGGTTCCCCCGATACAGGTGATTGAAATCCGAAAATTGTTAAAAAATCGTTATTTTGTTTATTTTTTTGGCTCTGGTGTCTCTCGCGATTGTTTTTCGGAAAACTGTTTCACGACCGATTTGTACGATCTTTAATTGGCTTTCATTTGATGTGCTCCCCGTTGTCCTGTCTTCAATCAGTCAAAAGCTTAGGAGTTAAAACCGAGCTTTCGAATTCAATTTTCTCTATTTTCAAGGATAAAGACAAACATTGTGAAAAAACGGCAGTGGGGGGACGGTTTTTTATTTCATGGATCCATAATGGGCGGTTCGGAGGAAAACATACTAAAAGCACGCGGTCATGGGGAGTGCGCTAACGTTGGGAGAGCGGGTTCAAATATCTCATTCTTGTGCTTATTAGCTCTATCCCCGCTATATCTCCGAAACCGCGAACTCTACGGAAAAAATGTCTGAACAAGAATGAAAGCTTACACAATTTCCTATAAAGTTCGTCTTACATGCATAGGTCGAATTCCTAACAGTTATCCAGATATAGCTAATTTAAAAATCAGAAATTTCACATAGAAAACATCAACACAGCCTACATGCATATAGCCAATCTATAGATACATGTATAACAATTATGTTGTGTGGATGTTTTCTATGTGAAATTTCTGATTTTTAAATTAGCTATATCTGGATAACTGTTAGGAATTCGACCTATGCATGTAAGACGAACTTTATAGGAAATTGTGTAAGCTTTCATTCTTGTTCAGACATTTTTTTCGTAGAGTTCGCCGTTTCGGAGATATAGCGGGGATAGAGCTAATAAGCACAAGAATGAGATATTTGAACCCGCTCTCCCAACGTTAGCGCACTCCCCATGACCGCGTGCTTTTAGTATGTTTTCCTCCGAACCGCCCATTATGGATCCATGAAATAAAAAACCGTCCCCCCACTGCCGTTTTTTCACAATGTTTGTCTTTATCCTTGAAAATAGAGAAAATTGAATTCGGAAGCTCGGTTTTAACTCCTAAGCTTTTGACTGATTGAAGACAGGACAACGGGGAGCACATCAAATGAAAGCCAATTAAAGATCGTACAAATCGGTCGTGAAACAGTTTTCCGAAAAACAATCGCGAGAGACACCAGAGCCAAAAAATTAAACAAAATAACGATTTTTTAACAATTTTCGGATTTTAATCACCTGTATCGGGGGAACCGTTAGGAATTCGGCATTTGAGTGTTCAAATAAGTTTTTGTAAATTTAATGGGCTTTAGTACTGCCATACAAATACTCTGAGGACGACTCACCGCTTCCGAGATATTTCCAAGATTAAGTCGACAACCTGCAAAAATGAATCCTTTAGCCCCCCCTCCCCACGTTAGCGCACACCTCATGACCGCGAGCTTGTAGTTATGTCTCACTCCGAACCGCCCATTATGGATCCATGAAATAAAAAACCGTCCCCCCCTGCCGTTTTTTCACAATGGTTGTCTTCATTCTGATGAGTATAGAATAATACTTCCTTGAGACTCTCTTAACTCTCGAATGATAGGAGACAAGCCAAGAAGAAGTATATGAAATTAAGGAAAATTTACCACTTACTAACTTTACCCTACAAAAGTTTTTTGAAAAACAAATCGGAGAGACACCAGAGTCAATAGAATGCAAAAAATTTTTTTTTTTTACTTTTATTGAACAATATCGGAAGAACCGTTAGGAGTTTTGCATATGTAAGTGTGAGCAAATAAATAGGATATTTAGAAAGCTTTAATGCTTACTCACAACTTTTTTCTGTGCGACTCACCGTTTTCGAGATATAGCCCAAACCACCAAAAATTGCACAAAATTGCACCTTTAACCCCCTCTCCCCGCGTTAGCGCACCCCTCAGCTCCGAGTAAAATTAGTACCTTTACCTCCTAACTACTCCTGATAAAATACCGAAGAAAAAAATCGTCACCCCCTTCGATGTTCTCTACACCCCCTTTTTAGGCTTTCATTGCTTGGTCTAATTAGCTTTAACGGAACTGGCTTAAACAGTTTTTTTGGGTCACAAGTCATACATTTGGTAGTTTTGTTTACATATTTCTCATTTTGATTAAGAATTAGTTTTCGCCAAGTTCTCTAACTGCAACATTAGTTGTTGCACTTTTAAAGATAAGGAGAATCTGTAAAATTCAATATGCCAGCAATTCGGCGCCATTTAAACTTAAATGCTTCGTCCAGAGCCTTAGAAATGTTGGAGGAAGGTCTTTCGCAACGTTTTGTGGTCCCCTGCAATTAGGGTATTCGCGAAGAGCCATTCAAAATCTTTCGAGCCGTTAGACAGGAAGTGTCTCCCGTCGTCATAGTTCAGGCCGAGTTCGAATTTCCACGCCCTCAGAAGACCGATATGTGAGACTTTGTGCGCGACGGGATCGTACCATTAGTGCTCGTGGACTAGAAAGTAGCCTATTAAGGACGACTGGGACTATTGTTAGGCCCCAAACAATCAGAAATCGTTTGCACGAAGACCAACAACGGTCAAGGAGACGTGTTACCAGAACACAACTTACCAGGACGCATCGTACGAATCGTTCAAGATTTGCTTGTCGACATATCCAATGGGACATCCAACAATGGCGCAAGGTGCTCTTCTCGGATGCGTGTAAAGTAACATTTTTTAGTGACGACCGCATAAGAGTCTGGCGGAGAACCGGAGAAGCATTTTTGGATCCTTGCCTTAATCAAATTGAGAAGCAAGGCGGTACCAGTGTGATGGTCTGGACCGGAATTAGCTTGCAAGGCAAAACTGACCTTCTTATCCTAAATAACGGGACAATTACGTCCGAAAGTTATATTGAACGGATTGTTAGGCCACAAATCATTCCTTTTTCACAACAGGCGTTGGATGTTTTTATCCTCATGCAGGATAATGCACGACCACATACTGCCCGGGCGACAATGTCTGTTTTCGAGGAGGTCAATATTGAGGTCATGGAGTGGCCTGCCAACGGTCCGGACCTAAATTCGATAGAACATCTTTTGGATCAATTAAAACGCCGGATGCGGACAGCTTAAGAGGATATACACAATCAGCAACAGCTGATTCAATTGCTAAAAATGTGTTGAGAGGAGATATAAAAAAAAAAACGTCGATCGGCTTATTGAAAGCGTTCCGTCCAGGCTTCGCGACTGCATATCAAAAAGTGGAGGCCATACTCGATACTAAAAAAGCAAAGAATCAATTTTTTACAGATTAGACATACAAATTAATTGTTATTGTTACGATTAATAAATAAATAACAGGCACGACAATCCAACATTGGACTAAGGCCGCAGGATGTGTTAGTGACATACTATTTCCAAGATCTTATCTGCTTTTTGTTGAGGTAATGAGATCAGCATCACGCTCAGCAGTGTTATTTATCCCCATAAATGGGTACTCGTTTAACATCTGAGTGAGATCATAGTCCGTCACAAGCTCGTGAGTTCGAAAAACACCATGATCCACGGCGAGATTCGAACTCATGACCCTGTGCACCGAATATGCGCACACTAACCGCTAGACCAGCCAGACTACCCGAAATCCTAAGCAAGGCTCTGGCTTCCTATCGAACACCCAGTAGGAAATTACAAAAAGGAGGAAATTTTAAGCTGCCAAATAAAAACTGTATGGTGGCGGTAGACACTTGCGAACACTACTTAGTTTGCTTAAAAAATAAATATTTATACCCTATACCCATAAGATGGTATAGGGTATATTGTTTTTGTTACGCCGATATTATGTAACACCTCAAAGGAGCCACCGGAGATAAGGCAAAGTATATACACTGCCTGTCATATCTATAGCCGCACCATAAAACAGACTGATCCTGGGAAATTGAAAGAGAGCACAGTTATTCCACATACTAGAAACTTAAGGGATATTAAAAAGACAAATTATTTCATAGTAATTTTCCTTTTATTCGAAACCGTTTTTCTTCTATTAAGGAAGAACTATGTTTTCGGTCCGTCATAACTATAGCCGCACTTGAAGTTAGTTTGGCCAAAAATTGCGTAGAAAGCAGAAATTGAGGAAACTTAACGGGAAGAATCATTTTCAAAAAAAAAATATTCTGAGGGATTATTTTCTTTATTTTTCATGAAATAATTTTAACAATTTTTCGAGTTTTTTGCTTATTGACGTCTCAGTATTGATAAGCCCTTCTCTTATACAGAAACTCTTTGAAATTGCATTCTTTTTTTATGAATTTTACCTAATAATGTTTCTGAAAGATTTCCTGTCTAATTTCGATCAATGAGGGGGCAACTCCATAACATTTCTTACATTGGAACATTCTTAAAGTGCTATGATTGATGAGAGATGATGCCATCTTTTGCTACAAAATCCGTTATGTGTCATGTTTCGTGTATTAAAACGGAAAAAATTATGGTCAGGATATTCCGGAGAAGCTTTTGCTTTATTAGAGGTGGATACATCAACTTTTGCATACAAAAACAACCCTGCTAAATACTATTAAGGAACTCTGCCCAGAATTTCTATTGAGATCTATATAAAAACCCAGCAAGTGCTAATTAAATGTTTTGGCCAGGATAGTCTACCTATGGAACAGTTGATTTCGTCACTATCAGCACAAGAAAAAATTCTTAAAATACTCCTGGCGATAAACTGCTTCCATTTTATACAAAAGAAACGACACATAACGGATTTGGTAGCCAGAGATTTCATTAACCCTCACTTGTCGTAGTACTTAAAGTTGGTTCCAATGTTACAAATGCTAGAGAATGGGCCTCCCATTGATCCGAATTAGACAGGAAACCGTTAAGAAACATTATTACGTAGAATTTATAAAAAAAATACGATTTCGAAGAGTTGTCTATGTAAAAGCAGCGGTTATCGATACTAAGAGGTCAATAAGCAAAAAACTCGAAAAACTGTTAAAAAGATTTCGTAAAAAATATACAAAATAATCCATCAGAGTCTATTTTATTCGAAAAGGATCTTTCCCGTTATTAATTTCATAAATTTTCGCTTTTTAATCAGCTGTTGCCGTAATAACTCCAAGTGCGGCTATAGTTATGACGGACCGGAGATTTAGTTTTTCCCTAATAGAGCAATAACGGTTTGAAATAAAAGGAAACTTTCTGTGAAATTGTATGTCTTTTTAATATCTCTTATGGTTATAGTATGTAAAATAGCTGTGCACCCTTTAAACTTCCAAGGATCAGCCTATTTCATGATGCGGCTATAGTTATGACAGGCAGTGTATATAAATGATCAGGGTCGGTTCCTGAATCGAATAAGCCATGATTCCGGCAATACAAAATCAAACCTGAAAAGCCATGTCTGTCTGTCTGTCTGTTAGCACGATAATTCCCGAAATAATGAAGCTAGCGGTTTGAAATTTTGGTCAAATGTTTGTTCTGCTAAAATCTTGGACGGTATTGAAAATGGGCCAAATCGGACCACGGGTTCCCCGACCTCCCATACAAACTATTCCTGCTTGAAATTTTAATTCGGCCATAACTTTGGTAGAATATGACTATCGACTTGAAACTTTTATTAATGTCTCATTCTCACATATACTTTGAGTTGATCGAAAGTGGAGTAGGTCCGACTACCCCTACCCCTACTTCCCCTACAAAGTTATATTCAGCCATATCTTTTGATAGAATGTCACGAAAAACTTCAAATTAGTATCATATGGTAGCCGTTGGATGCCTTGATAAGGTAATAAAGATGTGTCAGGTCCGACACATCTAGCCCTCCCTCCCCAACAAAAAATATGAAATTGAATATTTTGGGTTTTGCGTGCCTTCTAGGTCTGTACATGGGTATAGGGTATACACTCATCGTGCTATTCGCACGATTAGAACTCGGTCTCGTTTAAATTGCTATGTAATAAGATATAATTTCAACTCATCATTCAATCTTTTTCTCAATCAATCAAGGAATCAAGAAGTCAGTGATTATTTGACGGAATATTTTCATAATCTACTAAAATTGATTGTTATTCGCATTCACAAAAAAAAATGGGATTAGGAGCAGTAAAAAGTCATGTTAAAAATAATAAATTTCATTTGAACAATTCAATGCCTCTATGGATGAGTTTGTTACGTAGTCTCAGCAAAAATTGTTGAATCGACTCAACAACGATTAGTTGATCTATCATTGCGTGAATGCGTGGATTCTATATTTATGTACGATGTACGTGTATATGTGACTTTTCTTTTCTTTTTTACCAATTAAAGTCAGTTTTTTTTGCTCATATGACGAAATTCTATTAAATGATGATAATCTTTGATCTCAAGTACCAGAGAACATTCGATTAATATTTCTTGGGGTGGGGTTATCTAATCGCGATGTTCAGTTTTAAGTTAAGTCTTCAATAACAACTATTTGAACGTATGTATTCGCATAAGGTGCAAAACGCATAACATAAATATTTTCCTTTTGTGACTTTACACTGCTCAAGGCTCTATTTCAAGATAAAAAAATTAGAAAGAATATTTACGAAATAAATGAACTTTGATTACACTTAATCCATCGATAAAGCTGTGCGTGACGCTATTTTAGGAAAAATTTGAAATTCAAAATCTTTGTTTCTTCTTTCAAATCGTTATCATTTCATCGAAATATGTACATGTAGAATCCAAAATTGTTGAGAGAAACACACTTCCAATTATCCGATTGAATTCATTTAAGTTTTATTTTTCAATGTAACTCCCCTTTACTTCAATACAACGATGAGATCGTTTAATAAGATCCTGCATCCCTTTCAAAAAGTAGTCCGCGGGTTTGTCTTGAAAATGGTCCAAAACAGCATCTTTCAGTTTCTTCTCAGTGTCAAATTTTCGTCCTCGGAGGTCCTTTTTTAATTTTGGGAACAGGAAGTAGTCACTTGGGGCCAGGTCTGAGCTGTACGGGGGGTGTTCAATTTCTTCAAAGCCGCATTTGACCACAGCAGCCTTGGCCACCGCGGCGGTGTGAACTGGTGCATTGTCGTGAAGAAGCAGCACCCCTTTCGCCAGTTTTCCATACCGTTTCTCCACGATGTTGGCCCTCAATTGGGTCAAAAGATCTGCATAATATTATGTGCCCTCTTCCTTGAAGTCGATCATTATAATTCTATTGGAATCCCATAAGATGGTGGCCATAATCTTTTTCCGGCTCTGCTGCACCTTCGCCTTCTTGGGGCGGTCCTCATAAGGCCTCCTCCATTTAATGGACTCCCTTTGGTCGTGGGATCATAGTAAAGGACCATGGTTTCGTCTCAAAAAGTCTTTCGAACATTTCATCCGCTGCTTCATTTGATCTGCTGAGAGGAGTTTCGGGATCCATCTTGCCGAGATCTTCCTCATCCCCAAATGGTCGGTAATAATTCTTTCGACGGTGGTTTTTGATAGACTTGTCCTTTCTGCAATCTCTGATAACTTAAGCCGCCGATCACTCAATACAACTTCCTCGACTAATTGGACGTTTTCTTCGGTGGTCTCAGTTATTAGGCGTCCCGTGCGGGGTTCATCAAAAACACTCGTCCTTCCTCGCTTGTATTCCAAAATCCACCGGTAAATAGTCGCTCCATTTCAAATACGAAATCAGAATGCGACACAAATAATTACCTAGCCGGGCCCTTGATTGCACAATTAAACTCATGTTTAGTCCTGTTATGATCGAAGAGTTGTTCTATCGAATAGCGGTAAAATGAATTCAATCGGATAACTGTAAGTGTATTTTTCTCAACAATTTTGGATTCTACTACGTATCTTGTTCTTTCTCCTTTTCTTTCGAGGTAATATAGCGCCGCCCTATAGCATCGTCGGCGTATAGTATTAGCTTGGCATGTCCGTCGCGTCGCCCGTTTTAGCGCTTATTCATTATTTTTTTTATTTATTGAATTTATTACCTTATTTTTACAGGCTTTTCTGGTTCGTCGAACCTAGCGCAAAGGTTCAGCCTAACGAATCAAACACCAACATAGTGAATCGAATTGATTGGATTTAACCCCATTCAGAAATATTTTGTCTGGTCAATGCTATTAGAATTGGCTGGTGTTTCGCCGAACTTTTGTAGGCGTTACTCGACCGAACTTTTGCGCGTAATTTGCCGATATGTTGAGCCCATCTAAAATCAATAAAATTGCAATTCGCAAAAAGAAAAGACTAAAAGCTAGGAAAGTTTACGATATCTCACAAGGGGCGCTTGCTCCCCATTCGCCCGCGCCGTTTTATATAAAGCCGGCTCTGGGTCTTGATAGTAAAATTCTAACAAATAAATGCTCACCGCAAAAATTTGTCTTACTTTTGTTTGCTTGGGGTCTCATCAAAATATATTTTGACATTGTGCGGCATGTTATCTCTATCTCCTCGTGCGATTATGTACTTTGAAATTAAGAGCGACAGCTCTTTTGCATTTTTATTTATAGAATATTTGCACTACGTTGATAAGACAAGGTCTGTTTGAAAAATGTTCATACAATTGCGGGTATAATTTATAATACATGTCGACCACATAGACATTCAACTTGCGTATGGAGCTTAAGGCAATTCTCATCTTCAAAGTTGTTGCGAACGAAAAAAAAAATATTTTCGTTTTAATATTGGATCAGTCAGATCTGACGTCCTTTATCAATTTTCACTCGTGCAATGATATAATAGTAGACTGGTTGGTATAGTGTTTCTTCGATGCTCAGGGTCGTGGGTTCGATTCCTATTTTGAGTGGATTTAGTTTATGATGGAGCGCATGTAGCGGACTATGATGTCACTCAGATGGTTAAATGGGTACCCATTTATGGGGATTAGTAACTCTGCGAAACGTGCTGTTGATCTCAACACCATTTCGAAAAAGCAGTTAAGGTCTGGGATGGAGTATGTCACCAAAACCTCCAGGTCTCTTAAGTTATAAGGCAAATATTAAACCATATAGCTCTTATTCAAATCCATATGAATTTTTACAATTTGTGTACAAAATATCATTCTAGTGTAGCAATAAATGTTGAACTCGTTGAACTCCACGCGCGACTTTATAAATCGTGTGATTTCCACGTACCGTATGTGCAATATACCAATTGATGAAACATCTACGTAAAAATACATAGAATTTACAATCTACTGTGTCTCTCGCGTTTTAAAGTGACAAATCGCAAATTCTAGCGCGAATGAGTTATTCTATTCTCCAGTAAATGTTCATACGAGTATATGAGACTGTCACTAATTTGCGTTGGAAATTACCTTATACGATGGGTTTGGTGTGTTTAATTGTACAACTGTTCGAACGCATGATTCTCACAGCTCTTGTGAGTGAAAATAAATCGAAATCGAATCTCAATGCCAAGGCCGAACATCCACGTGTAAAAAAGATCAGCGGTTATGTTGTCATAAATATTTTGTGAAAGTGTTGCACTTCAAAACGTGCTTTTCCGCTAGGTGGGTCAAAAAGTTGGATTACTATGAGTAACACTTGAAACAGAATAGAAGCAGAAGCGAAGAAGCTATAGAAGTGACCAAGGCATAGGGTTACCACCAGAGATCCGGAGCGGAGCAGGTCGAAGCGATCCGGATTTCCCGCAGCGAAAAGGCGGATCGTGGAGCGGGTTTTTTTTAGCAATACGAAGTGGATTGAAGTGACTTTTTTTTTGCAAAAATCACTCTTCTTCGTGATTTCACTTTTGTCTCTTAGAAAAATATAAAAAAATAAAAATAAAAACATATAATTTCTAAAAGGTGCTTCCTACAAGTAAGTTGTCCACTGCACTGTTAAAGCTAAGAAAATCTTCTTTAATTTGAGTGTAACCCCAGCTTTGTAGGCGCAAAGGATCCCAAGATACAGCACTTTAAACATTGTTTTTTAAAAAAAAAGTTCGAAATTGTAATTTCAGTCATGTTCCGAGCTGAATATCGGCTTAAATGCGCATTCTACGGAGAAAGTCATGTGACATGAAGCTATAAACCAGTTACTTAGCTGTATATATGTCGGAACAAATGGAATCAGACCATGGGGTCATAGGGCTGCCTCTGAAAATTAGGTTCTTTTAAGAAAAACTTTTTTCTTTAGGTACCAATATTAACCAAACTTCACCCAAGTATGTTCCTGGTTGAGCCTCAAAAAATATCTAGGAACGGATGAAATCGGAACACTACGTTATAGGGCTGTCATACAAACCAACCTCTGGAAATTAAGTTCTTCTAAGAAAAACTTTTTTCTTTATGAACCAATCTTAACCACCCTTCCCCCAAATGTGTTTTTTAGTAAAGCTTCAAAACATATCTAGAAACGGATGAAATCGGAACCCTAGGTCATACGGCTGTCATACAAACCAACCCCTGATAATTAGGTTCCTCTAAGAAAAACTTTTTTCTTTATGAACCAATCTTAACCAAACCTCACCCAAATGTGTTCCTAGTACAGCCTCAAAACATATCTAGGAATGGATGGAATCGGAACGTTACGTCATAGGGCTGTCATACAAACCTCCTAAAATACAATTTCGGACTTTTTTACAAAAAAAAATACATTTTTTAAAGTGCTGTATCTTGGGATCCTTTGCACCTACAAAGCTGGGGTTGCACTCAAATTAAAGAAGATTTTCTTAGCTTTAAAAGTGCAGTGGACGACTTACTTGTAGAAAGCACCTTTTAGAAATTACAAACAAAAATATGAAAAAAGTCCGAAATTTTTGAGGTTTTTTGAGGGTTACGGGGTTAGCACAGGTTTTTCGAAGTTGCAAACTTGGTGGTACACTTCTGGTATCTATCCTAACAATATCCCAAAACAACAGAGCCGAGCAATTTTATGCGACCTAAAATCGTTAAATGACTGGCCTAATGGACCTGATCCTGAACAAAGAGCGTTGTATGCTTTTTTCCTTTCCAGTGCCATGGTATCTGGTCATCCAGAAAATGATCCGGCGTAATGATCATTTTCTGGATGACGGATTGCTCAAATCCGTTTTTACGGTTGTGCCCAGGATGAAATCCATTTTAGTTTAGTAACCAGATAACCGATGTACCATGCTGTGGAAAGCGGCCAATTTTTGCGGGAGTGTATGGTACGACGATGCCGGTATTGTTCGCTTCGAAGCAGTGGGTTGCCCATATATGTATATGTCGAATTCGAGCCTCCCGTTGTTATTACAGATTCGCAAGCCCAAGGACGGTATAGAACCATTCTTCTCCTTTTCAGCCGTAAATGTGATATTAGTATGAAATCCATTTATTGCCGAGAGTATCTGGTCTGCTTCGTCTATTTTGACAACGTACCCAATAGAAGCATATTCACTGTGGCAAATTGCAAAGGACGTTATCCATAGAAAAAGATGAAAAATCAGTGGACCTGACAAAGATTCCGGAATCCACCAAAACACAAAAAAAATAAAACCGGAGGTTTTTAAGCAAAAATACGCAAGTAAATAGTTGCTATACAACAAAGTATCTATTCAGATCCTGCATCTCCGCGGGGAAACCGCATGTAAGATGATAATTGATAATAAGGAACAAGCAATGTCATAGCTTGAAAATCTATATATTCAACTCTTTTTTCTTGTATAATAATTTGTGTGTTGATGCTGGTAGACCGAGCCTGCAAAGATATAATAAGATACACTACTGAGTGGGGCTACATATGTATAAACGTCAACCGAAACTACTCGCTATTGGTCGTAATCAACAATCATATAATTTTATCACAGTGTTTCTTCTTCATAAGTGCTACTGTTGGCTCTAACCTGCCTGATCGGCACATCACTAAGGGCATATATGTACTCACAAAGTTATTGGGTGTTTCAGAGCCCCTGGCTGGAGTCTGACAAAACTGTATCCACCGGCCTAATAGGCAGGTCGCTAACGGCGCATTTATGCACGCGGGCACCGCGGCGATTCTAGCAGCGGCGCACCGCCGTGCATAAATGGTCAACAGCGGGTCGACAAAGCGGTTCGCTACTATGCATGTTCCCATTCATCTTAATGACATTAAAAATCGCGGCGGGGCCCGCTGCTGTTTCTAGATTGAGTTACTTGGATCGCCGCGGTTCTGAGTACCGCTGCGGTCGCCGCTGTTGACCATTTATGCATGGCGGTTCGCTTCGTGGCAATTGAAAATTTACTAGAGAGGCCCGTTACGGTTTCATTATACATGGAATCAGGTGAGAGTATTTACGCACGCGGACCCCGCGACGATTCTAGCAGCGGCGAACCGCGGTTCATAAATGCGCCCTAAGGACACATCCTCAAAGATCCTCACAAAGCGACCGATACACTACTAGCTTTATCGTCAAGGACACATCCACGCAAGACGATATCACGAACCATAGCACTACACCAGTCCAGCCAGGTAATAGGCAATTTACGTCAACGTGTCATCTACGGCACATCCTCAGATGATGACACAATCAACTTGCCACAACCATCTTCCGTACGATCCCCTCATCAAGGGCACATCCTCACGAGATGAAGGAATCGTTGGCGCACCATCATTCCATTCGCCAAGGGCACATCCTCGCGAGGTGATGGCGTCACTGGGGCACAATTAAAGCTCAACCAACAACGTGTATTATCCTCATAGCTACACTACTACATAATTCTACCAAATCAGTCAGGAAGACTACTTACAAATCCGAATACTCCAAAGGGCACTACACTTTTCCACTAACTACACAGCAAAAAAATGCCGGGTATTCGATCAATTGCAAAGAATATCCCTATCGGATCATTTCCGTAACATGGTCAATCAAGTTATTGTGCTGAGCTAATTTCATCCGATTTTGGTATTTTGTATCCACCGATCGGAGTGAATTTGGTGGTAGAGCGACGTCACATGTTGTATTAAACTACTACTCCATCAGTTAGTCTGGTTGGCTTAGTATGTCCTGGGATCGAATCCCACTGTAGGTAGGTGCATTTATTATATATTTTAGAGCGAAAAGATGTGAATGATCACCTATAGAGAGGTTATGCAAATCTCATTTATGAGTTGTTCTTTCCCTGTGAAAATTGTGTTTTTTTTTATTCCAAAAATATCGAGAATCACTCCTTTTAGTGTTAATGAAAGTATTTGTATACCCTTACCAATAAGATGGTATAGGGTATATTGTAACATATTATGTAACACCTCAAAGGAGCCACCGGAGGTATGGCAAAGTATATACATATATATAAAAGATCAGGGTCGGTCCCTGAATCGAATAAGACATGTCTGTCTGTCTGTTAGCACGATAACTCCCGAAATAATGAAGCTAGCGGTTTGAAATTTTGGTCAAATGTTTGTTATGCTAAAATCTTGGACGGTATTGAAAATGGGCCAAATCGGACCCCGGGTTCCCCTACCTCCCATACAAACTACCTCTCCTTGATATTTTAATTCGGCCATAACTTTCGGTAGAATATCGCTTTCGACTTTAAATTTTCATCGTCTCATTCTGACATATACTTTGAGTTGATGGAAAGCGGAGTAGGTCCGAATACCCCTACGTCCCCTACAAAGTTGTATTCAGCCATATCTTTTGATAGAACGTCGCGAAAAACTTCAAATTAGTATCAAATCGCAGCTGTTGGATGCCTTGATAAGATTATAAAGATGTGCTAGGTCCGACCCATCTACTCCTCCTTCCCCTACATAAAATATGAAATTGAATATTTTAAGTTTTGCGTGCCTTCTAGGTCTGTACATGGGTAAAGGGTATACACTCATCGTGCTATTCGCACGATTAGAACTCGGTCTCGTTTTGAATTCAAATTATTACACCAAAAGGATAAAATCAAATCGGACCACGGGTTCCCCTACCTCCCATACAAACTACCTCTCCTTGATATTTTAATTCGGCCATAACTTTCGGTAGAATATCGCTTTCGACTTTAAATTTTCATCGTCTCATTCTGACATATACTTTGAGTTGATGGAAAGCGGAGTAGGTCCGAATACCCCTACCTCCCATACAAAGTTGTATTCAGCCATATCTTTTGATAGACGGTCGCGAAAAACTTCAAATTAGTATCAAATCGCAGCTGTTCGATGCCTTGATAAGATAATAAAGATGTGCTAGGTCCGACCCATCTACCCCTCCTTCCCCTACATAAAATATGAAATTGAATATTTTAAGTTTTGCGTGCCTTCTAGGTCTGTACATGGGTAAAGGGTATACACTCATCGTGCTATTCGCACGATTAGAACTCGGTCTCGTTTTGAATTCAAATTATTACACCAAAAGGATAAAATCAAATCGGACCACGGGTTCCCCTACCTCCCATACAAACTACCTCTCCTTGATATTTTAATTCGGCCATAACTTTCGGTAGAATATCGCTTTCGACTTTAAATTTTCATCGTCTCATTCTGACATATACTTTGAGTTGATGGAAAGCGGAGTAGGTCCGAATACCCCTACCTCCCCTACAAAGTTGTATTCAGCCATATCTTTTGATAGAACGTCGCGAAAAACTTCAAATTAGTATCAAATGGTAGCTGTTGGATGCCTTGATAAGATAATAAAGATGTGCCAGGTCCGACCCATCTACTCCTCCTTCCCCTACATAAAATATGAAATTGAATATTTTAAGTTTTGCGTGCCTCACACTCATCGTGCTATTGGCACGATTAGAACTCGGTCTCGTTTTGAATTCAAATTATTACACCAAAAGGATAAAATCAAATCGGACCACGGGTTCCCCTACCTCCCATACAAACTACCTCTCCTTGATATTTTAATTCGGCCATAACTTTCGGTAGAATATCGCTTTCGACTTTAAATTTTCATCGTCTCATTCTGACATATACTTTGAGTTGATGGAAAGCGGAGTAGGTCCGAATACCCCTACCTCCCCTACAAAGTTGTATTCAGCCATATCTTTTGATAGAACGTCGCGAAAAACTTCAAATTAGTATCAAATCGCAGCTGTTGGATGCCTTGATAAGATTATAAAGATGTGCTAGGTCCGACCCATCTACTCCTCCTTCCCCTACATAAAATATGAAATTGAATATTTTAAGTTTTGCGTGCCTTCTAGGTCTGTACATGGGTAAAGGGTATACACTCATCGTGCTATTCGCACGATTAGAACTCGGTCTCGTTTTGAATTCAAATTATTACACCAAAAGGATAAAATCAAATCGGACCACGGGTTCCCCTACCTCCCATACAAACTACCTCTCCTTGATATTTTAATTCGGCCATAACTTTCGGTAGAATATCGCTTTCGACTTTAAATTTTCATCGTCTCATTCTGACATATACTTTGAGTTGATGGAAAGCGGAGTAGGTCCGAATACCCCTACCTCCCCTACAAAGTTGTATTCAGCCATATCTTTTGATAGAACGTCGCGAAAAACTTCAAATTAGTATCAAATGGTAGCTGTTGGATGCCTTGATAAGATAATAAAGATGTGCCAGGTCCGACCCATCTACTCCTCCTTCCCCTACATAAAATATGAAATTGAATATTTTAAGTTTTGCGTGCCTCACACTCATCGTGCTATTGGCACGATTAGAACTCGGTCTCGTTTTGAATTCAAATTATTACACCAAAAGGATAAAATCATTACGTTCGTTCGGAGTCTTTAGCGATACCTTGCTCCTAGTTTTATGCCAATATTATCCAATTCGGATGGACACTATTCGACATCGATTCGGAGTGAAAATCACTGTTTTTTTTTTTTTGCTGTGTAGGACTATTCACCAATATACACCGCACTCTGAAGTCAAATCGCGACTGAATACAGTTTGCTGATCTAACCCAAATGTATCCTTTTTAAGATTCTTATCAGAAAGGACACATTTATTCTACATATGCGTTGTATAAACAAACGCAGATCTATTTATATTACGACAAGCTGTGAGAGTTCGCTGCGCTCGCACTAACATTCCCTTTTAAATCGAATCAAATTGAAATACTGAATTCGATTTAAAATAATTTTGCTCATTGTGATTTTTTGCATGTTTCAATATTATTTTATATTCAATGGAAGGACCAATTCGGCAGGAAAATCTTCCGAAAATCCGCTAAGAAGTTCAAGAAATAAAAAAAAATATGTGAAAAAAAAAACTCATTGTGAATTGTTGCTTGTTGTGATTTTTCTGCTTACTTCAATAGCAGTATAGCTATTCTGGTCGGAGCCATAAGGTGGGGTCAACTTAACTTACTGAAATCCTGTAATTCGTTCAAGAAAGACAGAAAGAATTGTCTTGATAATTTTGCCCCATTGCGAATTTTTCATATGTTTCGATTGTTGTCCTGTTACTTTGGGTAGAGACCAATCCTGTGGAAGAAATTTACTGAAATCCGCTCATATGTTAAAGAAATACACGCAGAAATAGGTAAAAAAGGACCCATTGGGAATTGTAGCTCATTGTGAATTATTTGCATGTTTCAATAGTTATTATGCTATTCTGGCCAGAGCCTAATCCAACAAATCCAAAATCATGAAAATCTGTCCAGCCGTTCTCGAGTTATAAATTGTGTAACTAACATGACTTTCTTTTATTTTACATATATAGATGACCACACTGGGCATCTACAAACACAGATACCCCGAATTGGTCATTCCATCAAGGGTTCTACTTAAGCATTCAATAAGGACAAACCTTGGTTTTACACGCAGAGAGACTGCACTCAGCTATTTTAGAAAGTGCACTGCCCCAAAAACGATTGAGAAATCTTTAATAATCAGTAGACCTGCATTAAGTGAAATGGATGATATCTACCGTAGCAACCACCTGCTGTTATGACAAGATCTGACAAACAAACAAATAGGTTTTTGATGGTCTCGACAAATGATATACATATGTACATACATATTATGGGAGCGTAAAAGCTCAAAAGAGACTACGTTCAAAAATAAAACTATTCAGCATCCAAAAATTACATTTTAATTTAAAAAGTCACGGACTTATTGACCCACCCTCGTATCTACTTACGTATCTATAACACAGCCAGCATTTAACACATTTGTAGTCATTATTTCATGCAACACGCGTAAGCACATATTGCTTATTCATTCATCACGTTTTCATACAAGCAGTATATCATGATGTCCCCCTATTTCATGTATATATGCATTTGCGCCTTATTACGGATAATCATAATAAAAACGTTATTCGTAAACATTATGTAATAGTTAAGTATCATATATATTCAATGCATCAATAAATAATAAAAAAAAACACGTGTGACGGAGAGTCTCGAACTCATAACCCTATGCACCAAAGGTGCGCGAGTTACGGGATCATATCCCTGACAAGTGTATGTAGTGTAAGGACCTCACACACTCCGACACAAATGCATACGTAACATGAGGACTCGACCCGATACACTCAGAGACCTCACAAAGGACAGTTCTAAAAATAGATAGATAGATACAGATAAAAGGAAAAGATGTCATAGTTTTAAGCCAGTTTGTAATAAGAATGCACAGAAAATACATCGGTTTAAAGTAAAATCTAAAATCTTTTTATTGATACATTATTCGCGCCCTAACCACTACTCCAGCCAGACTATACGAATGATCATATTTTATTCGTGATTCTAATCAACCCAGCAACAGAAATCACACTTGAGGAAAAAACCATTATATTTCCTATATGCATGATCCGTCGACATTCCTTCAGCTGACCATCATGTATCTAACTTTCAATGCGTCCTATCGATACATAATGCCGATTCGTGATTCATGAAGTGAAGCTTATTTGTGGCTATGTTCACGGTATATGACGCCGATGCTGGCTGGGAACTATACAAACATGCTTAGGCCTGTTCGGTACCGAGATTTCAGTACCGGGTTCCGGTTTTTTTCAATACCCGGTACCACAAGCGGTTTCCCTGACTCAGGTTTTTTTTTCAGTACCGACGGTTTTTTTTAACCATAAGCCGGTTTTTTTGAGTACCGGGTTAAAAACCGACTCAGGTTTTTTTCAGTACCGACGGTTTTTTCAACCATGAGCCGGTTTTTTTGAGTACCGGGTAAGAAACCGGTACCAAAAAACCTGAAAAAAACCGGCTCATGGTTGAAGTGAATCGTTCTTTTTAACTCGGTACCAAAAAACCGACTCGTTGGTCGGTTTTTTAGGCTCATGGTTGAAGTGAATCGTTCTTTTTAACTCGGTACCAAAAAACCGACTCGTTGGTCGGTTTTTTAACTCGGTACCAAAAAAACCGGGATATCGGTACTTTAGAATATCGGGTCCGGTACCAAGTGAACACCGGTTTTGTACCGGGATCCCGGTTTTTGGAACAGGCCTAAACATGCTCATCTTTTGTGTTTATTTTTTGCCTCAAAATATTCCATTTCTCGGAGTACTCACACTCGGCACAAGTTTCAATATTTACACACAAATTTTTGCTTATTTTCGTACATATCGTATACCATTACCACATTATCAGAAACAACAGCCGGTTGCGAGCGCGCACTTATTTATGAAATATGATAATAATTAATAAATAATGACCCACGCAAAGAAAAATAGGAAAATTTACTGATAAGAAAGTTAAACATATTTCTTACGATACGATAACACTCGCGCTACTCTACAAAATATCTACCGGCATATTTACAACTCTGCCATGCCACTGATAATAATACATAATAATAAATATGAACCAATAAACCCGGTAGGATTGTCGAAAACAGATTTTCAGATATTCAGGTTTTCCACAATTATTGTGCTGAAATTATTGAAGAAATCCATTATAAATCGCTGGCAGAATTAGGTGAGCATATTTTTGGTCTTTTGTCATACAAATTTATCTAGGTATTGTATTGGAAATCTATTATTATCGATATCAGGATCGTATGAAAGAAATGAAAACAACTACACTCTAAAAAATTTTACTCCAATAATAGGAGGAAACTTTTTTTCCTTCTATTATAGTAGTAAATTTACACCACGATATGAACTAGAGTAATTTTACGCTTTACGGTGTAAATATTTACTAAAAAATTGGTGTAAATCTACAAACAATTTGCACTGAAAAAAATGTAAATTTACACCGGCAAATATATAAATTTACATCCGGATTTATAATAATATTTACGGCAGCCAGTTCTTCGATCTAAATCGTCCTTGAGATACCCGTTATTCCAATGGCCAAGAGCTGCCACACCCCCTTTGGAGCAAAAAAGCGCTACAACACAACAATGATATGATGTTCACACGAACGCACTTCGGACGGAACAGACTAACTGCACACAGAACAAGTCACTTGTGAGACACAGGAAAATGCAATAATGCACAAAAGTATTGTAACACACTCAGTTTGACAGAAATGTAGGTGTGACTTTTTACACCAAAATCGTAATATTACATGAAAATTTCCTTCCAATTGGTAAATATACACTGAAAATGTAAAGTTACAAAAATGTGGTGTAAAATTACACCAAAATAGAGTAATATTAAAAAATATGTGTAATATTACACTATTTTGTTAGTATACTGGAAATTTTGTTGAAAAATAAACGTTTACTGTAATTTTGCGAGAAAAAAGGTGTAAAATTCAACGAATTTTCGATGTAAAATTCAACCTTGTTTTTACAGTGTATGACATGTATTGTTATTATAATGGCAGTGCAAAATTAGATCTAATTCTTATAATTTTTGGGTTAAGTCAACAAATGACTCATGTTGAACTGAGTGCGTTGTATGGTTATGAATGACAGTTGCAATTTGAAAGTGTTTCAATTTGCGACTATCATTTAAATATGTGTACAAACTATTGTACATCATCCACAAATTTGAATAGTGTTAGGACTTCCGCAAATAGACCGAACGCAGAACGCACATATTCTCTGCTGTATGCTGCTTTTCGAATCGTGTGTCTATTGGCTATGGTTGCAGTCGCTCTTATTTGAGCTCTGCACATACAGCGCACGTGTTTGTGGTCAATATGGGGTCAGCCGTAGTCACTCAAATGTAATGCCCTTGAACTCTATACATTTCTGTTACATAAAAAATTATGTTTCTATTTTATGCGACCAAAGTTAAAAGCTTGTTCTGTACCACAAAAGACCGCATTTTATTCACTTTTGTTTGCGGTTACTTAACATTTTTCTATTGTCTATTTTCTATTACTTACTATTATGCATAAATATGTATTTAAGTCCGTTGATGAACTTACTACGATAGCGCTACTGAATGGGTCAATAGCCACAAAAATAGCTTCTCATTCAATAGCATACATTATGGGAGAGTTACATACGAGTACATATGAATGGGACTCATCAAATAAACGTTTCTAATAGCATTTCACTTTGTTCGAGTCATAGAAATGTATAGCTAACTACTATAGCAAAGAAAAGTTAGCGGAAGCGTAATGTGCTCGTATGTATGAGATAATATAAAAAGTAAAGTATGCAATACAAAGAAATGAGTATGATTTGCATAGACGCCCAATAACAAAATCGAATGGTAAAGAGAAAACTGAAACGAGACCGAGGCTAAGTTCGGTCGCGGCCGAAATTTGGATACCCTTCGCTCTTCTCGGGCTAAAAGTTTTTTTTCGGGCGTACCTACGAATTGTATTTAATCCCTCCCCCCATTATTTTCTTTCCGTCTTCACAAAAGTTCGGTTGTGTCGACAAGGTTTTGTGAAATTGTTTCTTAGAAGAACCAAAAAGGGAGGGGGTTGGGTTTGTATGGCAGTCCCATGACCCCATGGTCCGATTTGATCCATCCTTACATATGCTTTGTGTTATCAATAGAAATACATTTGTGTGCAATTTTGTTGAAATTGGTATACAAATAAAACAGTTTTTCTTAGAAGAACCAAAATGGGGGGTTGGGTTTGTATGACAGCCCCATGACCCAATGTTCCGATTTTACCGATTCAAACATACAAACTGTCTGCAGCAAAAAGAAGCATTTGTGCAAAATTTAAGCTTCATAGCTTTTAACCCAGATATGCCTATGGAGCCGTGTGAAAAGTTCCAAAAGCATTTTTATGGTTTTATTGCTTATTCACACTTATTCCGAAACGTGCGAAAAAAATTATTTTTTTTATTTCAAACTAGGTTTTCAGAGCCGTCCTATATATAGGACAGTAGGCACATAGCTATGCGGATACACTGTTTTGGTATGATTTTCGACAAATTACTTAACGAAAATAGCAGTTTTCAGCATCTTGGCCATGTTTTACGGACAAACTTTGTGTAGTGAGGGGTTTACTCATTATGTTCGCTATCTATGAGACACATATGACTCATGGCGTTAGTAACTCTGTCGTCTATGAGTCATATGTGCCTCATAAAATATAAAAATAATCAGTTATTTCATGTTGAAATAATCGTAGATTATTTACTTATAAGTATAACTACATAACAAATTCAATTGACGTCCAAAAACAATTAAAAAGTAGAGTGAAGTAGTGAGTGAGTATGCCATCAATAGATACCCAAGCCTCAATTTCAGAACCTTGATCTTAATTTTTCGTTCCGAAAAATCGATGTAGAGATTGTAATTACATTTTGTGATATCCTGGCTGTTTTCAAATATCGTAATTGATAAAAATAGAAAAAAAAATACAAATCGAAAATACTTGTTGACGCAACCTCATAGTAGCCTATGTGCCTAATGTCCTATATATAGGACACCCTAAAAACAAATGCCACATTAGTATAGGGAAACCAAAATATGCCCTAAAAACTTCATTTTAGGCGCCTAAAATATGCTCTTAAAATTGAAAAATATGCCCTTAAAATAGTAAAATATGACCTTAAAATTAAAAACCCTGCTCTTATAAATAACCCTTTTTTTTTAATAAAAATATATTTTTATTAACGGAATCTTTGATCGACAAGAACAAACTAAAATGTATTATTGCAAAAAATTGCGAAAAATTTAGCTTGTTCTGCTATCCGTTCTCATAAGGAGTTCTGTTTCCGATATTGTTGTTGTTGCTGCCGTTATTCTCTATCATGTCTTAAGTCCTTTCCCTTTACAGTATCCTCTCGAACATTAGAACACGTGGAAATTAGAGTAGCTTGGAAATTATAAAAGCCAGTTAGACACACTGGCCGCTCTAAAATTGGAATAAATTGTTCTAATTTTCAAACTTAAGAAGTTTGATTACACAATTCTTATGTTTTAATCCCGTTACATAGCGTAAATAATGGTTTCGAAAATTTGCTACCAGAAAATTTCACTTTTGGTAAGCAATTCTATTATTGAAATTATCACAGGACTCCGTTTCTGAATCTGTATTGCGGTCCAGTTTGAATAATCTTTTCCTCTATCAGGAAAATAATAGATAAACGAATTTGCATAAAACATTAACACGATCAGTTTTACAAAATTTCACAGAGCACTTTTTTGCCTTAATTTAAACACGCTTGACAATTAAAAATTCTTAGAAATTAGAATTGGCCAAAACTGAACTTCTAATTTCGTGCGTCTACTGTATTCTAATAAATATGTTTTTTAAGGCAACAATATGATATTAGCTGTGAACTGACAGTAACCAGCGAATTTTTCGCGCCGCGACAAAATCTGAGAAATTCGTGCCGCGTTGGTGTGAGCACCACTTAATACTTTTCGACTTTTTCTAAAATACATAATGTACAAGGAAAATGAAACTTTTGCGACCAAAAATAAAAAACCGTTCAATCTCAAAATTTTATTCATAATATGGAACTATGTCAAAAATGGCAAATTTAAATTTTCAATTGTAGTAATACTGCTCAACGGATTTATAATATTTATGTCTCTTTGGACGCGCAATTATGTGCTCTTTAAAATATTCCTGGAGAGTTTTTCGCAGAAATAAATAGTTTCAGAGTTAGGGGTCAAATAACGAAAAAACAGCAAAAATTTTAGAATTTTTCCCGATTTTAACCCTGTTCCGCAACGAAATGTTGGTGGGAAGCTCCGGATTCGTGTTCAGCACCCCAAAAAACATAAGAAATAAAAAAAAATTGTCTCACATATTCATTTTCTTTAATTAAACGACAATAAATTACTTCGCGAATAGTTTAGATAAATTATAAAATTCCTCCTGTATCATCCCGTAACGTCCAAATCATGCATAATGTCCAATTCGCTACAGGGTGTCTAATTTTTTAGGTGTCCTATATTTAGGACAGTAGGCATATCTGGGTTAAATTGGACGAGTAAAACGCGTCGCAACAGACAGACGGACACCGCCAAATCGTCTCCCCAAGTCATGCTGATCATATATGTATATATTTTATATGGTCGGAGATGCTTCCTTCAATGCGTTACAAACTTCATGATAAAGTTAAGTTTCACTCTATGAGCGAAGCGTATAAAAATATCAATCAAAATACAAAAGATTACATGAAACCTATACCTTATTGTGTAGAACACTCATTTAAAACTAACCAAATACCTAACCGCATAAGGAATTCAGGTAGAGCCTAAGATATTCAAAATTCAAACTGCACACGAATGCGAAAAAGATGGAAGAGAGATACGCTAGAAAAGAAGATCGAAGATATGCACAAAGAAAGAACGAATCCGAATACAACAACAGCA
Organism: Microchrysa polita; assembly: GCA_949715475.1. Classification (NCBI taxonomy): domain Eukaryota; kingdom Metazoa; phylum Arthropoda; class Insecta; order Diptera; family Stratiomyidae; genus Microchrysa; species Microchrysa polita. The sequence continues at coordinate 25,965,463 of OX454419.1, read as the reverse complement.
GACATACAACCCCTGGGAATGTCATTAACAAGTCATCTAAACAGTTCACAGAGGCCAAACTAAGTTTATTGAATAAAGGCCTCACCTTCACCATCAAACTCAAGTTACCAATTGAGGACATCGCCGCCGAAGTGGAAGGAGTAATCCGCCATCTGAAACCGGAGCCAAAGGAGATAATACGCGCCAAAGTAGCAAAAGAACTAACTGTGACTGCTAAAATATCACAAGGAACGCAATGAAACTAAAGAAATAATTGCGGATACCAACTCACCAACACACAAAATAGGGAAGTGATTAGTTAAAAAAAAATCTGCGAGCTTGGAGACTACTAAAGCCAAAACGCAAGGCGGAACACATCGGAGCTGATTAACAAACTCGGCGAAATCGTCGAAAGGGAATGTTTAGTATCGTTCGCCGTCAAGGCCCTTTACCCAAGAAAGCGAAAGCGTTCGCCAAATTAGCAGATCTCTGATAACTTCTTTACTTTCAGGGACGAGTACTACAAGACGACAGGAGGAACATCAATATGTGCAACCCACTTTCACTGTCAATAAACGAAATATTCCCGAGCAGCATCGATGAAGAACTGAACAAAAAAGTAATCATGCCGTGATTCTGGGCTAGATATGTGGACGCATTTTTGGATCTGGAATTCTGAAGTATGACATCTACAGGAAGAACACGCATACACAACGAACAATACCAAGCTTATTACACCATACACACGCATACAATAAATTGCAGCATTTCAAAGCATGTTACACAGATTACTGACAACACAACTAACGGAAGATTTATTCAACAAGGAGCTCGAATACAGTACGGACAAAGCGGAGAAGAATGGAAATAAGCAGGATTCTACAAAAGCAGAAAAACATGAGGAAAGATGAGCTAAGGACACTCTTTCAACAAGGCAGCGGAGATCAACCTCGAAGGGCGAGCATCACTTATTCTCAAATAAATAGACGAAAAATCCTAGGGCGATACATCGTGGAAGTGGTAAGCAGCAGCCGCAGTCAACAATTCACATAATCGACACTGATAACGTGTAGGTGATAAGACAGGAAAGAAAAAGTCACCTTTTGACGCCGCGGCAAGTCTCTACAATATCAAGGAGACGAAGTAAGTCAGTCATGCCAAAGCCACGCTGCATGAGTCGAGTACATCGGAAGCGTCAACGGCCGAATGTCGTATGTAGGTTTTTTGAATGCAGTTAGGCCGGATTTTACCGGCTAAGTTCTTTGTGAATTGTGCAAGCAAGCCTACTCACTGCCTCTCGATTGTGTTGAAGCGCCGGCAGTTGGCTCTGTGGTTTTGTGCCACTCGGCAAATCTAGTATAGTTAAACAATACGCATTTTGCGACTTCTGTTACTTTCTTGCAGCTGGGACGCTCTAGCGAGTCATCCATCTTGAAATCATGATCCGTAAGGAATTGAACTTTTGTGTTACGCCAGTAGCTTCGTGAGACGTTATTTCCAGAGCACACTCTCAACCACATGCCTGCGATAAACCAAGCTTAGTTTCTGGGCGTTCCCAGAGAAATCTAGCGAAAAACCCAAACGAGGCATACAGTGGTAAGGATGAATCAACTTTTGCCAAAAATAATCTCCTGCTTAAATACGTCATAATCCTCGCTAAATGTTAAAGCCATGACGCCTACCACTGCCTTTTCGCATTCATACTTTAGATGCTCTCCAAAGTTCAGTCTCGAATAAATCATAACCCCAAATACCAAGTGGCCTTTTGATATTGTTTTCTACCCTGATATTTAGAGAACTCATTACTGATGTGATAAGAAAAAGCCTCCATTTTTTTCAGTTCAGCCCATTACTTGTAATCGCCTCGTTATCATAAACTTCGATGCACTCTAGTTTCGTTGCTCCGTAGTTAGGCAGTCTTGTATTGGAGCTACCCTATTCACTTTTGTAGCTTCCTTGTACTTCTGAGATTGTGCATTTATTCTCTTAGGGGCTCGGGAAGAGGCAATCTCCCCTACATCCGCCTGCATTTTGGTTGACTCTTAGGGACTTGGGAGATGTCTGTACATTCACTTCAATCTTTTTTTTCGTAGACTTTTTCCCGCTTGCTCCTTGGCACCGTTATACGTGATGTGTACTGCGTAGGTTTGTCGTGTCACCATAGAGATACATACTTGGAGAAGACATCGCACATCGCTCTATAGCAACCCTTGAAGCCACAACAAATTGTCACACATACTTTGATTTTGCCGTATTCGTATACGGAAATTTTTTTCTCCTCTCTTACGTCACTGTCTAAAATTGCGATTATAACACTGGCTCTCAACCTTTTTTCTCAACTGATTTTTTTCGGAAAAAATTGTTGAACATTTATTCCTCATTTAACATTATTTCCGCATTTTTTCACTTTTGCACATTCTTTCTGGATTATTAAAGCTAACACTTAGTTGGAATTAGAATGTGACTTATTTTAAGTACAAAAAATCACATTACCAAAATATGATTTCAAAACTCATTTCCATTAAATTTTGAGAAACGCAGGAAAATTGCGGGGAATTCGCTCATTCCGTTTCGTTCCAATTTCTGACATGAGTGACAAGTCCCCGTCTGTTTTCACATCGTTAAGAACTGTATTCAGGGATAACTTTAAAATTTAAAGTTTTTAGTGAGTTTCATTAATTCAAATCCCTTAACAACATTTTAAACTTGAATAATGAAGTGAGCTGTAAAGAATTGTGCCAGTGATTTACCGAAAACTTTAAGCCTGAATTTCATTTTTCGTGTATGCTTCGTGTTCTGGTGGTACAAATTGAAGATTTTTTAATAGCTAATCACGTCGGCTGGTATAGTGATAACTTGTAAGGTGTAAACAACATATTACTGAATATCGCATGTACCTTCTTATAGGTGGTACTATCAGTGCCATAAATATTTTCGGTGAAAATATGATTTCGGTGAGCTTTCCCATGCGTGGCACGGATTTCTATGTATTTTGCATGATGCTAACCAGTGAATCTCGTAAATGGCTCTATTAATCCGAAAAACTGAATTAGTGGCGGTGAAAATGAAATATGTGAGAATGTTTTTAGTTGCATATTTCATAGATAAAAAGTGATTTTTTCTCGAAAAATTCGGGTGAATTCACAGTAGCCCCGTGTAGTATGTATTTTCTCGTTCTTTTGTTCCAATCGTTCCAATTTCACCTTCACCTCAAACCTTTTTTGGTGATTGTTTATGATAAAAATATGGCGCGAAAAATTCGAATTGTGAACTAATTAATTTCGGATGTTCGCTAAAAAAGTAAACTAAACTAAATTTAATCGAAATTACGTTTTAGAATGTTCATAGAAATTGCTGTTAGCTACTAGCAATTTGAATGTTGATACATATTACATACCTTTAAATTGTGTCGTTGTTTTTGTCTTATCATAATGATATAATGTGTATCATTTAGAGAGTGGTTTCGACGTATCTATTTAATTACCCTGATTCCGATTTTGAGCTACTAGCCGCTGAAATCATATGGGGCAATACAATCCAGGTAAAATGCTGATAAAAACTAATGTTGTTTTTGCCATCAATCACAGTCATTGTAAAAAATTGTGAGGTTACGAAACAAAACAGTTGTGTTGTGCCGTTCTGATTTCCTAACTACAATTTTGCGGATCAGAAACAATCTCCGGTTCTTTTCGTTAGTCTGCCTAATATAAAAGCAGATCCTTTTTTACAGGTTAGTTTATATTTCAAATTTCAACCAGAAAATTCAGCAAGGCTTAAATTTACATTAAAAGTATGTACTGAGTTCAACGAGCGAAAAACTTGCATTTATGTCTCCCGTGAAAAATTTTACGTGGAGACTTGCTTTTTATTTAGTCAATTTAAGATAAACGTTTACTCGCGTTTTGATTGAATGTCCACCACATCTTTTCCTGCGAAACAAAGAGAAACTGCATTGTTTCGCTGCCGAAATGTTAAAAACCGGCAAAACCGGTGTGGAGATTTTCATGTGAAGTGGAGTTGTTACATTCATAGAAGATAATTTCGCCATTGCATAATAACATGTAAAATTGTCTTTTAAGTAACAAAAATCTAAATGTCTGACTTACGTTATGTGCAAACACATTACAGAGCTTTATTCAACGCATAATTATTCCTCATTTGAAATATTTTTGCGTTTCCGCATGAATTTAAACCCATGCAAAATCAATTTAAAAAGTGTTGGAGTCAAAATATTTAGTAGTCTGGCTAGTGCGCGCCTTCGTTGCACAGGGTCATGGGGTAGAGACTTAGAGTAGGTACTAACATCTTCATTTCACGTGAAATCCATGCAAATACTGTCAAAATTTTGATGATCGTGAAAACGGATTCGCTTGGTTGTACTCACTTTACACGAAAGTTTCCACACCGTATTTTGACATTTCGCCTGCGATAACAATGCCGTTGCACTTTATTTCACAGGGAAAAGGTGTCATCCACAATCAATTAGGCCGCGAGTTCTCATTTATCTTAAATTTAGAGAATGAAAGGCATGTCTCCACGGCACACTTTTCATGGTAGACATAAATGCAAGTTTTTCGCTCGGCGAGCATAGTACTTGCCTTTACCGTGAACAAATTCAGTTTATACATGGTGTTTTTCGATAATCCCACTCAGATGTTAAACGAGTTCCCATTTATGAGGATAAATAATATTGGTGAGCGTGCTGTTGATTTCAACCCGTCAACAAAAAAGCAGCAAAATCTTGGAAATTGGATGTCACACATCTGCGGCGTTCGTACAGAGTCGGACAGTCAATGACAGCCTGTTATTTATTTATAATAAATTTAAGAAACATGCTCATTTTATTGCTATACATCCCGTGTAGTTTTGGGCAGCGTTGTTAAACACGATCGTGAGTTTTGAGTCAGAGTAAACTTCGATACCAAAAAACCTAACTAGTGCTGGTGTCAAATGTCTAAATATTGCTTAAATAAAAACAGCAACTATCGATTTTGGACCTTTCAAAATCATAATGCAACATCATCTGATATTTTAATTTTCCATTTCAAACACAGTAGTCTGGCTGATCTAGCGGTTAGTGCGTTAGTGTCTAGTGGTGAGTACCCATTTATGGGTTCCATAAATGGAATCTTGGAAATAGGATGTCACTAACACATCCTGGGGCCTTAGTCCAATGTTGGATTGCCGCGCCTGTTATTTATTTTATTTCAAACATAATACAACAGAAAAACGAAACTTTAAATAAAGGTAAGTACTATGTTCACCAAGCGAAAAACTTGCATTTATGCCACCCGTGAAAAAAAGTGCAGTGGAGATTTGCCTTTTATTCACTAAATTTAAGATAAATGTGCACTCATGGCCTGATTGATTGCCATTCACACCGTTTCCCCGTGAAATAAAGTGCAACAGCGTTGTTTTAATAACATCGTCAGTTCACGTGAAATCCATGGAAATACTTTCAAAATTTCCATGATCGTAAAATCGAATTCGCTTGCTTGTACTGACTTCACACGAAAATCTCTATACCGAATTTTGGCATGTCGCCTGCGAAAACAATGCAGCTGCACTTTAGTTCACAGTAATGCTATTGACAACCAACCAGACCGTATACATTTCTTTTTAAATTTAGTGACTATAAGGCAAGTCTGCACGGCACATTTTCATGGGAGACAAAAATACAATTTTTTCGCTCGATGAACATAGAACTTAGCTTAAATGCAAGTTAGGGTTTGAATCAACAATAATAGTCAGTGCTTCTCAAACTTCTGATTTTGTTATTTTTTTGCGACGCCTATGACCATGTCACACATACATATTCGTGGGTCGCGTAAAAATGCTTAACGTTTTAAGCATATGTCCGGTCCAGTATATAGGTCTATGCGTGTCACCATATCCAGAAAAAGCTTGTGCTCCATGGAGTCCTCATGGGTCGTTATTTCGTTGTTCTAATTTTGAGATATACATATGTACATATTTATTTTTTGAACAACTGACTTCATTATATGTAATAAAATTTCATACGCAAATATCAAACGCCAGCCAATCATGTTCTAAACCTGACAACTGAAAATATCGATACGACTTTAAACAAATAACAAACGAGTTTAGAATTTTGTTATGCATATTGGTTTGGTTGTCTTAAGACAGCTTTAAAATTTAATTGCAATTTATATTGTGTATGAGCTATCCAAATGGATGAATTGCGCGTTGCCACAATACAACCTCGAGTTAAAAATAGGTTCAGGCGAAATTCTCACCATGTTATAATTTTTTGTTTGAAAATACAATCTTGTATGAATACACCCCCCATAAAGCCGATATACCAACGTATCTATCTCTCCAGTATTGATAAGATAATTTCAACTCAAATTACATAGAAATTAGTCCAGTCAAAATAGCCCAATTCAAGGCTCCAAAAGAAAAAAATAGAGTAAAGCTAATTTTTGTTGTTCTAGAATCAGTGGGCTCCCAGGAATCTAAAACTTATTTTCCTAAAAAAAAATTGATAGGAAAGGTCCCAAAAAGGATAATCCTTAATCCTTGAGCGGAGGTCGGCATGAGGGGTATCATATCAAAGGGGACGCCAGATGCATTACATATCCGGTGTTTGTTTCCTGTTTCAACGAAACTAAATGGAATAATTCGGGCTTAAATGGAAAATTACGGCTTTGAAAAGATACTGATACGGGAAACACGAAAATTTTCCATTTAATTCAAATTCAAGTTTATTGATGACAATATAACATAACATGCCTTAACAATGATTATATTTATATGATACCGGCTGTGTTGCCTTAACTCTAAATTACAGGATAAATTGCAAAATCAATTCATATTAGTATTAAGTGTAGTGGAATGAGTTTAAGGAAAAATATCACAAAACCTTAATATGTAAAAAAAAATATTAATAAAATCTTAACCTAAGGCTTAAGTCTGAGCTTGGAAAATAATACATAGAATTACCAGTTATGAGGTATTGAGAGATCTTATTATAAGATTCTCTATATTGGAGAGCGTTTCTATAAATTTGGAATTTCTACTTGAGGAAATATGATTAATTTTCTTCATTTTAGTCTCACGATGTAATCTTTCCGTAGAATAGTAGTATGGTCTACCGGTAATATTTTTCAAGATTTTATTTTGAGTGATTTGCAGCTTGTTTTTAACAGACTTAGCGAAAGATATCCAAACCGGGGCTCCGTAAGCAGCGATTGGTTGGATGACCATCTTATAGATAAGGAGTTTATTGTCAATGGACAGCTTTGATTTTTTATTTAAAAGTGGGTACAGGGCAAAAGACGCTTTCCTAATTTTTTCTGAGGTAATTTCTATGTGTGTGTGGCCAGTAGATTTATTATCGAAGACTAATCCTAAGTATTTTAGGTCCTTCTGCCATGGTATAGGATCACCCAGAAAGTTCAAAGGGCAACTGGGTTTGTTTTTTAGCTTCTTTTTTTCTGGTGAAGTAAGTGGCTTGAGTTTTAGTGGTGCTTAGTTTTATTTTCCACTTAAAATAAAATTGATACAATTTCTCTAGTTGATTTTCTAGTTTTGACGCTATGTGTGTAGGATCGTCACCACTGCAAAATATGAAAACGTCATCTGCGAAGCACGCAACTTGACAATCGCTGCTTGTTGGAAGGTCAGCCATGAATATATTAAAAAGCGATGGGCTTAGGCAGGACCCTTGGGGAACACCTGCTGAAATAGTTTTAATTGATGAATATGATTTGCCAACACGACAAAGGTCCTATTGCTCAAGAATGACTGTATGAGTTTCACTATGTAGTTGGGGATACCGAACATTGACATTTTGAAAATTAGTCCATCGTGCCATACCGAGTCGAACGCTTTTTCTATATCGAGTGTTACGACACCGATAGATTTTTTGAGATTGATCGAATCCTTAATATATTTGTGGAGGCGGTAGGCCTGATGAGTGGTCGACAGCTTTTTTCGGAAACCGAATTGGAAATCGGGTATGATTTTTAACCTGTCAGTAACTTCATTTAATCTAGTAAGAATCACTTTTTCTAAAACTTCACTTAGTGAGGGTAGAAGGCTAATTGGCCTGTAGTTTTCGGGTAGTCGACTGTCTTTATCCGGTTTCTGAATCGGAATAACACTTGCATGTTTCCATAAAGAGGGGAAATGAGAAGTTACCATGCAGCTGTTTATTATATAATTTAGTTGAACTATAGCTTTCTTAGGTAAGTTTTTCAAAACCTGATTCGAGATTCGGTCGATTCCAGGTGATTTGTTTGACTTTAAGGTTTTTATTATTCTCAGAATCTCAGATGGTGAAGAAAGGTATGTTGGATTAAAGTCACTAGGTGTAGAAGACAGAAGATCAATTCGATTACTTACTATTTGGTGGCGCATTGCAATGCCCATATGTGTGGATACTTTATGGGCCCTTTCAAAAATCTGTGATATCATTTCTGCCTTTTCTTTGTTGTCAAAAACCAAAAACTTATCAGCAGAACGCAGTGGTGGCATTAATCTATTTCGTCGGAAAACTTTGTTTAATTTCCAAATCTTTTTACTGTTTTTAGGGATATTCCGAAGAAAGTTATTCCAGGTAACGTTGCGGTGGATAAATATTCGGTTTTCGATCAACTTAGTGAGCTTGTTCACAGTTGTTTTTGTTGCAGGGTTTCTGTGTTGCTGCCATCTACGCCTTAGGAGATTACGTGTATGAATAAAAGCTCTAGTATAATTATATCAATGATAGTATTTGGGATGGTTTTATTGATGGCGAATGTAGCATGATTCAGAGCTGAGTTTATTTGGTTGTAGAAATCTTCTAGAAGGAGATCTACTTTGGTTGGGAGTTCGATTGTAGATAAATTTTGAGATCTTAAGCTTATGTTAGAATTTAAATATCTTTTGAACTTGACCCAGTTAACCCGTTTAGAAGTTGTGTTTCCCTCATGCGGAATATTAGTTTGTCCTAACTCGATATGAAATTTTACAGGAAAATGGGGGGAAGATAAGTTTTTATAAGTAGTGGGTTGGGGAATGTGATACGAGCATTTGCTTAAAACTATGTCCAGAGTAGAATCGTGGCCTTTAGGGTTGAGAAAGGTTGGCTCTGTCGGAGCGTGGATAATGATGTCATTTTGAAAAGCAAACTCGTGAAGCTTCTTACCAGCTTTATTCGAGTTGAAACAGTTCCAGAATCGGTGCTTACAGTTGAAGTCGCCACAAAGTATAACATTTTGGCCTAAGCTAAATAAATATTTCAGGTCCTCTTGAAAAATATTAAGAACGGAATTATCAACACGTCTTCCTGGAAAGTAACACACAACTATTACTATATTACAAACTTCCAAATTTATAGCAAGTGCTTCAATGACTTTACTCTTTAGCTCAGGTAGAACATTAAATTTCAATGTATTCTTTACACATATTGATACACCACCGCCTACGGTGCCTAATCTGTCTAGTCGAAATATTTTAAAATTTGGGCTATACCATTTATCTTTTTTCTTTAGCCAGGTTTCGGTTATGGCTATGATGTCACAATTAAGTTCACTTGCAAAATCGAATAGTTCAATTGCCTTATTTTTCACGCTTTGCGCATTCCACATCAAAACAGAGAGAGTATTATTCATTATAATTTACAAACATAAGAGATAGATTTATTAGTACACTAGAGTACGTTGGGATAGTGCTTCGCATTGTTGTTGGCTGGAATTTGTTGTTTATAGTGGCGTTTGGTAACGACGGGAAATTACTTGGCTTAGAATGTATGTCGAACCGTGTGTTTTTAGGCTGGTGATTGATTTTTTGGTTACGTTGGGTGAATCTTTGGCGAATCGAAATATATTCATTGCGTTTTACGCAAATCTTGTCACTCGCCATATGATTCTCACCACAATTCGCGCATTTGACTTTTTTCTTCAGTTCTTTTGGCTCAAGTGGGGCCAGTGCACAATTTAAGTACCCATGGTTATTTCCACAAAGTAAACATTTCGTGGGTAAGTGACAATTGGAAGAGCCATGTCCCCAATTTTGGCAGTTACGACACTGCGTAGGCCCATTCCGGGAATTACTGTACCAATTCCAGTTAACTTTAGTGTGAAATATCGCATTTATGTTTCGTAGTTGAGGCAATTTAATTGATCCTCTTTCAAAATAAACAATACCTATAGTATGTTTCGTTTGCGAATCTAGAGTTACGGGGCTGGAACTTCTTAACATCCATACAGGGCAACTTGAACTCATCCTTCAGTTCGTCGAGGAGCAATGAGCACTCCATGTCGTGTAGATATTTTCATCGGTCTCATATTGGAACGGCGAAAAGTGTAAAATTCATGATGATTGGCGATTAGGAAATTATGAATACGCTCGAAGTCATCCGCGCTGTCGATGAATAGCTTATTGCCGACTGACGCGTATTGGACTTGGTACGATTTGATGTTCAATGTTGTCATGGTCGAATCAATTGTCTTCCTATCCAATGTTGGAAACATAATCGGGGGATTTTTTACCTTCTTTGCTTGAGTTGCATCAGATGTTTTTTGTGGATTGTTGCAATCGTCCGATAAATTCGAGGGCAAATTCGCCAGTAGTTGAAATGAGTTGACACTTGTCGTCATGGCGGTACATAGTTCCCGTGCTTCGTAGAAGCCTGATTTTATTACGAATTGCACATTCAGGGGATTCTTCCCGCTGACGTTTTTTAACTCTTTCACTATCCGACACTTTGGCAATTTTCTTTTCGTCTACTTAGAAGGGTAAGAAATCACTTATTTCAACAGTTTTTATAAATGAAAGGGATTCGAATTGATACTATGACTGTCAGTCGAGTACTGAAATTTTCCATTTGAGCTGAATTTTTTCCTTTGAGGGTCCTTGAAACAAGTAACAAATGCCGGATATGGAATGTACTCGGCGTCCCCTTCGATATGATAGCCCGCATGCCGACCTCCGGTCAAGGATTAAAGAGTATCCTTTTTGTCCTTTTTGGGACCTTTCCGATCAAAACATTTTTTAGCAAAATGAGTTTTAGATTCCTGGCAGCCCACTAATTCAAAAACAACTAAAGTTAGCCTTACTCTATTTTTTTTCTATTTGAAATGCTATTATGACTGGACTAAGTAGACATACGAGCACATAACAAATTCATACGCATAAGACATCAAAAGACGCCATAGAAAACAGAAATTAATATGCGTATCACGAACAAAGAAGAAACCAGTCGTTGAGTGTTATAAAAACCTGAAAGATTTGTATTTCTTGCTTCTTCGTCTTATCTGCTGTATTAGAACATTCTTCAAAGCTAAGAATAAATATCTGTACGCAAATAGAAATAAATAAAAACGTCACCAACGCTCACGCTCAGGTGTTTTGGAACGTAGTAAAAAGTTGATGTTCCAGTTATGTGGAGTCTGTAAAGCGTTTTATAGCGTTTCCAGTGGGTGCGTTTATTTTGCGCTATGGTCTAGCGCTGGGTAAGCTTATACGTCTATTAGCGGAGGAAATGTTTTGATTTATCAGCTTAGTCACGTTTCCGGCAGCAAGAAAAGCAAAAGGCCGAAAATGGCGACATATTATGTACATATCCAGCAATAAACGTTGCACTTTCATCTGTTCTCTGTTGCATTAGCTGCCCAGAAAAGAAGCAAGTCATGTATACAAACCTGCAACATTCCCATTTCATGTGGTAGGGAGCTTAATTTTAATATTATTTGTTCGTTGAATGCAGCCATTGAGTTCAGGCAACGCCATCTAGATATACAAGCCAGATTATCAGCTGATTAAAATGTTCTGTCAGTGGCGATGAGCTCAAGTAACACGTATTACAACAATAGGCCTATTCGACTGACTGGATCATTGATCCTGTCCAAGTCGAATGAATTCGGATCAAAATTTCCCAAATCGGTAACAGCTGACTATCGTGTCATCTGGCCCCAACGCGATATTTTAAGTTATAAATTGCATTTGTAATTATGCACTGTGCGAGATACAATTAAAAGGATAAGTAGCAAGAAATATTAAAATGATTAACTATGAATAAAGTTTACAAACCAAAAATACTAAATAACAAATTGACATACGGGAAATTGTTCGCGGAGACATCTAGGGGATTAGTTTGGCAGATGATCCAAGTCATACCCAGGATCAACTTCCAGGATTATCATTTTGTATGGGATTTCCAATAAATCTGGAAATGATCCAGTGAGTCGAATAGGGCTAATAGCAACAACAACAGATAAACTGTCAGTGGCCACGGACGAAATTGTGGACTCGGGTGGAACTTAAGTTTCTGCAATTAGGTTTCGGCCTGTCTACCAAGATGGCAGTGGTTCAGGTGTAATTGAATATATGTATCTAAGAGTCGCCATAGACTGTTCAATCGATTGTGCAATCATTTTGATCGTCAGATAGATTGGATGGATTGGTTGGACGGTCCAATCCAAAGTTTTGTTTGGACGTGTGGAACATATTGCCATACAATTTGTCTAACAATCTTATGCTTGGTTGACAATCACAGGTGTGGCGATCCTAACAGCTACACGATCCAAACGAAAAGTATAAAAAATCAGTTCATATCTATTTTGATGAGTATTGTCTTTTCCAACCCATTTCTCACTTCTTTTCCGAAGCTAACACCACACATGTGTGACATTGACGAAGCTTTTGTTTTGATAATAAATTTTTTGCGTTGCCGGCATTGATGGAAATGTTGTTCAAATAAAATGCTTAAATTTGGACAATTTGGTATAAAATGAACTCATGATGAACCTCGCGCTCGCGCAGAAACTTATGCTAATTTATTGTTTTGCCGGTATATGATTTTTTTTTTTTAAAAGTCAGTAAAATCTATTCATTTGCATTGTTATTCAATATGTTGTTTTGAATTAGAATGTTTATTTCCGCCAAATGAGATAAAAATTCAATATGCATATTGAGAATTTGAATATTTTTTTTTTTTTTTTTGATATTAGGAATCAAAGTTATTTTGCTCCTGAAAAGCACATTTTATTTTCACTATAGTATGTGCACATACTGTAAAAAGGTAAAGGTAAAGGTAAAGGTACACTCATACAACATTTTTATTGACACCCTACAGATACAGAGTGATTATGAAAGTAGTTATCGTAATTATCGGCTTTTCGTTGCTGCCTTAATCAACTAAAAAATGGTAAATATGCATCTCTGATGCGTCGAATTTCACAGCAAATCCTATGTGATTAGCGTTATGTCTTTTGCCTTCTAAACATAAATGGATAAATTTTAATCCTTCAAATTTGCTTTGCTCTTCGTGTTGACAATGTTACGTGATTTATACACCTGAACGCCTTCTTTGGCCATAACACGTTATACTTCCTTTAAGATTTTTGTCTTGTTTTTAATTTAAAATTAGTTGTGCGTAAAAAGAATTACCCGATTTTTTTAGGGTTGGGTACGATATCCCGCCCATCATATTCCCGTTTTTTAAAATCCCGACATTCAATATCCCGCCATTTCAAAATCCCGCCAATTAAAAATCCCGCTCAATTAGAATCCCGTCTAATCAAAATCCCGCCAATCCAAAATCCCGCCAATCCAAAATCCCGCCATTTCAATAACCCGCTTATTTAAAATCCCGCTTTTCAATATCCCGTTTTGTGACGTGATATTGAAAAGCGGGAAAGCCAGGAAAACCAAGGTACCCACCTAAGTGCTGGAGTATTGTTGAGGCTTGGCACAGACGATTTAACTTTATCACAAGGAAAAGCCATATCGGTCTGTACCAGCCGGTGGAACTACTAGGTAAAGAATTGCCCCTATAGCTAAAAACCGAGTTGAGCCGTCCCGGTCCGAAGGTCGCATCCAAAAGGTCTTTAGACGTAACCAGCAGTTAAGGAATATACTTGCATCTAAAGAGGACTATGAAAAAACGGATTTTTTGAAAAACTTGACGCATAAACTAATGTAAATAATTGATAAGTCGAACGAATATCTATATATGTTTTGTTAACAATAAAAAAAAAAATGGCGGTATTTTTTCATTATTTAATAGCGGGATTTTGAAATGGCGGGATTTTGGAATGGCGGGATTTTGAGGTGGCGGGATTTTGATATGGCGGAATTTTGTAATGTCGGGATAACGTAAAGCGGGATTTTTTGGAAAGATTATGAACGGGCGGGATTTTGTTTTTCGGGATTATGTAGGTATCCTAAACCATTTCGTTGCATCCTTTATCAAAAATGTGAAACAACCTTAGATGAAAGATTCTAATACATGACGATCTATTAAAAATAAATTAAGCAGTGTACACAAAACAGAGATTAGAAAACTCAAGTTTAACCGACTTTTGCCCACAGTTCCCATATTGGAACATTACACTTGGCGAGCGTAGCGAGCAAGGGGCGAAGCCCCCTAGTAATTGTAATTTTAATAATTTAACGGTCGCCATTTTAGCATGAACCATCATATATGACTATAACGACTATTAAAAAAGTGTTGAAATAAGACATAAATAGACCATTATTTAAATAAAATGTTTATTCTTCTTCTTCTTCCTTGCGTTGTTCTTTATACCGCTCCATGGCTTCGCGTTGCTCGACCCACGGTGTAGGCACATCGCCCGTTTTGGCGATAATATCCCAGCATATTTCTACAGGCAGCTCTATCTTGGATCGTGTCATCGCCGAGACCAATGCGTTGTTGTTGCTTTTTCATTTGACACATCCAGGTGTTCTTCGGTCTGCCTCTGGCCTTGGGTCCATCAAGTGGAACTTCCATTGATTGTCATTGTCAATAAAATGTTCATTAAAGAAACTTGTATGAGTCTAGTGCACTTTGTCATATCAGCTTTTGATTAAAATGAATTTCGCACTATAAAAACAACCAACATCACGTCTGACGCCGACCCCTTGCTCGGTATGCCATAATACGAAAGTAAATTATTATGGTATTATGGAGAGTGTATAAATATGCACTAATACGTACAAATAAAGATAAAAAACAAAAATAAGAAAATTTTTTCCTGATATACTTGTTTGCAAAAGAGATTCGCTACAGACTTGATTTTATCATGCATTTATAATTCCATATTGAATAACAAAGATACAAAAGAACACCACTTAATGCATATAAACATATCGTCCGGCTGCGTGGCAGACTCGCGGATTTACATTTTTACTGTTTTGAGAAATTTGTAGTTTTCGTTTGCAGTAAAAAATTAAGATTTTGAAATCGAATCCCGATCACGGCACACACAAAACATTGGTTATTATTAGAGATGAGCATCGAAAGAAAAACATCGATATTTACCATCGAAAAAACATCGAAGCTAAACCATCGATGTTCATAAAATATCGACACAAAAACATCGATGGTTTCGCATTTATGAGTACTCAATAAAAATTGAACTGTTCTTAGATATTCATAAGGCAAAAATTGCCTAATTTATGAATTTATTTGTTTAATTGCAAAGAGTATATGAAAAATATGACGATTTTTCAAGGAAAAGATAGAGAACGATCAGTTATCGAGTCTTTTGGTTCAATGGTCGATCATTTAATCATCGATGTTGCATGGCCGATATATTTGACCATTGATTATTTCTTCCTATCGATGTTTGGTTGTTTTTTTAACAACCTATGAATTTTTCAAATAAGTGGTATGGAACAGTCCCATGTCGGGAAATTTTTACTATAGCCCCTTGAAATTTCGTTTATTCAAACTCGGAGAGGCAACTGAAATGCAATCCTAAAAAATTAAAATTATTTTGCACAAAGCTGAATCTTTCGTTGGTGGTCATAACAACTTGTAGGGCAGGGGTGTCAAACTCAAAACCTACCCTGGGCCAAATATTCCTGTCTGAAGGATTGAGCGGGCCGCTCGATATACATTTCGAAGACGCCCATAGAAAATTATTTTTGAAATTTCTTCGCAGAATATTACTTAAAATATGAGTATAAATTTGAATCACTAGCGACCTCGGGATTAAATCCTTAAGAAATGCTTTTATTTTTGTAAATGCTCTTCAAACAAATTTAGAAACCTTATACTGGAAGCTATAACGACCGATCAACAACTGTTTTTAAATTAATTTCCACCAAATCTGTAACAGCTATTCAGAACATTGTAGCATCGGTCATCCACCCAGAAACATCGAGGTAATCCAAATCAACTTTCGGAACCAAAATTGTTAGGCTGATATAAATTAAGTTTAGACAGAAAGGTGGCTAAAATGGACAAAAATGTGTTTGTGATGTCCTCTTAAACAAAGGCAATTGTTTTTTTACCCAATTTCTGAGTCAAAACATTATGTTTTCTGCACAAAAATGGCCGCCTTAAACCAATGTAACTCAAATAACCTTCAGCAAATTGTTTGTTGAACTGAGAGGAAGATTTCTAGAATACATAATTTTAGCTGACATAATCCATCGATTTCTTGACGTGTTTTAGTAAATTTCTTAGACTTTAGTTCAAGACATTTTTACGCTCTAATCGACATTGTGTTTCTTCGACACGGCCGCGGGCAGCACAAAACTGCTAGGTGAGCCGCGAGTTTGACATGCTTATTGTAAGGTATGGAACGTCGTCTAAACCAGGATAAACTGACGTTTCATAAAAATGAACGCGGATAACAAATATAGACATCTAAGCGTGTAGGAGCTATTCTTAAGACATTTAAACGAATACTTAACGTTTCAGCTAATTTTTAGGAGGTAAACACTTCATATGTTTTGCGGATTTAGACATTGGGTACATATTCAATATCTAAATCAACGATGTTTTTGTCACCATCTCCAATGATGTACTCGTATGTCAAATTGTATAGTCACTTTATTGTTAAATTAAAAAAAAAATATTAAAAATTATTTTTATGGCCACATTACCAATGGCAAAAAAAACCGATGGTTAAAAACATCGATGGTAAAAACATCGACACTGTACCATCGATGGTAAAAACATCGACCATCGAACCAAAAACATCGATGTTTCGGAAACATTGATGTTCGATGCTCATCCGGTATATTCATTATAAACATCAAGAATTGGACTTAGCACAAACGTTTTTTTCCCTGAAATTTTACTGGAGGCTTTTCTCGTTGGTGTGAATTTGGTTTATGTTATATAAATATTAGATATACCTATTAGGTACATTGCACATACGTGACTCTGGCTACTTGCATTTTATGGACAATTTTTCCACATAAGCTTTGTCATATTCTCGATTTTGGTTGTGAAAAAAATTTTGGCAACCTAATCATATTTTCTCCGTTGCATAATGATGCTCAAAAATCGCATTATCTCAAAATCGCTAAATTGTAAGATACGTGAATCTAGCATGGCGCCGAAGATACATAATCTGGTCTTATGCATACATACTTTCCAGTTCTTTATTTTTCATTAAAAACAAGAAAAACGCAAAAAAAATTATTTACGATATTTTACTTACTCTTTTATGCATTTCTTCTTGATGGAACCTGTGTAAAATTTATTTTTGTTTCTACGATATAGGGTGGTGGTAATACGTTTTCATACCTTCAGCATATGCCCATTATGCATTGTGACATGTACAGTGCCGAAAAATAAAATAGCACTGAGCGAAACCATTTTCTTTTTCTTTCTGTTAAACAGAAGGGTAATAGCACAGATAAGAAAAACTACCAGATGTCTTATCGGTATTTTGGAGCTTAAAATTCTTCAGCAGTGCCATCTAAGTTGGAACAATTCAATTAAAGTCCAAAAGCTCGTTTAAAGCAATGGTTCGTGTCTACAAACCATACTATCCACATCAAAAGCAGCCAACAGATGGACGACATAGAGCCTTTACGAGCTAACCTCTTTCTGAAATTTGTGTTTTGTCGCATGTACCTACCTATATGTATTCAAATGCGCTGCACTTGGATGCGCGAGTAGAACACACCAGTCCGCATCCAGCCACACATGTAGATCGAATGTCGAATGTGACGAACCATCTCAAGACCATAAGTAGAAGGTCGAAGCGTATCTTTGAAAAATGTTCGAGCAGTGTTTTAGAAGAGAACGATATGTGTGTAGTGTGCATGTATGCATAGCAGTTAGAGATTTAGGAAATGATGCATGCACCGAACCACGGTAGGCGCAACAGGGCGGCGGCGGAGTCCGAGCAAATGATTACCCAAAAGGATCGAGAACAATTTTCTGTTAGAGATATCTATTACAGAGAACTATTTTTTTAATTGTTGTATCTTTTGATTTAATTAATTGTACATACTTATTTAAAATGGAAATTGGAGGAATGTTGTTGTTTGCATATAATAAATTCGGGAATAATGAAATCAGTCATAGATTTATAGAATCAAAATTTATAGATTCGAAATCCGTTTTTTAATTTTATTTATTTTTAATTTTGCTAATACCCATACTCTAAAATTTTTATACCGTTCGATTTCTAAGTGAAAGGGTATATTACGATACTTTGTCTTGGAGTTTGTAACGCAGTCTCAGACTATATAAAAGGGTATATAAATTGATCAGTATGACGAAGGAAGTCGATTGGACGATTGTGCGTCTGTCTGTCTGTTGCAATGCGTGCTTATTTCTATTGCAGACTGTTGTTGTTGTATTTTTGGATCACCAAAATCGGACAATAGGGTCATGGGCACGCAATACAAAACCCAACTCCAAAAAGCATTTTTTATAAGAAAACCTTTTTCATTTATACACGATTTTCAACCTAAGTTTACACGCATATGTATGTATTTCTAAATAAACATCGAAACAAATAAAAATGGATGGAATAGGACCATGACATCCAAGCCTATCCCCTCGAAATTATGTTCTTCTAAGTCATTTTGTTATTTGTTCACAAATTCTAATCAAACCTTACATCGAAACTACAAAAACAAACAGAATCCTACTGTGGAGTCAAGGTAATCAAGGGCCATACAGACCCAATCTCCCCAATCTGAGATTTTTTGTTACCTGTGTACCTATCCTAACAAAGCTATTTAGTGAACAGACGGACAGACAAAATCGATTTCATAAGTGTTTTTTCCAAAAATTCTAAGAAACCCTAAAAATTGTTGGATTTATATCCAATACAATTTAGATTGGAATTTTTTCACGCATATTGCTTACTTGGAGGGGGATGCTGTCGTAAACATGCGCTCGCAATTGAATGTCTTCGACCCTCCACGCGCATCCGTTCGACCACGACAAAAAAAGCAAAAAAAAACGGATAGTGTATATCTAGGTTCTAGACTATAAGACTAACGGCACTACATTCTCTCAGAGGTCGGTTTACTTATCGCTTTGTTTTGCAGGTAGTGCAGGAATAAATTTTCTTGAATTCGGTGATTTGTCCTACTTCCCAAATAAAAGGGACCGATCGGAAAGCTTTGCGTAAGATCCATCCTGGTCCGTTAGATGTGACCACTACAATTCACTATGTAGCTGCAAGATACGAAAAGGAAGAATAAAAACTCAAGTAAATCCCGCGATCTCTAGAACTCACTGTTAGCGTAGTTCGAGGACTTTGTTGGATGTTTTGTGTTGCTCTTATTGTGATCCATCTATCCATTCGATTCCGGCAAATACATGTAAATTAAAATTTCAACATATTATATGTATAGAAATTGTAGGACCAATAAGGCATATTCTGTCTAAATTCTCATGTTTGTGTAATCGGTTACAGAGAGATATTTTGCGACCTCGATAACTCAAGGTGACCCCAGGGTATAGCCATCGCTACTTTCAACGAAGAATAACGAATAATTGTCAATCAATCATATGCCAGATTGTACGAAAATTGTATGGGAATATCTTCCAATACAACAGAGCGATTATTTCTTAGTCTCATAAGATCTCAAAAACATATCAACAAACCGCACGCGCACGATATCAGCGGCTACCTGGGTCATCTTGCGTGTTTTTTCTATATGCAGTTTTTTTTGCGCAGATACCGCGTACCGCCACTTCATTGCATTTGCATAAGCCACGTGGCATAGGCAATGCACGCACGACATCCTGATCCGGAGCGGCCTCAGCGGCAGCCTGCGTCATCTTTCATGTTTTTTCTATATGAAGTTTTCGCAGGCACATCTACCGCATGGATAGGTTTGCGTAAGCCACGCGGTATTACATGCCTGCTGAGAAAGATGCACTAATGACTTCAAAACATCCCGATGGGAAAATAAGCGCTCTAGAAGGCCTCTGCATGTCCGCAGAGGTAAGCGCTTCTCAAGAAGCGGTAAACATGTTTTTTTTTTACGGAACTGCTTTCCAAGAAGCGCAATCGCGAATGGCACGTCTCTATAAGCGTCATTGCAAATTAAAAGAAAGCGAAGCAAAGCTGATACAGTGGGAGCGCTTCCCCAGAAGCACAATTATGAATAAAGAGAAAGCGCTGAAAAACTGTTTCTGGGCGAAGTGCTTCCAATTTTTCCGATTGGGATGAACGTAGATTTGAATTTCAAACTAAATCCCCGCCATACATTTACCATTAAAAGATGATATAGCACCGGAAGATGTCAGGGTAGTAAGTGGATTGAGTATTTGGATTACAAATAAAGTGGAAAGGGTCTTTGCTGAAGAGCTTTGAAAGAGACTTTGGTTTGAATCACGAAATATCCAATATTGGATATTTTGCGGTATGCGTCCGGGGTGATTATTTTGTATGGCGTGAGAGATATGGTAGTTATTAGTATGTGGTAATAGTATTTTAACAGATTTCCCTTTGCAGCAAAGAACACAACATGTTAGCTTTCTGGAAATAGCAGAATTGCTTTTGACAGCGTAACGGTTCCCCTTGCCATGCTAATTCAAGAAAGAAGTACAAATTTCAGGAAAAAAAAGAAAAAAAGCACTGTGAAAGCGATACGGGGCTTAAAGTATAATTTTGTATTGAATTTCTTTCTAATATAAAAGTAAAAAGTGTGGTATTAATTTGTGCTTTGTGTTATTATTGAAAGAAAATAATAATTAATACATACATAGGCCTACAACTTAATAATGAGACTTTTTTTGGAATATTGGGCATTTATTCATAGATTTATTCATATAACTAGATTAATCAAAATATTGGCCATCAGCAGCGATAACTTTCTCCCATCTTTCGGGAAGTCTACGAATTCCGTCGCGGAAAAAATCTTGGGTTTTCGAGGCTATCCATGAATCGAGCCAGTTCTTAGTATCCTCATATGAAGTGAAGTGCTGATCAGCCAACGCATGAGTCATCGAAGCGAACAAATAGTAATCAGTCGGGGCTATAAGGCGGGTGGGGTAGCACTTCCCATTTGGTTGTTTCCAGGTACGTTTTCACGACTCGCGCAAAATGAGGGCGAGCATTGTTATGCTGAAGAATTATTTTGTCGTGCCTTTCAGCATATTGTGGCCGTTTTTGACGCAATGCTCGACTCAAACGCATCAATTGCAGTCGACAGCGCTGCCCGTCAATGGTTTCATTTGGTTTTAGCAGCTCATAATACACAACACCGAACTGGTCCTACCAAATGCAGAGCATAAGCTTGGAACCATGAATATTTGGCTTTGCGGTCGATGTTGATTGGTACGCGGGCGGTCCCCATGATTTCTTTCGCTTTGGGTTATCATAATGTATCCACTTTTCATCGCCGGTCACAATACGATGCAAAAAACCCTTCCGTCTTTGCCTCTGAAGCAGTTGTTCGCACATGCAAAAGCGCCTCTCAACATCTCTTGGCTTCAACTCGTACGGAACCCAGTGGCTTTGCTTTTGGATCATTTCCAGTGATCTTAACCGCTTCGATATGGCTTGCAGAGTCACTTCCAACGAAATTGCGAACTCTTTTTGCGTTTGGCACGAATCTTCTTCGAGTAATTTCGTCAATTCTTCGTCTTCAATCTTTTTTGGCTGGCCAGGTCGCTCTTCGTCAGTAATGTCGAAATTATCAGTTTTTAACCGATGAAACCACCGAAAAAACTGTGCACGCGAGAAAGCATCGTCACCGTAAACTTCCACGAGCAATTGATGACTCTGAGCTGCAGTCTTCTTAGCAAAATAATGCCCAAGTAAAACTTCCCGCAAATGTTGTTTTTTTCGTGAATTTTCGAAACTTTCCATGGTCCGGTAAATGCGTTGTCAACAATCAAAACGAAATGTTTATACTGACATTGCCAGCTTATGAATAGAAACTTCAAATGGTATGTATGTCAAAGATGGACTACCATTAGTTTATCGGTGTTGCCATCTCTAAAAAAAAAAGTATCATTATTAAATTGTAGGTAGGATACTTTATTATACTTGAATTTAATGAACAATGGGTCGCGGAAAACATGGCACGGTTGAAAAAAGAGAACTTAAAAAAAACTGATTTCGCAAGGCCATACTTATGTCGAAGTTAGTCGTTTAATTGGCTGCTCCAATAAAATGATTCGAAACGCTTTATTTTTTAAGCGAAGACCCGAAACACGCGGACGAAACCGCGTTATCTCACCTTTGAGAGTTCGACTTTTGGTCCGACAATGTAAAAAAGAACCATTCAAGCCTGCAAGCGAACTCAAAAAGGACCTGAATATTACGTCTTCCGTCCAAAAAGTACGAAACCGGCTTAGGGAGCATCATTTGAAGGCCTGTAGTCCCAGAAAAGTGTCCCATTTAAATGCAAGGCATGTAAAGCAACGTATGGCATTCGCAAACGAACATGTCGCTTGGCCAGCGGAGAGATGGAGAATCGTTTTGTGGACGGACGAAAGCAAAATCGTCTTATATGGGAACAAAGGTTCTCGATCAAGTACAGAATACAACCCAAATTATACAAGAAAGATGATAAAACACGGTGGTTCTAGTATAATGGTTTGGGGTTGCTTTTCCTACTATGGTGTTGGACCTATTCATTGGATAAGAACGACTATGGATCAAGATGTCTACGTCGATATTTTGGATACGGTTATGCTTCCCTTTGCATCGTAGGTGTTCCAGCAAGACAACGACCCCAAACATACAAGTAGGAAAGCTAAAAAGTGGTTCAACGACCATGGTGTGACGGTAATGGAGTGCCCATCCTAATCGCCAGATTTGAACCCCATTGAACATCTGTGGGGTGACGTTAAAAGGGCGGTTGCAGACATCACTCCGACCAGTAATGACACATTATGGGCGGCGGTAAGGGCCCCTGAAAGGTGCCAAAATTGGGTTGGGAACGATATCCCGCCCATCATAACCCGCTTATTCCAAATCCCGCTTTTCAATATCCCGTCACAAAAGGTAAGTATTTTTCAAAAATCTAGCGCGCGATTAATGAAAGAATACCTTTTGTGACGGGATATTGAAAAGCAGGGCAGGGTGTGCCGCAACTCGCTGGAGTATGCATAATACTTACCTTCTTTACTACATCACATGTGCCGTTAAAATACTGATACTGCTATTATATATATATATGGAAAGTGAAAGCTAGTTAGTATTCTCTTATCAGTGAGGCGGTGATATTCAATTTCAATTTCAATATATCAATTTTCCGAATTGACACGAAGTTTGGAGGATGCAGATGCCAACAAAATAGCAGATTGGTTTGGAATTAATTATATCCATGGGAAAAAGACCAAATAATGTTGAGGCTTGGCACAGACGATTAAACTTTATCACAAGGAAAAGCCATATCGGTTTTTACCGGCTGGTGGAATTACTAGGTAAGGAATTGCTCCTAGCTGAAAACCGAGGGGAGCAGTCCCGATCCGAAGGTCTCATCCAAAAGCAAACTAAGGTCTTTAGACGTAGACTGCAATTATACTTTCAACCAAAGAGGACTATGAAAAAACGGATTTTTTGAGAAACTTGGCGCATAAACTAATGTAAATAATTGATAAGTCGAACGCATATCTAATTTTTTTTGTTAACAATAAAAAAAAATTTGGCGGTATTTTGACGGGATTTTTTTATTATTCAATAGCGGGATATTGAAATGGCGGGATTTTGGAATGGCGGGATATTGAAATGGCGGGATTTTGGAATGGCGGGATTTTGGAATGGCGGGATTTTAAAATGGCGGGATTTTGATATGTCGGGATAACGTAAAGCGGGATTTTTTGGAAAAAGTGGGATTATGAACGGGCGGCATTTAGTTTTTCGGGATTATGTAGGTATCCCGGCAAAATTTAGTAAATTCTATGACAAAACGCTGTCGTGCAGTTATTGCAAACAAAGGATTTACTACAAAATACTAAATTTAATTAACAAGGCTAAATTTAAGATAATTATATTGTATCAATGAATTTTTTTTTCGGTTTTATTCATTTTTTCCATGGTTTAGAAGAACAAAATTTTGTTTGGTACTATTTTTTTTTGCGCCGTTTTTTTTTTTATAGTTTTGAACAAAATGTGAAATATAATCAAACAAATGAGAAAAAATATTTTTGTTTGTCTTTAAATTGCTCTTACATATTCTACTATGTATTTGGGAGTTGATTGGAAACTGTCAGTTTCCTTTTAAAAATGATTTTCCTGACTGCGTATGGTGGTGCTATTTTATTTTTCGCAGCTGTATATGGTCTCTACTTGTACATACATACATTAACTTGGAAATGCATTGAAATGCACAGAAATTGAGGCATGCATATGGACATGCATTCGCATTGTGATTATTTCGCGTTGTTTACATCCAAGAATCACGTGATTTGCCAAGCAGGTTTCAAATTGGTATAGCTCTTGGTGCACTTTTATCTTATAAACACGAAGTACCATTCGCGATGGAGTCTGATCACCCTTCTGCACCGCTACAACAACAACATGGAATCTGATCTGGTTTTGATTGATCTTTATTGCAAGGGCTTGGGTCTAAAAATACATTTTCCATTTTGAGACGTTTTGTCTTAAATTTATCATTACTTTTGGGTGTTGTCTTGATCTACTCAAGAGTCATGGGAATTTATGTCGACGGACCAGGTTCATTAACTAATGTCATTTTCTCAATAGACGATGCGCTCTTATGTCGACTGACATTTTTTTTTCAAATTTTAAATCGAATCTTATTTGCCCGTTAGGATTAACAACGAACTACTGTATTTGGGCATTCGGTGGCTATTGGTAGTGATGACACTAACCATGAGTTGCCGGAGCGTGGGTTCGAATCCCATTGTGACCATGAATGTTTGTGTTGTCTTATAAAAATGATCTTAATGCAGCCGGTTATACGAGATATCTTCCCGGAGCTACCCATTGTTACTACAACGACCAAGAGCTATACCAACCTCCCTCGATTCAAGAAAAATAAAACTCTTGAATCGCTAATACAACAGCAACAACGAACTACTGCTTAATTCTGGTATCCGGACTTCTTATGGTCGAGGGCATCCTTACCATGCGAAGATGGAGACTGGTTTCAAGGTCACATGAGTGAAACCGCTAAAGTGTGCGGTTTAGTCATCGGTCTCCATGTTCAAATTTGCAAGGCAGGAGAAGTATGATCTGGTGCCAAACTCGAGATTGTAGCATCCCCGTGAGTCAGATTGCACGCGTGCTGCCATCACTGAAAAGGACCGACCCAATTCTATATGATTCGTATGTGCTATCCTAGTACTCCAACTGACGATTGGCGAATGTTGAAAGAAGGCATCAACAAGCGCATGCGTGCGATTTAGCTGATTAATAAATCATCACTGAGTTCACTCATTAAGTCAGTGGGGGCATGAGCTTTGGTTTTATTAAATTTAAAACCAGGGTCTACAAGGGCGATCTAAAAAAAAGCCTACAAGCGGCCCCGTAGGAAATGTTGTAGATGTCGCCCCGCCAATGGAGTCTCTTTCTGTGGCAGATTCTAAATCTGCTGAAGAGCTTTTGGTTGACGACTGCCTCTCCCTACGCTCAGACATAGCTGCCTTGAATACTACATCACAGTCTCAAAAAATCGACTCTTTTGAATTTGATACGAATGGGAAAAAGAATGTTACGCTGGTTGGGAAGGCATAATGGTGCGGTTCTTACGGATTAACCTTCCCATGCAAAAATAGCTTCGGGTCATATTACCTATCGCATATTACAGGGTAGTTAGAGGTTTGTAGGGTGCTGCAACTTCCACTGACACGTCATCGGAGAAACTATGTAATATGAGCTAATATGAGTCGACGCTTCCTTTGCATGGGAAGGTTAATCTGCAAGAACCGCACCATTATGCCTTCCCAACCAGCGGAGCGTTCCCTTTCCCTTTCTTATCAAATTCGAAAGAGTCGATTTTTGGAGACTGTGATGCAGTATTCAAGGCAGCTATGTCTGAGCGTAGGGACAGGCGCAGTCGTCAACCAAAAGCTCTTTAGCAGATTTCGAAGTTCCCTTCTGGATGTTGGTAAAAAGATAAGTGCTGACGTAGGTATGGGATGAGACCACCTTCTGTGCAATCTCGACACCGCCAAATTGAAGTATCCAGCTGTAGCACAACTGTTTAACGATCCCGTCGCGCAGAAAACAGCTGTGATATTAATCGGCCGGTTGATGACTTAAATGTACACTGGGATGCCATAAAAAGCGGACATCTTTGGCCCCGAACCAACCACCAGGCCAAAGCCTTGGATGTCAGACGCAACATGGGAGCAGATTGTCGAACGGACAGAGCTCGTTGTGGGTCTAGCGTCATCAACAAATGAGAAACGTCACAACATTGAGCTGTACCCATCGAAAGCTCGGGAAGACCGACGTTGTGTACGCCGTGACAATAGAGTGTATGCCAACTCTCTTCTTGCTACGGCAGAGGAAGCTGCACAGTTTGTTAACACCAAACGGAAGAACACATGGTACCCTACTTCTATGCGCTGCGGTAACATTACCTCTTCTTGCCCCTAGATATTTGCAACTTCTTTGCTGACCACTTTCAATTCAACCCCCTTTGCGGATGCCATCTCGATGTCTATTATCGACAGTATGGCTATCACACAGGATGAGATATTTACGTATAAAGGGTTGAATTAAGATCGTGAGTGAAATTTTTCCCGCTGCGATTTTATCAATAAAAATGCATACTTACTGTCGTGGAATATGTCACAAACGGTGGGGAAATCCATAACAATCCAAGACCAGTTCCATAATTCTTCTCGGCCATTTTATGTATTATTTTTCAATCCCCCGGTTATTTGACATTTCACAATGAAATAACCGGGGAATCGGAAAAAAATGCATAAAATGGCCGAGAAAAATTATGGAACTGTTTTCGGATTGTAGCTTATCAAATTCCCCACATATTCCACGACAGTAAGAATACATTTTCATTGAAAAAAATCGCAGCGGACAAAAATTTCACTCTCAATGTCAGTACTAGGCTTAAGCGTTAATAAAGGTCCCGGTCCTAACGCGTTGTTGTGTAGACCAACTAATTACTTCTCTACACTTGATTTTTAACAAATCGCTTCGTTGTGAAAACTTAGTCATACGATCAACTCCCCCAACGAAATAGGAAATCGAGGACGCAATTATTGCACTAAAACGTGGCAAGGCTATTGGGCCCGACAGCATTCTAGCCGAACTTCACCAAACTACACCAGGCTTATCAGCGTAGTTGTTGCAACCTCTCATTGATAGAGCGTGAGATATGCATATAATCTTTTCCCATTGAGTTGAAAGAAGATTTGATAGTCAAACTTCCAAAGGACAGTCTATCAGAATGCAATAATGGGAGGGGTATTTATGTGCTTCCCGCTGTTGCCAAAACGATAGATAGGATAATCTTGGAGAGAATCAAGCTTCACTTTGAAAGCAAAATCGATGAAGAACAGGCTGGGTTTCGATCTGGTTTTTCTTGTGTCGACCACATCCTTACGAATTGTAATTGAGCAATGCGTCGAATTCAGAAGTGGGGAATGCATCTGAGCGGCCTTACGCAAGAGGGGTGTCCTAGAGAAAATACATATAAATTGGATTTCCAGAACAATGAAACGCGCATACACTGAGAAAATGCCACCAAAAAGTAGCTCCAACATCTCGTTCAAGTTTTCAAATATTTAGAGCAGATTTTCAAATGTTACTAGTAGGCGAGTTGTTAAATGTCATTTCCACAGCATCCACACGGGCTGCCAAATGCCAGCCGATAATGACGTAATACAAATTTCATTTTGGAAGTTTTCGTAAATTTAATGATCAAGATCGGACACTGTTTTTGTATTAATTTGAGGTCATTCGACAATTTTACAGTACTCAATAAAGGTAAGGTGTCCGAGGGCTTTGAAGTTCATAGCGGAGTCAGGCAAGGTTGCATCCTATCACCAATTCTGTTTCTTTTAGTTATTGGTGATGCGTTCCTTGTAGCTTTGTCTGAAGAAGGTACCGGAACCGTGGCATTCAATATGGAATCTGAAATCTTACCTACAACATTTGGGCTATGTATGTCGTCAGCATAGCCTACTCTGGCACAAAATCATGGGTCCGAGCGAAATGGCTCTGGATCTGGATTATTACTAGCAAGACTAAAATACTTAGCCTGACTGGGAATCCCACTCTCTCCTTGAATGTAAATGGACAATCTTTAGAACAGGATAAGGACATCATTTGTCACGTTACGCGGATCTGTGGGTTAGGAATATGCGTCTTTGAGATAGAACTGGAGTCGAATACGATACATGAGCAGTAACCGTCCGCGATGGCGAGTAGGCGTAGTAGACGCGCTATGCTCCACACGGGCTTAGGTTAACTTAGTAGTATTATAGGTTAAGCTGACCAGATTTACGGCATTTTGCTGTGCAGTACAGCATTTTGACCTATCGTACAGCAATGGGAAATGTACATCAAAATGTACAGCACTCCCATGCAGCATGCCACACAATGAAACCTAATTCACAACATAACGAGACCGAGGATAATTTCTGCGGCCGAAATTCGGATACCCTTCGCTCTCCTCGGGCTAAAAGTTTTTTTTCGGGCGAACCTAGGACTTGTATTTAAACCCCTATAATTTTCCTACCGTCTTCACAAAAGTTCCGTTGCGTCGGCAAAACAATATTTGTGTAGGGCTTGGTTGGAATAAGTGGGCAAATAAAAAATTTTACTTAGAACATTTTATTGGGGGATGCAGGAGCATGGCTTCATAGTACGATTCCATTTGTTTTGACTTTTTCGTTACTTTGAAAAAGACACATTAATTCAACGTCTTGTGAAATTGGTGTAAAACATGTTTCCATGACGCCATGGTCCGATTTGATTCATTCTTACATATGTTTTGTGTCATCAATAGAAACACATTTGTGTGAAATTTGGTTGAAGTTGGTGCACAAATAAAAAAGTTTTTCTTAGAAGAACCGAATTTTGGGGAGTTGGTTTTGTATGGCAGTCCCATGACCCCATTTCTGATTCAAACTGCATGCAACAAAAAGAAGCATTTGTGCAAAATTTCAAATTGGCCTAGTAAAACGCGTCGCAACAGACGGACAGACAGACCGACAGACGGACAGACAGATCGACAGACGGACATCGCCCAATCGACTCCCCAAGTCATGCTGATCATATACGTCTTATATAGTCGGAGATGCTTCCTTCAATGCGTTACAAACTTCATGACAAAGTTAATATACCCTTTCACTCTATGAGCGAAGGCTATAAAAAGCTCCTCGATTAGGTCTGTCATCAGTCATATCTGATTTTACGGTGTAGAGTTTGACCTCTGTATCCTGTGCTGTCGGTATTTAGCGAGATAATCTCACTTTTACGTTTGACAATCGTCCGTTTTCGATAACTCGGGAACGCTTCCCGATATCACTGAAATTAGGGCACTTGATGAGCTACTTGGCGCTTATATTTTCTCCAAATTTCACGGTCCGTCTTTCCGCATACGGAAGCTTTAGCTGCCCAAATCGCACTTCTGTGTTTTCTAATCAAAAATTGTCCATAACTTGCAGATTGTGCGGAATTTTGACCATTTCAAGGCTCTAGCTGCCAAGAAATATTGCAAACAGGTTTAGATAAGATTTAGACCTCTGGCTCGTACTTTGATTTACTTTAATTCGGTCAGTCGCGCATTGGAGAATTCGCCAACATTTTTGCGACGCAGTGCTGTTGCGAAATAGGATAAGGTGCAGTGCTAATGGAAGGCAATTCGTTGGATTTAGATCTCTGGCTCGTTCATACATTTACTCAGATCCTGGGGGTTGCCCTTGGCTTCGCTCAGAACTCACTCTGTCTGTCGCGCTTTTGCATAATTCGCTAACATCCTTGCGACCAGCGCTGGTAGGAAGTGCATAAGGCGAGGTGAAATTACAGCGAGTGGTGAGACAATAGAAGGCAATTAGTAAACCTTTGGCACCATTGGCTCGCCCTTGGCTCGGCTCATATCTCACTGTCTGTCGCCCTTTTCACAATTCGCCAAAAAGTTGATACGTATCGCCGCTGGGAAATAGGATGAGGTGAGCGCGGCGAGCTGCGAGTTAATGTAAAGGCGGCCCCAGACCGACCGGAGTGTGGCAAACACCGCACAAATGATTGATACGAAAAATCGTGCAGCAGCAGTGTGGTTGGGCGACTCCAAGGTATCATTCGTGGAACCGGTCTTTTGTGCGGTGTGTGCCAAACTCCGGTCGGTCTGGGGCCGCCTTAAGGCAATTCGTTGGATTTACATCTCTGAGTCGTCCATCCGCAATAGCACTACGTCACAAACTTGTTGGCGAATACTGAGCGTATATATGCTCAGACCCTGTACCTCGCCATTCCGCTCAGACCTCGCTCTGTCTGTCGCACTATTCAGTATTCGCCAACAAGTTTGTGACGTAGTGCTATTGCGGAATAAGATAAGGCGAGGTGCGAGTCCAGCGAGCGGTAAGCTAGTGGATGGCAATTCATGAAATTTAGACCTCTGGCTCGTCCTTAAGTTTACTTAAATCCTGTGACTTGCCCTTCGCTCCCTCCAGACGTCGCGTTGTCATGTCTATTGCACTTTTCACAAATTGCTACATTTGCGACGCAGTCCTGGTGCTAAGAATGATAAGGCGAGATGCGATCGGTAAGCTAGTGGATGCCATTTCGTGAAATTTAATACTATGACTCGTCTGTACGATTACTTAGATCCTGTAGCTCGCAATTTTCTGCGCTCAGACCTCTCTCTGTTTGTCATGCATAAAATAATCAGCCAAAATGTTTGCGACATAGACCTCGGATCTGGAACGTGGATGTATTTGAATTTGCTTGAGAACCGAATTTCGCAAGTATGTGTACGGCATTGAGGTAAACTTATGTAAACGCTACACATAACGACATTTAGCGAACAGCCTAACTGCTAAAAGCAAGAAAAAGGAGTCAATAATATGAGATCTTGATCCAACGTAAACTTCAAGTCGATAAGGTCGCTGAACCCCAAATTCTGATTTTTTCAAACGAACCCACTTAAATATAGCAAATTCTGACTCGCCACAAACCAAGCTCAAGTTAATCCGTGATTTCAACCTTCTCGAACACATAACTCAGAACAAAATAGTTTTTCTAACTAATATTATTTAACCAATAATTATCTACTTTACGAGAAAAAAAACTAACATTAACATTTTTCATATTTTCTTGCAGAACATTATCAACACTTAACCACACAGTGCCACTGGCAGCGCGAGCAACCGTCTCAAAAGATGAAAGTCGTGAATTTATGGCCGTGTTTCCAGGTGTGTTTTGCGCATATATTTGCCGTAGTTATTAGTTTATTTGTACAGATACTTATTACAGCCGCGAGTATCTCCAATACTAAACTAATAAACAAGATTATTTTCTATTTACATGTTTTACTAACAACCCGCAATATATTCTAATAATAAAATCTTTTATTATTGTCAGTGTGGCTTATTTTATTTCATTTCAATTTTTTTCATAGATCTTGTACGCGATTTGACTGAAGCGGTTAGCAAGTATGATTCAAATGCAATTGTATCGAAATGGTTTGCAAAGGTATGTGGACTGCGTATGAGCAATGCGCGTGAGAATAATAATTATTACATGGAATTATAATTTTTAATTTGTATGTGGCGTGATGCTGTGTGCTAAACGTATATACGGACTTCGCACACCGCACACGTTTTGTATATAATTTATGATAATTTCAGTGCTTAGAAAATCTTGGAAAACGAGATACTGCCTGGGTGTTAACAATTTTTTTTATTTTTGTCATTTTATTTGTAGGCGCTACAATACAACGTGCCACGCGGAAAAAAGAATCGTGGTCTGGCGGCCGTGCTAACGTACAAACAACTTGTGGATAAGTCACAATTGACGCCAGAGAATATACGATTGGCACAATATGTTGGATGGTGTATGGAAATGGTAAGCGATTCATTGCACCTTTACTTTATATTTTTTTGTATTAAGATTAGAAAGTTTGTTATACATATTTACCGTTTTGGTAAATCGCAGTTTTCTTATTGCATAGGTACGTACTGGTACTACTAAGTTGCCCTAACCCCTTGTGGGGCATAGCGCGTCTACTACACCTACTCGCCATCGCGTACGGTTTCTGACCATATATCGAAGTTGACCCCAGGCCAATGACGCACACTCTCTATCCACCGATCTGCGCCACGTGATTTTAGGACGACCCCTTTGTCGGCCTCTTTGGGAGAAGGGGTTCCACCTCATAGCGCGACCAGCAATGCAGTTATCACCCTTTCGCAACGTATGACCAATCCACTGCCACTTTCGCCTGCGAGTCAATTCGTTGATAGGTATTTGACCCGTGCGCCGATGTAGATCTTCATTTGAAATTCTTTCGGGCCAAAAAGATCTTAATACTCGACGAAGACAAGTATTTACGAATGTTTGCAATTTCTTGGTAACTGCAGCGGTAACTTTCCAAGTGCTGCTCCCATATAATGGCACCGAAAGAATCAGGGAGCGGAACAGCCCCAGCTTGGTCTTAACGCTGAGATAACTGCTTTGCCAGAGTTTGGACAGCATGCCGAAATAACACTTTGCTTGGTTAATGCAGCGAATGATGTCCTAATCCGTACCGCCATCAACAAGTTTACCATCTACGGGTATACCGTCAGGGGAGCACCTAGCCTTTTGGCCTTATCTCCCGGTACTGAGGACTGTTGGGACCTTCGGCGTTTACTGACAAGGTCGTTTTGTCAGAGGTGGGTTTCTCCATCCGGCGAATGCACACACCTTCAGAAACCCAACCCCTGGGCTGCATCACCAGCTCGATGACTCGGGTAACAACCTACAGCCACCACGAGGCCAACGCCTTGATGGGCAAGGACCATGGTCCCCTGGGCACACCCATCCCCGTGGTACACTATTCGCTAAAGACTTCTCTATAGCAGGTGTGATCTTCCTTCGGCCCCCTATTGGCTACGCCTCACGTAGAAATTCAGATGTGCAACTCCCAGGCTCGTTGAACCTGTGCTGCTTTTCACATCCAGGCGGCCCCTTCAGTTTACTAGTCAGCAATGCGATTCGGGCCGTGTGGTCATCAATCCACAAACTAGTTAGATATAGGCGCGTAGGCATCTTCCACCAAGGCCGTTCTCCCTAACTAGCCCCTTCTTCTTCTTCTTTTAGCGGTACAGAAAGGTGTGAACTAGCCCCTTCGAGGCTCGGGTTATGCAAAGCCGCCAGCTCCGAGGCTCAGACGATTAACCGTAATGGTGAACCCCCACCAGGGCACACCGTTTACGTATTCGGCCTTTAGTGACTTCCCTCCCGTAAATTGTGGGAGGACCTAGGTCACGCCAAGAGCCACCCGTTCATGCCTAGGGTGCTCGGGAACGTCATCGCCCGAATGGTCTTTGTACAGATCCACGCCATGACGTATCAACCATACCAGGGGCCTCCCTGCGCTGCTAGGTACGTGGTTTCGCAGTCCCACTACACAGCCTTTTTGACTGATGTCACAGGGACCTAGACTCCCCTGCGGGGTACCGCCATCAACAGCAACAATGCTCCCTAGGTAGACAAATTCGTCTACATGTTCTACAGGTTGTCCGTTGATACGTATGGGAAGAGCGGGATTTCCAGCCAGGCTAAGAATTCTGGTCTTCTTTGTGTTAATCTTTAGCCCGACACCATTTGCCTCCCTCTCGAGATCCATCGCCATTTCGCTCAGATCCATGATCTTATGCGAGAGCAGGCAAATGTCATCAGCGTAGTCCAGGTGTTGTAGGTGAGACTTCAGAGTCCATTGAATGCCACGGTTCTAACGTTCTGCAGGTAAAGCCGCCTTGAGTACATCACCAATGACTATAAGAAATAGAATTGGTGAGAGAATGCAACCCTGTCTGACCCCGCTAAGTACTTCAAAATCTTCCGAAATCTTACCTTAGTGGAGTACGCGACATTTGGCACCGATGTAGGTTAGGTTAGGTATAGTGGCCGCCAAATGATAAAACACTTAGCGCACTTAAACCAAAAGTAGGTCCATTGTGATACCACCGAGTGTACCTTAAAGTTAACACCTAATCTGAAAACCAGCCCGTGCTGGCAATAAATTTGTTGAGCAATAGCGGGCTCTCATCACGCAGATCATCTGTGTCGTGAAAATACATTGAGCCAAGAAAACGTTCACGTTTCTCGGCCAGGGCCGGCAATGGCAGAGAAAATGATGAACACTTTCTTCCTCTTCTTCGTCATCGCAACTGCGACAGAAGTCGTTATAGGGAATTCTGAGCCTCCTGACGTGCTCCCCGATAGGACAGTGTCCCGTTATGATCCCGACCACCTTGCCGATGTGTTTCCTGTCTACTGACAGTAAATTAGTTGATCTGGCCACGTCAATTCGTGGCCAAATTAATCTTGTTGTAGCACATGTAGTACCGTTAGACCACCTTGAACTAGCCCTGTGCATTACAGTTATTTCTATTGTCTGTTGACAGGAAGCGATTGGCGATTTTATATTATTGCGTTCGGCCTCAAAGGTCATAGTGACCGCGTTACGAGCGAGACGGTCCGCATTGTAGTTTCCTTCAAATCCACTATGACTTGGTATCCAGCAGAGAACGATGTTAAAATATTGACCCATCACTCTAAGCGCTGAGCGACAGCTATCAACAGTTTTCGAAGTAATCTGCACAGATTCGAGAGATCGAATTGCAGCCTGACTGTCAGTGTATATGATGACATCCCGCATCGTGACTACATGATTTCCCAACCAGGTTATAGTTTCCATTATTGCAGAAATTTCCGCTTGAAGAACACTACAGTGGCCAGGTAGACAGTGGGCCAAGTTAATGTCTAGTCCATCCGAGTGGATTCCAATACCAACTCCTTCATCTCTCTTAGAGCCATCTGTATAAAATACCAAATACCCTGTAGATAGGGGAGCATTGTTATCCCAGTGATCCCTTGGCGGAATCAAACAATCGTGGTTTTTGCCAAAAGCATACTTGGGACTAATATAATCAGTCTCCAAGGGGAGGTTAAAGTTTCGAAGTATCGTTGAGTGGCCGTACTCTAGTGTTTGTCACTGACTAGTTTCACGTAAGCGTAGTGCCGTGTTGGCAGCCATTTTTTGGCCGAGTAGATCCAACGGCAGCAGATTGAGCAAAGTGTCAAGTCCAGCCGAAGGTGTAGAACGCAAGGCTCCAGTTATAACAATGGAAGCCATTCTTTGTATTTTCGCCAGCAGGTTATAATAAGTAGTTTTACTGAGTGCCGACCACCATACGCAAACGCCGTACAGTAGAATCGGTCGTACGATAGTAGTGTAGATCCAATACAGTGCCTTTGGTTGCAGGCCCCAGTTCTTTCCTACTGCTTTCCTGTACGAATAGAGTGCTATAGTTGCTTTATTCACCCTCTCTTGAATGTTGGGTTTCCAGCTAAGCCTTCTATCGAGCAACAGTCCAAGGAATTTAGCCTTTTCAGCAAAAGTGAGTTGCCTATCCCGTAGCATGGGAGGGCTAACAGAAGGAATGGTGCGTCTTCTAGTGAAGAGCATCAACTCAGTTTTAGCTGGATTAAGTCCAACCCCGCTGAGGTTTACCCAGTTTTCCAAAATAGACAGGCGTTCTCCAATAGTAAGCTAAGTACTTCCGGAAACTTACCTGTCACAGCGATTACAACATCATCAGCATATGCCGTGACCTTGCAACCAATATCCTCGAGATTTACAAGCAATTGATTAGTAGCTATATTCCAGAGTAGGGGAGATAAAATACCTCCTTGTGGTGTACCCCTGCACACATACCTACTTGCAGATGACGAGCCCAGCGAGGTGTGAATTCGTCTAGATGTTAATAGCGTATTTACTAGTGTGCAAATGGACCCTTCGACGTGAAGACTTCGAAGTGCGTCGGTAATGGCACTAGGTTTGATGTTATTAAAAGCACCTTCAATGTCTAAGAAAACAGCCATTGTGTATTCCTTTTGATAAAGCGACTTTTCGATATAACTGACTAATGAGTGCAGAGCTGTATCCACTGACTTTCCTTTGCAATAAGCATGCTGAGCCGTTGAAAGAAGATGCGGTGGGATGCTAGCTCGTACATGAATATCAACGAGACGCTCCAGTAACTTAAGCATAGTTGAAGTAAGACTAATTGGCCTAAGATCGTTAGGTCGTGCGTGCGAGCTTCTGCCTGTCTTCGGGATAAACGTAACCCGCACCTCTCTCCATGTGCGAGGGATATACACTAGACCAAGGCAGGCTGTTAGTATGTTCTCTATCCAAGGATAAGTAATGTCCAAGCATTGCTGCAAGTCTGCGGGGATAATTCCATCAGGTCCCGCTGATTTAAAAGGTTCGAAGCTAGAAATAGCCCATAATATCTTCTCACGAGATAGAATAGATTTACTGTCACATGGTTCTGTGGGACTTGTGGGACATTCAGGTGGGGAAGTTACCGAACTTCCCGGAAAATGCGCGTCAAATAGACATTCAATAGTTTCAGTGCTAGAGGACGTCTACGATCCATCTTCCTTTTGAAGAAAGCTGTGCATAGATGGATTTGAAGCCATCAATTTCCGAAATCGAGAGGTTTCCGAAGATCCTTCGATATTTTGACAGAGGTTTCTCCAACCATTACGTTTTGCTAATTTTACCTCTTTTTTGAAAGAGTTAAGATGTTTTTTATATGACGTCCAGTCCGACTCCATTCTCGAAGCTTTCGCCTTATTGAAGCTTCTCCTGCACACGACTCTTAGCTCGGAGATCTTGCTACTCCACCATGATAGTTTTCGCTTTCCAGAAAAAGAAGTGACAGGACACGATTCAGAAACCGCTGCCTTCATAGCTGCCGTAAAAGTGTTAACCATCTCATCCAGCTGTTGTTCATTGTCTGGCAGATTAGGTAATAATGGCAACGCTTCAGCGAGAGCCGTTTGGAATCTAGACCAGTCGGTCCTTCTACGATTGACTGTGTGCGGAGTCACTTCGGGCCTCTCTAATAGGCTGAATTGTAAATACCGATGATCCGAGAAAGAGTGTTCTGACGAAACTCTCCACTCTTTGATTAAATGAATTACATCCTCCGATGCTAGAGTGATGTCCAAAACCTCTTGTCGGTTTTTTGTAACAAAAGTAGGCTCACAGCCCACATTGCAAAGTAAAAAATCGGTACCCAGAAGGTACTCGAGAAGCAATTCACCTCGCTCATTAGTATCTGAGCTGCCCCAGACTATATGATGTGCGATAGAGGATTACACTAGTTTCTGAAGCCTTTGCTGCCGCAATGGCATCCTTTAAGTTGGGAGCAGGTAGAGTACTATCATAAGCCATATAAACCGAACCAACCCAATACACTTTACCTTGTAGCTCCAGGCAAACCAAAACAAAATCTTTATCACTATAATTAGGCAACAGAAACGCCTTAAGGGCTTTTCTAACAAGAACGCAGGATCGTGGTGTACCCTGTCCAGAGACGTAAAAATATTAAACTCGGAAGATGTAAGACCTCTGACCAGATCTTTTCCCACTAAGGGTTCCTGAACAAAAATGATGTCATTACCCTGGAGTAGACGATGCATGAGAGCAGCTGAAGCTGCCCTTGAATGGTGAAGGTTGATCTGTATACACCCCATCATTATGTTACCTCCAACCCCGTGACATTCTGCTCCTCATCCGTTCCGGATTCATGGAAGTCAACGAGTGGAGACGGTTGAGATGCGGTGTCTAAAGCAGCTAAGTCTGAACAGAGAGAGACGCAGTCGTCATCTACAACCTCATCCTTAGACATATAAGCCGCTTGGTCTATACAGACCGTAACTGAGGCGACATCTTCCACATGCTCCACGGGTGCGGAAGCCGACTGGTTGGCTCTTTTTATGTCTCCCTTATATACCCTGAGTTTTAATTTCAGAAAGCCAAAACTCACGACCCCACCTGATTTGGTTAAAGGAGTTAAAGATGCTTTGTTTATTAACAATACCGCACCCCTGCGGTTGTTGACGGGCTCTTCCAGCTTCACGATTCGCCAATCATCTGCTGGAATATTTGGGTTGCACATTCGTATTATGTGCAAAATCTGGTCCTTATCGGACACCAAGGGTGGAAGCCACACCCGCGCCCTCGGTCGTGATGGGATATCGTCCTTTGAAATCACATCTAATTTGGCGCCAGGCGAAATTTCACCTGCCATGGTGATGGCAAATTTGAACATAGAGATTGACCTCTCGTCCGCAAACTTCATCAGTTTCACGCGACTGTGAAACCAACCCCCATCTTCACACACTGGAGGCGGGCCTGGAAAAGCTTCCATGACTTTTTGAAAGTTTATGGTGAGGAAGCTGCCCTCAACCATAATCCACCTCTCTACAGACATGCCGCAATCGGCGTCATTGCGGTGGACGATAGCCATTTCAATCCAGCTCCTCGCCGCTTCTGCGTATGAGAGAACTGGATTTACCTTGGCGACTTTCAGCCTTTTCTGGCCCTCCACAGGATCTTCCGACGAGCGCTGTCGTTTAACGACCTGCTTCTCTTTGGGAAGATTTGCGATCACACGAAGAGCCCACGCGAGCGACTCTTTTTGCTTTTCTGTCCTCTGCGATTCCTCGATGTTGGAAATAAAATCACGAACACGAAAAGCGTTATTAATCGCTCGTGCGTCACCTTTTGATGGTGTGACGTTATTACGATTGGATCGCGGCTTAACCACAACCTCTGATGCAGTCTTAAGCGAGGAAGCTCTTGACGAGGCTTCCTTTGTGGGGCAGGGACCCAGTGGGTTTTTGCTCATGAAAGTGCTCATAACCGCGATAGGGCCTACACTGGGAGAGGAAGCCCTTGACGGGTCTTCCTTGCGACTACTGCCAGATGTGGAAGCTCGTGACGAGGCTTCTTGGCAGAAAATGGATGTACTAGGTGAGGAAGCCCTTGACGGGTCTTCCTTACTAATACCACTAGATGTCGAAGCTCTTGACGAGTCTTCTTTGCAGCTGATGGCTGTACTAAGCGAGGAAGCCCTTGACGGGTCTTCCATACGATTACTGCCAGATGTAGAAGCTCTTGACGAGACTTCTTGGCAGCTGATGCCTTCAGTGCGTGTCACAAGTTGAAATTCCGGCACCGATGTAAGTCGCCCTAATAATAGCCACTAGACACCCATCTTGCGTAAGGCCGCCCAAATACATTCTCGGTTCACACTGTCGAAAGCCTTCTCAAAATCAATAAAGAGCATGTGCATCGGAGATCTATATTCGACGCATTGCTCATTCACAATTTGTAAGGTGTTGATGTGGTCGACGCAAGAAATCCCAGATCGGCCTGCTCCTCATCGATTTTGCTTTCTAAGTGGTCCTTAATCCTATCCAAGACTAGAGTGGTCACAAACCGGTTGTAACACAAACTGGAATAAGATGCAGGCATGCCCGAACGCTGCTCTACGTATCGCTACAGGTTGCCATCTTGTCGTCCCAGGATTATCTTCATCAAGAAACCAGCATGTTACGAGTATCAGTGCGTGATCACAATCTTTACAATATCTGGTCGGTTGCTATGGAGAGGATCACCCAAACCATCATCTCATGGACAATACTTCCCCTCCACTACATGTCAGGAGTGGAATCAGATATTTCGAGAGAGACGTCCAGAGATACAAAAGGGTACTTGAACACGTGCGGCCATCGCAGATATTCACACAACCGTTGTGAATCGGTCAATAGGAAGATTAGGTCCGAATAGAGTCCACTCGTGCCCCCACCACCCATATCGCCTGAGGAGACTAGGCTCCCGAGAGTCACAAGAGTGATACTAGCCCAGCTTAGGTCGAGTTTTTGCTCACGCCTCAATTCGTACCTATCTCGAATAGACCCGGACATCCAGAACATTTGTCCGAGCTGCGGGTTGGTGCGCCTCACGATGTGGACCACCTGTTTGGATGCCCCGCTGCACCCACTAACCTCACACCGAGGGCATT
This sequence comes from Microchrysa polita, assembly GCA_949715475.1. Lineage (NCBI taxonomy): Eukaryota > Metazoa > Arthropoda > Insecta > Diptera > Stratiomyidae > Microchrysa > Microchrysa polita. The sequence continues at coordinate 25,925,277 of OX454419.1, read as the reverse complement.
ATGGGACAACCCTATTGCAGCTGCTACGTTCTTGTCGCTTGAGACAATAGGCGAGAACGACGACGAAACTTAGAGCACATCCCCAGACATGCACAGTGACTCACATCCTTCTGCAACGTGCTTATGTTGATATTTAACTAATCAAGTACAATTCTTCCTTAAATTGACGCCAAAATGTTAATAGAATAATTATTTAGCATCCATTTGTAAATAAATTGAAAATTATAGATTCGCTTTTAGCAAGCACTCGACTACTACTAAAGATAGTATTCTTTATAAAGTGTCATGTGACGATCAAGAAATAGATCACATGTGATTTAAATTGAAATATAGTTTGCATGCACAACTGGAATAGTTGATTGATATACATTATGTACTGTATGAGCTGCAAATATTATGTACAAGTATGTATGTGCCTCTATTTCTATTTGCGTCAAGTATTTATTGAAATTAATATTTACTTATACTTACTGGAATTGATATCAGTTTTATACGTAAACAATCTTATTCCAATAGTGAAAAAAACGTGTTAAGTGTAAGTGAAGAGAGAATTGTTGTACAGGGTACTAGAAAACGCACAGCCCAACGTGCGAACGAAATCTGGGCATTTGCAGAGATGAGTTCCAATTTTAATGCCATTATAGCAGCCTGCTCATGACAGACGCGAATCGTGAAATCTGGAATGTGTCTCTCCGTGATCTGTCAGTTAATTGCCCTCGACTTAGTCAGCCAGTAGGCCACAAGCCTTAGGTTAAACCCAGGCTTGCAGGAGCCAGCTTTCGGCATACCATCATCCTGATCAAGCTTACCCTAAAAAGGGACTCGGCTGCGATCCATGCTGGAATCTGGGATAACTTAGATTCCTTAGACTTAAGCCTTTATCACCACAACCATGCGACACGTTGCGTTCTTCCTGCTCAATCTTAGGAAATGGGGCATAAAGACCCTCACAGATCTAGTGACAGGTCATTGCTCTCTAAATTACCACCTACACATAATTAAGGTGGTACTATCGGCTTTGTGTGGCCAGTGTTAGGAAGAGGAAGAAACAGCATTGCATACGCAGCTGTGCTGCCTTTTCAATGTCAAAGATGAGGTATATTGGCGATTACTTCATCGACGAAAGCGAGGCGTTCTCACTACCTGTTAGGAATGTGCTACGCGAAATCCTGCATCAATCGCAGACAAAACGACAACGACAAACGCCTAAAGCGCAACGGAAGGGTACAATGGGTCGAGTTAGTGGCGCGAGTGCGCTCCGTGGGAATCCCCCAGATGACTCCGCGCACAATTTCCCTGAAATTTCCCATATGTCATTTTGTGTTTAAGTCCGTGGGAATCCCCCAGATGACTCCGCGCACAATTTCCCTGAAATTTCCCGTATGTCATTTTGTTTTTAAGTTTTTTTTTTACAATTATACCCAGCTACTGTGGCCAAACTAGACTGTAGGTTACACTATGCGGGATCTGACCATGTACCACATGTGTCCGTGGAATATCAGACTCTTCGACTAGCGCGAAACCGAAGGAACACTTTATCGGTAGTCTGCATTCAGACAGACTAGTGATAGCCAACCCAACCTGCATATACAGCACTGATATAGAGTATCATTATAAGGACAATACTCAGCGTTAGAGAGATTCTTATCACCTGGCTCGACTTATACCTTTTTTGTTTTTTGGCTGCCATAGGAGCATTTCAAAGACAACACAAACGTCAGGAGATTTGAAAAGAATCAACTTTAAGTTTTCAGTTCAATTTGGTTAGGGGTTAAGATCTTCCACAGTGATCCTGACTTGTCGTACAAGGTGACTAAAGGAACAGGGTATGCAGGCCAGCAACTTCCACTACCTTAATGGTAATATATTAACGAAACGTCAACAATGCCTCGGATAGGACTGCCTCAAAGGTTACAACTCTTGGCTATCGTACACTGACTAATATTGAATTCTGGAATGTTCGCATTCGCACTCTCTTCGACAATCTAACAGAAGATACTCAAAAGAAAAGAAAAAGAATTTCTACTGCACAAACTGACGATTCTCGGAGTTAGTGAGATTAGATGGACAAACGTAGGGAATTTATTTCCCTTAGGCACCGGATCGTGATCGTGCCTAAGGGAATGATCGTGAGGCTGAATTAGGTCTTTTAACCAAAGTTGCAGGGAAAAGTCTCATGTCGGGGGATCAGCGACAGAATTTCGCATAAAAATTTGTGGAGTTCTGCTATACTGGAACTTCAAAAGTTTTCACTACAACCCAAAAATATAATGAAAGAAGTTAAAATTATCGACCCCATGCTTTTTGAGGGCTGTGCTCTTCTCTTTTTATTTTAAGCCGATTATGTTCATCAAATTATTTACACTAATTTTCGTTACAAATCCTGCACCATTTTTTTTTTTTTTCAAATAAATTGAAAACTGTGCTATTTACTTATTATTGCCCGTTTTTCCATTTTAGCTCCAAGCTATGTTCCTCATGGTGGATGACATCATCGACAATAGCCAAACACGTCGCGGTCAAACATGCTGGCATCGTTTAGATGATGTTGGAATGATTTCCATCAACGACGCTCTAATGATTGAAAATGGAATTTATCATATTTTGAAGAAACATTTTGGCAACAAAGAATACTACGCGAGATTGTGTGATCTGTTCAGAGAGGTAAGTGTACATAGTAGTTGGAAATTGAACACAAACACGACACTTATTCCAAAATTCTGCTATGATCTCTACAGGTTACATTGATCACAACTGCTGGACAGTCGTTAGATGTACAAATGTCATATAAGGATGTGACACAATTCACAATGGAGAAATACAAGACAATTGTTAACGACAAGTCGTCGTATTATACGTTCTATTTGCCTGTGGCTGTGCCGATGCTGATGTGCGGGTAAGTTTCGTTTTCAAATTGCATTGGTTATCACGGCGCCAGCAACGGCTTCGTTTGATCATACTTAATAATTCTAAAAATTCAAGAGGTTTATATGTAGTGAAATGAGTGTAATTTTGAATCCTTTTTTCCGATAGATTCACCGATCCCGAAGTATATCGCCAAGCCAAAACCATTCTCCTTGAAATGGGACAATTTTTCCAAATTCAAGATGATTTCCTGGACTGTTTTGGCGATTCTTCCGTTACAGGCAAAATGGGCACAGATATTCAAGAAAATAAATGTTCCTGGCTGGCAATCGTATGCATGCAACGTGCATCGGAAGAACAGAAACAAATCATGAAAGAATGTTACGGACAAAAAGGTAATTTCAAAATCAATCATTCACCTAGTTCATTCAGAGCATCTTTTTTGAATTTGCATTATTTTTCTCTCTTTCTAGATCCGGCAAAGGTCGCCCGCGTCAAACAACTGTACAAAGACTTGTCCATTCCCAACACGTACGCGGTGTACGAAGAAGAATCCTACAATATGATTAAGACACACATTCAACAAACATCTCGAGGTGTTCCGCATGAAATTTTCTTCAAAATTTTAGACAACATTTACCAAAGAGATTCGTAAGCGAATGAAGAAGCTCTACCTCATGAGCGAGAGTAAAACAAAAAAGGGTGTCTGCTACCGGTGCGAGTGATAATAATTAGTTTTTAGACATTGAAAAAATCTTTTAAAAAAATTATTGTATTCATACGTAATCATACATTGTACGAGTATTTGTTAATTTTATTGTTTGAATATTCATTTAGTCACGCGATCTATGCTAAGTCTCGTGAATTGTTCACGTAATTTTGCTCAGTCAACGAATCTATTGATACACACTTCATTACAATGAAGTAAACTATAAATATCGCGATTTATTTTGTGTCAATTCATTATACATGCATGAATATTCCTATGGTGAGAAGAGTGAGATGGAAATTGAAAGCGAAAGCAATCTATTTGTAATTTTATAGGTTTATGAATAATAATAATAATAAAAAAATATTTTATATGAACATTTTCAGCCTTTTCTTCATTGCATAGCGCAATTTCATCAAACTAATGCCCTGCACAGCAATAAGCATATTTAAGCCCACTGTTAAGATCAACAACGCCTAACGCTGCCCAATCAATTGGCACTCACAGGAGCCGCTTGACGGACACAAAATGCTTCGAGGAGTAAAAATACTTGACGGCTCCCTATTTTGTTTTGAGTAGTTTAGAACTTAGAAGGCGACAAAAGTTCGTATCGAATTCAAATTCCCTACATTGTGATAAGTACTTGAACTTTACTGCCTGGTACCGTTATGGGCACGGCCCATTGAGAAGCCGATTTTATGAATTTCCTTCCTGTACTCCCAATGATTTGATTTATTTATTGCTCCTCTCCGGCCTTTAGGCATCTCCTTGCGCCGTTAACCATTAATTTTTGTTTTTGGTTCGGTCGCTATAATTTTGACTAGATTTCGTCCAACAACTGATAGGTATTTTCTTGCAAACTTGTCAATCATTGCACACCTGCACTATAACGAGCTGACTTCGGCATCTCAATATATTTTACTGACTAAGCATGATACACTGGTACATGACCCTTGGTTATAATTTTTCGAAGACATCCCGAAATTATGGGGTAACAAAATCCTTTTCATTGCAGAACTGCCCTGTGACCGTAATAATGAAATGTCTGGAATATCTCTTGGAGGTGGCGTCCTTATTGCAATACGGCGCTATCTCGATTACGAACGTACAATAATTTCAACATCTTCTAATTCTGAATTTGACTGTGTAACAATCAAATTGTGCTCTTCTAGTAGTACTCTCCTGCTTACTGCTGTGGTCTGTCACAATTTAATACAAATCAAAACTTCATGCATCGTACACTCGATCTTGTGTTAAGCAATATTTCTGCTAACTGTATATCATCCTGCCTTCCTACTTCCGAATATGTTTGTATTGATCCTTACCATCCGCCCTTTGAATTCGATGCTACAATTTCTCTCCAAAAGACTCAGGCTCGTGTTAAGAACCCCCATTACAACATTCGCAAAGCCAATTATAGTGCCATTATCCGTTATATAAATCAAACTGACTGGCCGAGTGTTTTGCAGGGGCTACACTGTAATCTTGCTGTGACTACATTTTACAGCATTTTGCAGTGTATTATCGGCGAGTTTGTTCCTCTCTACACCCCGAACATCGCAAAGGTCCAATTTGGTTTACTCCCAAAATATACAAGATCATCAATAGAAAGAATCGCATTCATTCCAAATATAAACGTTTTAGGCGTCAGTCAGATCTCATACTTTTTCCTCTGTTTCGTACTGAAACTAAACGGCTCATCCGTTCTGCTAGAGCTGCGTACCTTGAATCTACTGAAAACAGTGTTAGAAATAATGAAAACCAGTTATTTTGGTCGTAAGTTCTAACCCTGATTTCCTATGAAGATTTGACTGCCAACTCTTCAGATGAAATTGCAAAGCTTTTTGCGCATAGCCGCTCGTTGATGGGTTTGAAGTTGATAATGTGGTCCTGTTGTTGTTGTTGTAGCGGTGCAGAAGGGTGTGAGTCGCTGTGTATGTCTGTGGATGTGTTCTAAGTTTCGTCGTCGTTCTCGCCTATTGTCTCAAGCGACAAGAACGTAGCAGCTGCAATAGGGTTGTCCCATAATACCCTCGGAGTGAGGTTAGTGGGTGCAGCGGGGCATCGAAACAGGTGGTCCACATCGTGTGGCGCACCACCGCAGCTCGGACAAATGTTCTATATGTCCGGGTCTATTCGAGATAGGTACGAATTGAGGCGTGAACAAAAGCCCGACCTAAGCTGGGCTAGTGTCACTCTTGTGGCTCTCGGGAGCCTAGTCTCCTCAGGCGATATGGGTGGTGGGGGCACTGAGAGGACTCTATTCGGACCTAAACTCCCTATTGACCGATTCACAACGGTTGTGTGAATATCTGCGATGGCCGCATGGTATGCTGTATTATCGAATATATCGGGAGGTACCCGTTTGTATCTCTGGACGTCTCTCTCGAGATCTCTGAGTCCACTCCTGACATGTCGTGGAGGGGGAGTGTTGTCCATGAGATGATGGTTTGGGTGATCCTCTCGATAGCAACCGACCAGATATTGTAAAGACAGGACGAGATTGTGATCGCGCACTGATAACATGTTGGTTTCTCGATGAAGATGATCCTGGGACGACATGAGATGGCACCCTGTAGCGATACGTAGAGCAGCGTTCTGACATGCCTGGATCTTATTCCAATTTGTGTCACAAACGGTTTGCGACCACACCGGTGCTGCATAGCTAGGTATTGCCCTACCTATCGCTTTGTAGGTGACCAACATAGTTTCTTTGTCCTTGCCCTAGGAACTCCCGGCTTGTGCCTTTAGGACGTTGTTTCTACTGTGCATTCTGTCGACTACGTTCTCGACGTGATCTTTCGACTTCATCATGGTATCTAGATAGATACCTAGGATCTTGGGGTTGGTAACAGTAGGAACAACGTCTTCAGCATGCCTACCAGTACGGATCGCAAGCACCTCCGAAAATTCCTGCGTCCAGGTGGTAAGAAGAGTTGCAGTACATTTAGGCGGTGAAATGACTAGGTTGCGGATACTGAAAAACTCCACCAGTTTTTCAGTATAGTCATTTAGTCGAGCACACATGCCGTTTAAATCATTACCCGAGGTGAGTACGGTGCAATCGTCCGCATAGGAAATTGGTTCGATACCATCCGGTGGTGTTAGAAGGCTCGACAAGTAGATGTTGAACAATGTAGGAGAGAGTACGCTACCCTGTGGAACTCCTTGCTTAATAAATTTTTCTATGCTTTGAACAACTGCCTCGAAACTCTGTGAAGGATTGCCTCCCAGCTAGATAGTTGGCAATCCACCTAACCACTTGTGCAGGAATATGCATATTTAGGAGATCGGCCTACAACGTAGAGCGAATGACCGTGTCGAAGGCTTTCGACAGGTCAAGGGCTACTAGGACGGTTCTGTCACAGGGCGGTTTCTGGTTGAGGCGATTTTGGATGTGATGAGTGATCATATCCAGAGCTGTTGTGGTGCTATGCATCTTCCTGAAGCCATGCTGGTGAGAAGCTAGCTCAGCATGCGATACAAGGGTGGGGTGGATGAGTGCTTCGAGCGTCTTTGCAACGGGTGATAAAATTGTGATTGGACGGTAGGATTCGGCGAGTTTCGCGCTTCTCCGGGTTTGAGAAGGGGGATGATTCGTCCCTTTTTCCAGAATTCAGGGATGACAAGCGTGGATATCGACAAGTTGAAAGCCATCGTTAGATATTCGATGGCCGGAAGATCTAGGTGTTTTATCATGGTCATTGAAATGCCATCTGGTCCAATGGCCTTAGATTTTTTCGCATTCTTGATTGCTGCTGAAACTTGGTCCGCTGTATAGGTAGAGATGATGTAAACCGTTCGGTATCGAATCCTTCTTTTTATCTTGCAGTTGAGCATCTTGGTCTTGGGGTGTTCAATAAATTGCTTATTGAACAAGCTCGCGCAGAGTTTTGGATTTGCGGTGGTTTTCTTGCCGAATCTGATGGCTACACTGCCTTTGTCTTTCGTTGGGTGAGACAGGGCGCGGACCGTAACCCATAGTTTGCTGACACCTTGTGAGAGGTTGCAGCTATCTAGATGCTCGTTCCATTTCTCTTTTTTGTAGGTGTTAACTAGTCGATTTATTTCGGAGTTGAGCTCCTGAATTCTGGGGTCTGCCGAATTTGCGCGTCTTAAATCGTCCCGTTCGTCGGCTAACCTTGCGGCAGCAGTTGGAAAATATGGCCGAACTTTTGGGATACGCCCTGCCGGAATGTAGCGAGCTGCCGCTTTGACAACGACGTTCCTAATATTCTTTTCGGCTTCCCTTGCATTCGTTGGAGTAGGTAGCGCGGCGAACTTCGTCGAAGTGAACGCAGTGAAACCCTCCCAATTTGCCTTTTTGTGGTTGATAAACGTACGCCGTTCTGACGTCGTCAGTTCAGCTGGTTTATCAATAGTTTTTAATATGGGGAGGTGATCGGATTGAAGAGATCTGGTTGTCTCCCAACGGGTTTCACTTATCAGACTGGCGCTCACCATAGTTATGTCAGGAGAACTATGGCAGGCACCAGCGACGCGTGTAGACGAAATTCCATTGAGTGCGCAGAAGTCTGATGGGTCTAATTTGGACGCGATATCTATACCTCTGGCATCATTTGCGAGAAGAGAGTGCCAGAGTTCGTGATGGGCGTTAAAGTCGCCAAGTAGGATCCTATGCTGTCCTGTGAGGAGTGGACCAATATCGAACTTATAGCCAGAGCCACAGCTGGATGCAGGTGGAACATAGATGTTTATAAGTTCGAACTTGCATTTCCGCCGTGCCGTCGTTGAAACGAAGATCTAATACACTGTATTGCACGGTTCTGTGTATTAGGAATGCGAGCCCTCCTCCTGGATTAGGACCCTGCCTGCCGACTCTATCGCGCATTCGGGGGGCATTCGGTAGCTCAGTGGCAGAGATGTCTATCTCTGAGTTGCCGGTGCGTGGGTTCGAATCCCACTGTGACCCATGTTTTCCATAAAATGCTCCTACGGCAGCCGGTTCTTTGATGTAAATCGTCCTGGAGCTACCCGTTGCTAAAAACGGCCAAGAGCTGCCAAGACCCCCTTCGATTCAAGAGAAAAAAAAATCTCTTGAATCGCTACAACAACAACAACACCAACTCTATCGCGCCTCAAAAGTATGTAATCGCCGCGGATGTTAAATTCGGGAGTTGATGGTTTGAGCTTTGTCTCCTGGAATGCCGCTATCAGAATTCTGCGCATACTCATGAAACGGACTATCTCACCGATCTTCTGACGGATACCATTGCAGTTAAACTGCAATATGGTGAGTGGGGTGTATACTGCTGCAGGGGATGCAGGTGTTAAACTAGAGCGATTATGTCTTGTTGTATTGTTTACTGCGGGTGGCGGTGGTGGAGAGCTTGGGCCAGGAATGGTCGGAGACGGTGGTGGGCCATTAGCTTGTGAGCTAGGGCCTGGGGTGGCTGGGGGCCGACCCCCGTGCAGACACCCTGGAGCAACAAAGCACAACTTGTCATAATCTCTCATTTTCCTTAGTCCTGAGCAGTAGAAATGACACCATTCTCTGCAGCAGGTACACCTCAAGGACCTGGCATTCCCGAAGATACGTCGGTTGCATACACAGCAGATGTAGATTTCGGGACCTGGATTGGTCTCGATGCCGGCGCGGATTAGAAGAATTGAGAGCAACCGCGCTGAGATGAAATGCTCCCAATTTGACGAAAAAACGCATAAAACACATCCACACACATACACATCCCTCCTGCATCGAACCTTCATGGTTCTTGCCATGGAGGGGTCTTTTGGCAACTCTTGGCCGTTTCGTTGGTGATGAAACGGGTGTGGTCCGCCCCGTAGAGACTTGAAAAACCCGTGTGGCAGCAAGCTGCAATCGGGAATGGTCGCCGATAGGACAACGGGATCATGTCATCGCGGATACCAATGCGTTGTTGTTGCTTTTTTCATTTGACACATCCAAGTGTTCTTCGGTCTGCCTCTGGCCATGGGTCCATCAAGTGGAGCTTCCATTGCGGGGTCCTTTGAACATGGTAATGCCAACCCATTTGTCAAACTTCGAGCTTCTCGGTGATTGGTTGGTCTATGGACAAGCTTTCTCGGATGTAGCTACATGAGTCTGCTGAGATATTACCGCCAAAACGGGCGATCTGCCTACACCGCAGGTCGAGCAACGCGAAACCATGGAGCGGTATAAAGAACGAGGCAAGGAAGAAGAAGCTACATGCGTAATATTTTCATTCGGCAGTTATTTAGCCAAACGAAGACACTGTTTTATTTCTGCAAAAAAAAAGAAAAAACAATCCCTACAAAAAACATGAATTTATTGCGCGTTTTCTCAAACTACTCTTAAAGTTAAATTGACCTAATTTTCCTTTAGAAATCGTTTGGAACTTTTTACTCATTCGGTAACTTGTAATTTTTCCTAAATTCCTGAACGAGTGCCGTTTCCTCTTCTTTTGACAAACAACACTGCTTCCAGTCCGATTTCTCTTCGCAATTGAGAAGATTCTCCGCACAAAATACCTCCCTGCAAGACACATACAATGGTAAGTTTAAGGTCAAAATTCAGTTTATTTTCAAAAGTGTATAACAAGACCATCAATTAAATAATACAAACCTCGCAAAATGCAATGGAAATCTTTTCATTGTCTGCGTCAACATCACCGAATTGTCTGGCAGTTCGGCAACGAAATAGGGACCTTGTTGCGGCAGATCTGAAGGACTAGTTAGTTTTGGGAGTGTATCCATCGATAGCTCATATTCCTCGGCCTTGTCCTGAAGAATAGAATAAAAACTTGACTTGAGAAAATTATTGCTTGAAAGATTTGAGTTCGTACCTCAAATCCATGCTTAATTTTCCACGCATATCCGGCATCAACTGCTATTGCGTTGACCTGTAAATGTGCACTTCGATAATTTCGTTCCCAAAAGCACACGACCTGATCCTGTTTCTTGAAATGTTCGATGAGTGACTCTTTGATGGAATCCAACTCGGCCCAATCAGTGTCGGTTAGCAGTGAAACACTCTGAACGTGTGTCACTGATATGATGAGGATATGTGTGCTATTGATAGGCCCCTTGGCCAGAGCAATGTAGAAGCTATCGCCAATGGATATTACGAGATGCTTCTCAACATCGGGGGACGCCAGGCAGAACCAACACTTGTCTGGAATGATATGAATGTAATTATTTCATTCTAAAAATAATTAAACAAAAAATCACCTAGATCAATTGTCTGTCGTTGTCGTTTCTCCCGGCCATCCTTGCCGAATCCTTTGCGTTTTCTCCGGTCGCCGTCCTTGCTCTCCAAATCATAAAAGTATTGCTGGCCGGATTCCTGAAATTTATAAATGCTTCTTCGTTACAGATTAATGCGACCGGATGACGTGTCACTTACCCTGTCCTGTTTTGATCCCATTCCGGAAAAATCGACTCCACCAAAAGGACTTTCAATCTCGTTGGTTGTTTTCTGTATCAAATCAATGACGCGCATTTTATCCACCGGACTGATACTGAGGGCATAGACGGCTTTTTGTTTTTCCGGATTCCCGACGGCGGCCAGGGATAGGAAGCGTGTTGCCAAGGACAGTTGGGTTGTGTTATCAGCAGGATTTCTGGGGAAAAATTCAGTTTTTACGTAAATAAAAAGAGATGGAGAATTGCTTGAAATTCGATGATACCTGTACGGTGGAGGTTCGAAATATTTGTCATTCATACCACAAAAGTGATAGCGTGGTTTGATTTCCTTGGCCAGAAATGAGATCCACCTGGAGGTGTTGTTCTGAATGGATGTGGATATTAAAAAAAGTTTCTTCTTATAAGTCTACCACGAGTTACCTTGTCCTCTGATATTCCTTCCGGCCACGGGGACGTGATCAAAATGTCGATGCCTTTGTAATCGCTCAAAGAGACTTTACTAGCGAAGCATGAGTCTCGTACGGCCAGGATATCTTCTTTTGAGAAGTTCCATTGATTCGTTTCTTTTGTTGTACACTCAATGCCACTTAGGTAGGCAATTTTGATTCCCGATGATGAGGTATACAGTCCTCGCTTGCCTAAAGCAACAAAAATCATAGTCTCAGTGCGAAACTCAAATTTCACTTCATACCTAGATAAGTTAAATTCGTGCAAATTTCACTTTCCTTCTCGTCATAGTGTCGACACGTTTCCGGGGTGTTTGGCCCAAGAATGTATGTGGGTACCGTAACTAAATTAAAGGGAAGAGAAAGGATTAAAATCGGCTTAAAGTCCAGATAACTCAAAATCAGTAGGGGTTCGCAAATTTCTCCATTTTCGGCTGTATACCATTCGAATTTTTTACAATATTGAATTAAATTAAACTACAGACTAAAGAACTTACTATATTTATGGCCATTTCGATAAGCAATCAACTCGGCATTACTATCCTTGGCGAAAAATTCGCCAACACACAACAGCATATCGAAAGGTCCCGCCTTTTTGTTAATTGACTCCACCCGATTGAACAGTTGTTTGAAATTTCCCCGAACATCGCCGGCAATAAGGCTGCGAATTGACCAGTATTAGTAGGTAGACTTTGAATTAATAGAAATTCAGTGAAAATGGGAATAAACTTACATTTTGTATTTCTGATCCATCTCTAGAGAAGCGTTTAGTGAATTTTGTAAACAAACCAAACGTCAATATGACGCAGTTGGCCACTTTGACAGTTGTCATATAGTAACAGCTGATTATTATTTGTTGTCAGCTCTAAGATTAGTCCGGACAAAAACCGATATTGTTTGTTTGGAAACATGTTGCCAGAATCAATTGTTCAATGTGCCTGTCTAGACAGTTTCAATTTTCGTTCGTCTTCATCATTTTGACAATTGAAACTTGAGATGCCTGCGCTATTGAAGAAACGCATTCATTCTTGAACGCGATTGCTAATGTTAAATATACACAACTCATCATCTATTCATACTATTAATGAAAGAATTTATCATTTACCCGTCCTGACCAAAGCCGCGACACATATTTCCCCATCAATAATGAACATATGTGGATAGAATGAGGCATTGATCTCTTCTGTTCACTTGACGCAATCAACGACACGTTCAATATTGAAAGTGGATACGGAGCTTGAAGACGATAGTGAAGACGAAAGCGCACATGTGTGGACACAGCCAATCTACCATGCAACATTCATTCAAATAAAAAAAGAACAACCGAAAATTCGTTAAAACCGTTAAAACGGCTGCGTGTCCAGAACTTCCAAAGAGTGTAAGGAAGCGTTGAAAATAAATAAATCGAATAATATGTTATCCTGCAAGAAGCACAGGATACTATTGCGTGCAAGTTAGCAGCCGCAAAAAGAAGCTAGATTCGCACATCAAGGATCTTCTCTTTCTTGGAACACCGAATCGGGCAAGTATACCTTTTTACTGTATCACCCTTTGTGTTATCGTTTGCCTCCTAAAGCCTCCTAATGATTAAATGTATTAAACGTAGTGATATCTCCCCGTGTACTTGAGGATGAAGGTTGCATCTTGATCCTTGCTTTAAAAAATATCCTAGATTGTCCGAATAGTGTATTTTACTCAGCGTGAAAAAGATGCAGTCCATTGACCAAGTTAAACATCTTTCTGACCTAGTCCAACTTCTGCCGAGCGCTGTTCCCCCAAGAGGCCCGACTACGAGTAAATCTAAAGGTCCAAGCAAACCATCTACGAGGTATACCGTCAGGGGAGCACCTAGCCTTTCGGCCTTATCTCCCGGTCCCGCTAAATGTTTGGACCTTCGGCTTTTTACTGACACGATGTTGTTGCCAGACGGGGATTTCTCCATCCGGCGAATGCACTCACCTTCAGGAACTTAACCCCGGGGTTGCATCACTAGCTGGATGACTTGATGGGAAAGGACCATGGTCCCCTGGGCACACCTATCCCCGTAGTTCACTATTCGCTATAGACTTCTCTATAGCAGGTGTGATCCTCCTTCGGCCTCCTATGAGAATTCAGATTTGCACATCCCAGGCTCGTTGGACCTGTGACTACGAGCCTGTGCAGACTCGTAGCGCTGCTTTTCACATCCAGGTGGCCCCTTCAGTTTACTAGTCAGCAATGCGACTCGGGCAGTGTGGTCATCAATCCACAAACTAGTTAGATATAGGCGCGTAGGCATTTACCACCAAGGCCGTTCTCCTTAACTAGCCCCTTCAGGACTCGGGTCATGCAAAAGCCGTCAACTCCGAAGCTCACACGATTTACCATACGATGCACTCCCCCACCAGAGGACACCATAATCGTGCTTGGCCTTTAGTGACTTCCCTCCCGTAAGTCATGGGAGGAGGTAGGTCACGCCATGAGCCATGTAATAAGTTCCCCCGAGCCACTAAGGCTCCGTCAGCGGCGGCACCTGCTGGAAGGCTGCTCTCGTCGGTAGGGTGTTGGGGTGGGTTCCACTGACTTTAAAAAGGGATAAACACAAATTTCAGGTGCCTGAGATGCTTCACCATTTCAAAACTATAACCCGGTGTTTGTTTGGATGGAAGACGCCCGCGCCCATCTTACTTTTGTTTTTCTTCTAGCACTTCATACTATTTTTTTTTTCACACTTTACCTCTTTTTATTTATTATTTTTATAGAAAATATTATTTACTTACTTGGCATTTAATACATCTTAAGACAATTGGACAATACTTAGCTTCTTTCTATTTTTTTTTCTGTTTTTTCGTTGGTTTTCCCACGTTCTACTCCAAGAGTCAACCGACTCCAACCACTACTCAATAAAGAAGACCGACTTGCCGCGTGTCGTGCACTTCCTCTTTTTTCTTCACGCACATGAAGTTTGCCGCGGTTCCGACTGTATTTTTTTGTGTTGTTTGTTAGCCTGTCACCAACTCTTTCCTGGCGGCAACAACATTTGAATTTGAATTCCAAGTACATTACAGGGCAGCAGATTTAGAGGAGGGTGCTGACGTGAAAGCTGCTGAAGGTTATCGATGGATATCCTTAGCGTGAAACGTTCCTACTGTCTTGCCGGACATATCTGAAAGAAGATAACAGGATTCTCCTATGCGTTTTTCGACTCGGGCCTGCAAGAATTTTTTATCTAATTTTGCATTATAGTGCTTTGGAAACGAGCTCTGTGCAAAATTTCGCCTAAAAACAATATCACCTGGCTTATATTGAACAGGTCGCGACCGTAGGTTATACGCCTTAGAATTAGTTTCATGGGATTTCTGAATCCTGTCCTGCACATTAGATCGAATAAAAGCCACTTTTTCATCAGGTTGAATATCGACGGTGTGGTCATTCAACATATTTAAAGACCGTGCAATGGCATAAGTGTTACCATGAAGAAACATATTTTGCCCAAAGACTGTAAAGTAAGGTGCGCAGCCTGTAGACGAATGATAGGCTGAACGAAGAGCACAGGTGATAAAAGAAAGTTTCTCATCCCAGTCCCGTTGGTCCTTGTTGACGTATGATCGAACGGCAGCGACTATCGATCGATTCACTCTTTCGGAAGCATTAGCTTGAGGGGAATATAATGCGGTGAATGTATGTTTAATGCCATATTTTGTCATAAGGGTTTTAAAGGAAGTTGCCTTAAACTGGACACCATTGTCCGATATTATATATTCGGGTACGCCAAATACGTGAAAAATTCGTTTTTCTAAAAACGCTATCATAAGCGAAGCTGTCAATTTGCGCAAAGGTTCAACGAATACGAATTTAGAAAGATGGTCCAAAACAACTAATGCACCTATGTTACCTGATCGAGAACGTGGATACGGTCCGATGAAGTCTAAGTAAAGGCGTTGAAATATTCGATCTGGAACTAACACTTTTCCTAATGGAGGACGTAGTATTTCATTAGGGGCTTTGGCTTCCTTGCAGGTGATACAGGATTTGACGTACTGATAAACGTCTTGGGCCATTTTGGGCCAATAGTACATAATTTTTAGTCGTCTTAGTGTCTTCCCTACACCGCCGTGTGAACCTAATGGATGTTCATGTACGCGCATTATCAAGGAGTGAGTCAGTTCATCCGGTAGCCAAAGCTTCCACGAACTCTCCTCCTGAGTAATATCTCCTGTTGCATACTCTGACCGCCGATACACAAAACCATCCACAACTTTCAGATCAGGAAGAGCGTGTTGATCACTTTGGATTTTGTCAATGAGCGACAAGTATGACTCAGATTTGAAGTGTGGAGACAATAGATCTACTTCCATCGAAGAATCAGAGAAATCTACAAGCTCTATGCATTCTGTGGAATGAACTCTGGATAAGGCGTCTGGAACGAGATGTTGTGAACCTTTACGGTGGGTGATTTTAAAGGTGAATCCTTGTAGCTTTAATGCCCATCGTGCTAAACGACCATTCAAATCTGTTTGTGACATTAGCCACTTGAGGGACGCGTGATCGGTTACAATTTCAAATGGGTGGCCTTCAACATATGCTCGGAATTTTTTAAGTGCTGACACCGCTGCCAAACATTCCTGCTCTGAGACTGTGTAGTTTCTCTGGGCGGATTTGAATTTCTTGGACATAAAAGCAATGGGTGCTTCCCCACCATCTTCTTTTATTTGGACTAAAACAGCCCCAAGACCGTACTGGCTGGCGTCGCAGTGGATTGCGAACGGTTTTGTAAAATCTGGGCTATGGAGCACCGGAGCAGAAGTCAGGCTTTGCTTTAATGAGCTAAATGATTTTAATCCATCTTCTGTCCAAGAAAACCGACGACCTCCACGCAGCATGTCAGTTAGTGGTGTAGAAACCGAAGCATAGTTTTTAACAAATCGACGGTACCACCCACATATCCCTAAGAATCTACGTAGCTGTTTAACAGATTTCGGTAAAGGAAATTCTGCAATTCCTTGAACCTTGTCAGGATCAGTTCTAATGATCCCATTACCAATTATATGTCCCAGATAACGGACCTCTTTCATTACGAATTTTGACTTTTCCACATTTAGGGTTAATCCTGCAGCTGTCATGCATACGGCAATCTCACGAAGTACGGCCAGATGCTCATCAAACGTTTCGGTAATTATCAGTAAATCGTCGAGATAGATGAATACTTGATGACGCAAATGTGCGGGTATCACGTGATCCATGAGCCTCTGCATGGTCTGCGGAGCATTACATAGTCCGAAAGGCATAGTTACGAACTGGTAGAGCGGTCGACCTGGTACTGTGAACGCTGTTTTTTCTTTAGAACTCTCGTCGAGTGGTATCTGCCAAAAAGCATCCTTTAAGTCAAGGCTGGTAATATACTTGGCTTTGGGCAACCGACTTAAGATACCATCGATTAGAGGTAACGGGTACGCGTCCCCGACAGTGACAGAGTTCAACTTCCTCGCATCCAAGCAGAGTCTCACTTTTCCGGGCTTCACTACCAATGTAACCGGCGATGACCAAGGACTGTTGGATTCTTCGATAACCCCTAAAGCAATCATTCTATCCACCTCCTTATAGAGTTCCTCCTCGACCGCGGGCGACACAGCAAAATGCCTCTGTTTTATTGGTTTGGCATTACCAACATCGATGAAGTGTTTAACTAATTTAGTTCGCCCTAAGCCTTCTAAGGAAAAGGAAGGAAACATAGCTATAGTGGTATCGAGCTTATGCTGTTGCACAGAGCTGAGAGTATGCTTGTTGTTACTAACATCGAGCTGTTCGAAGGACGAACAAATGGAAAGCTTTGGATCCCCAAATAAATCTGAGGCTAAATCGGAGGCCAGGCAGCTTACAGAAGCTCCTGTGTCTATTAATGCTGAAACGGTTTTCCCAAAAAGAGAAATATTTGCATACGGGCGAATGTCAGAGTTTCCGCTACCGGAATAGACGGCTGAACAATACATCTTACGATTGGTTCTGATCTTTTTCCAGAAGCAACGCAATCGAAGAGTAGACTTCTTAGGACGACGACAAGGCTCCATTGATTCTAGCTTGAATGTCCGACTACGAGCATCCTTATATTCTTTCCATCGTAAATGTAAGGGCTTGAAACTATAATGCCTAGAGACACGCGTTGCATCGGTTGGTATCGTTGATGATGATGATGCTTCCTTGTTGGTAATTGGATCTGTATTACTTATCTGCCTACTGTTTAACTGAAGCTTGGTCGTTCCTGATGATGAATTTGTGGTATTCTGGTAT
The DNA here is from genome assembly GCA_949715475.1 of Microchrysa polita. Taxonomy (NCBI): domain Eukaryota; kingdom Metazoa; phylum Arthropoda; class Insecta; order Diptera; family Stratiomyidae; genus Microchrysa; species Microchrysa polita. The sequence goes on along the minus strand of OX454419.1, from coordinate 25,907,604 downwards.
TCTGTGGTATGGTTATTTTCTAAATGTTTACACTCGAGAGCATGGGTGTTTGAGCTCTCGAAAGCTACTAGTTTTTTTGAGGTTTAGCACATTTAGGACATTTTGGCTTGTATATTCCCGGTGAACCACATCCATAACAAAATATGGTTGGCGGAACCTGGCAATCGAAAAATCTATGACCCTTTTCTTGACAATTCCAGCATTTTATATTAGGTGAATTTTCGGATAATGCTTCTACTTCAGGACAGGAAGCCATTTCAGGTGTTGCATTATCGTGTAGTTCCGATATATCCCTACGTCGAATGAATGGTTTATTATTGCTAAGGCGACTCGCCTCTTCAGCGTCCAAATCTTCTCGCTGGTACATGAAGTGTCTTAATTGTTCGACGGTATGTATGGGACGTGACAATAACTCACGGCGAATTTCGAAACGAAGGTTACGTCGTAGAATTTCAGATAATTCCCATTCTGGAATTGGTCTTGTTAAGCGATCTACTAAGGTCATTATGCTGTCATAGTACGAATCGAACGATTCGGTAGGACCTTGGTGTCGACTTCGGATTGTTGTCAAAAGATCATAATCCGTTTTCTTTTCCCTAAACTCGTCTCTCAAAGCATAACTAAATGTGTTCCAATCCAATCTACCAGCAGTACGACGGAAACGCCAAAACCAATCGGCAGCCTTTCCTGTTAACAACATCGGTAAATTCCGAGTGACTAAATTCAAATCCCCATTAAGAGAATCAATAGCTAGAGTTCGAACTTGGTATAAAAATTTTTCTACCGGCAATACAGAATCCTCTCCGCTGAATCTGACATTCCAGTGGTGTATAATACGACTAACTCTGTCATCAGGACTCCACTGTGTCCTAGGATGTTGTTGGATCGGATTATCCGAATCAGAGACTGGGAAGGAATCACGTTGACTGGGTCTTGATGACTCGTTAGCTAAAGGTCTTGTAAAGTTTCCTAGAAAATCTCGAGGCAATTCTGAGAAAACCAAGTCTCTTGCATTTCGGGCGTTCGTTGGTCGGTGTGACAAAGGATTGTCCGTATGATGGGGAAAAGGGAATCTTTGATTGTCCAAGTTATCAGTAGCACGTAATTGAGCATTGGACAGGCCTGGTTCATTAGATAGTGACGCAATATTACTATCAGTCGGCAACGGAGGAATAGATGAAGGAGCTGCCCGATTGTTGATATTTAAGGTTGCTAACTGCTGACTGATTGCTTCAGTCACTAGAGAACTAATTTGAGCCCGCAGATCTTCAGAAATAATTTGTGCAGGAGGCAATCCCTGTGGTTGAGATGACGCAGTCGTTGTATCAATATTAGCTACAGGTGTTCTTATTGGAGGCATAGCCAGCGAAGTCTCTCTAGCCTGAGATCTAGTTATCGGTCCGGACTTTGGACGCGCGCCTTGACTACTTGCCGCTCCACGGGGATTGATTTCCACTTCACGATCGAAGCTAAAAGGGTCTAGCGTATCTCGTCGTACAACTCTACGGCATAATGGGCAAGTCGTGTTGCTTGTCAACCAGCTATCTAAACATAATTTATGAAATGCGTGTGCACATTGCGTGAGAACAGCCTGATCAGCTTTTTGAAATTCTTGGCTACATATAGTACAGCGTAAGGGGTCATCTTCCAATGTTGTCAAATCTTCTCTGCTATGTTGTACCGGCATGATTACAAAATTCTTATTTCAGGTATTACAGCTTACCACTAACGATACTTGCTTGCGTATCTTCCAAATTTGAAGAAAAACAATGACATAAACGAAAATAATACACTAAGAATTTATACTAACCTTAAATCTGCAAAAATTATTATATAAGTAATCCAATATATGCCTATGAATCCACGAATCCGAAAATAACTAAAGCGCGGTTTACAGTGCGACAAAATACTAAAAGTATGGACTAAACAATCCTAGCGTTTTTAAATACGATAAAACACTGGTTGCCGTCACGAAATCACGCAAAACAATTTCCAAGTAACTTAACTTTTTAGTTTTGGTATTAAGTAAGCAATCCACTAGTTTTAACACAAGCATTAAAGCACGGGTTGCATCACGAAAGAAAACACTACCGAAATACCACTTCCAAATGTCACTTACGATAACGTTTTCAATTCAACTCAAAATTCGTACATATACTCTGTTGAGATATCACACAGGTTGTACCTATTCCCAAAAAAAACACAGTTATACTGTACACGATAAACAATGCCAAAGTATGTATAATAAAACACATAGTAAGATGTTTTGCTGACGCCTTCCATCACTTGAGGTCACGATATCACTTGCACTCCCGTTAATGATGATTAATTTTAAATAGAATTTATGTAAAGAAAATTTTAGAACCGAAATTTAAGCACTTTTATACCGAAATTGACAAAGAAAATAAATTGACGTAAGTTCAATTTTGAACTGTATTCGAAAATAATTTAAAAAAAAATGAACACTAGAAAAATTGAAAAAAAATGGGAAAAACCACAAAAAAAACTTTAAACGCACCCCTGTAAATGAAAAAAACTTTAATGAGTAGAAGAGTAATTGGACGAAATTATTCGTTTCACCACTTCATCCGAGAAGGGTCAAGATGTGGCAAAAACACCGCCAGCGATCTTGCATTTCCACAGCCATCCGACAGTAATGACATCCGAACGCAATTGTTCCAATCACTCCTACTATTAAGACTGACAAAACCACTTGTTACACAAAGAGGAGAAAAATCCACCGTCACGACGAAGTTAATTTCTTCTAGCAATGCCTAAAGAGAACTAATCTCTCCGTCAATTAAGGGGCATCCATCCAATCGCGACAAAAGCCATAAACAAACACTCAAATGGTTCGCAGAATGTATTAAAATGAAAAAAAATATATATTTTGAATAAATTGCGAAGTCTTTCCTGCCTTCAATTTTCAGCAAATAATCAAAAGTAAGTTCCACTGCACAGAACTGTAACTTAAAATGGAAAGACACGCAGGTGGGACTTTGCGAAATCACACTCTCGATGATATAGAGTTTAAATTTTCTTTTTTCGAAATAAATTTCGTTTCAACGTTTTCGCCGGCCCCATCACGTTGGGCGCCATGTGTAATAAATTCCCCCGAGCCACTAAGGCTCCGTCAGCGGCGGCACCTGCTGGAAGGCTGCTCTCGTCGGTAGGGTGTTGGGGTGGGTTCCACTGACTTTAAAAAGGGATAAACACAAATTTCAGGTGCCTGAGATGCTTCACCATTTCAAAACTATAACCCGGTGTTTGTTTGGATGGAAGACGCCCGCGCCCATCTTACTTTTGTTTTTCTTCTAGCACTTCATACTATTTTTTTTTTCACACTTTACCTCTTTTTATTTATTATTTTTATAGAAAATATTATTTACTTACTTGGCATTTAATACATCTTAAGACAATTGGACAATACTTAGCTTCTTTCTATTTTTTTTTCTGTTTTTTCGTTGGTTTTCCCACGTTCTACTCCAAGAGTCAACCGACTCCAACCACTACTCAATAAAGAAGACCGACTTGCCGCGTGTCGTGCACTTCCTCTTTTTTCTTCACGCACATGAAGTTTGCCGCGGTTCCGACTGTATTTTTTTGTGTTGTTTGTTAGCCTGTCACCAACTCTTTCCTGGCGGCAACAACATTTGAATTTGAATTCCAAGTACATTACAGCCACCCGTACATAACTCAGGAGCTCGGGAACGTTACCGCCCGAATGGTCTTTGTACAGATCCTCGCCATGGCGTATCAACTGTACCAGGGGCCCCCTTGCGCTGCTAGGTCCGTGGTGTCGTAACTCACCAAAGATCTCTGTCCAACTACAAACAGCCTTCCTTGGCTGAGTGTCACATGGACACAAACCCCCCTGCGGGAAATCTACTGAGGACAGCGAAACTCTCGCCGCCATACAAAAAATAACATCCATTTTGTTTCAACGCATTAGATGGGAGAAACCAAATAAAAATGAACTAACGCAGTGTTATAACAGTCAGAAGTTCGGCCAAGTTGCGGCAAATTGTTTCTCAAATGCCAAATGTGTGAAGTGCGCGGGAGAACACTCCTCAAAAGATTGCCCCAGACAGGGACCTCCAAATGTTATTCCACAATCGGCACCGCCACTCAGATGCGCTTGTTGCAATGAAATGGGCCACCCGGCTAGTTACTCCCTCTGCCCTGTTCGTCTGAGATACAAAGCCAACTTGCAGCAACGCAAACAACACGCTTCGCCCCGTGCGTCCGCGTTGGCCAGTGACGGCAACCACCTCGCCAACACCCACTGCAATATCCCACCACGATCTTTCCAATCAAATGGACTCACATACGCGGACATTGCAAAAGGCAATGTTTCCTGGGGACAGGCTAGGCCTCCCAAAACTCCCTCTTTCCTAACGAGTTTCAAGATGAAATACAATCCCTGTTCGGAATGTCATTCGAAGCACTGATGAACCGAATATCAACATTCTGGTACTCCACTCGTCAGTTGAACAACGAGGAAAAAAAGATGGCATACCTCAATTTCATTCTTAACCTGTCCCATGGGTAATTTACACATTCTCAACTCTAACGTCAACTCGCTCCTATCTAATGGGAAGCAATTTGCACTCAACGACCTGCTGCTTCAACTGTCACCAGATTTTGCAGTCTCTGAAACTAGGCTGGGAGAACTCCCTCCTGGAAAGAAAATCTTTCTCAAAAACTATAAAATTATCAGGAACGACATGGGAAGAGGCTCTGCGATCTGTATAAAATCAAATTTAAAATTCCAGCCAGTACGGGTCAATTCCACCTTTGCCCCTATAACAGCCATTAAAACTGAAATAAAGCCTGACAGCAACAGGATAATCGAAATCCTTATCGGGGCAATTTACGTACCCGGCAACATAGGAAATAAACTAGCCTCCGTCTTAAACGACTTCTGGAACACCGCAAAAAACTTTGATGCCCTCATTCTGAGGGGGGGGGGGATTTCAACAGCCGAAGCCCACTCTGGGGAGATTCGGCGACAAACTCTAACGGTTCTGCCATGGAAAACTGGCTTCTTAACAACCCGGATATAGGTGTCAGTTTTCTAACCGCCGACTCCCCCACATTCCTACGCGGGGCCTCTTTCCTTGACGGTTTCATCATATCCTTCTCCCTGTTGAGTGAGAATACACACTGCAGCACTCTGCCATCATTTTCGGATCACCTCGCCCTCACCCTCCTTTTAAGCACCGGAAGCCCATGTCGAGCACATGAACTTAATACTGAGTCCAGAAACTTTAAGATAACCAACTGGGACTTATTAAACTCCGATCTCGTTAACACTTTACCTCCTAACACGGTTGTCTCTAACGAGGAAATCGATGCGCATCCCAAGTAACAATTTCATCCCTATAATACTTCATAGAATATTTTCTTTTAAGCATAATAGGGGCACTTTACAGGGTATAAACACTGAATAATAGTCCAATAATGGCATTTGGCGCCATTTTTTGATGCAATTGCACCTTATTGTAGCACTGAACTACGCTTTGAAAAAGACGTACATCATGTCTTTATGTCATCATTTTCTGTCATTTTCTCGCGTTTGCAAAAAAAAAAAAGAAAAAAAATAATTCCCGCAGCCAGCGTCGAACCAGCGACTGTCGTATGCCAGTCCGACGCCCTAACCACTCGACCAACCTCACATATAGTTGACATTGCTCGTAAACACTACAAGTGGTCAACACTTCTTTATCGACCCTTCTCCTATGCACCTTCTTCTTTATATTATGTCAATCAATTGAAGTTAAATAAATCCACACATTCATTAATAAAATGCAGACATTTTCTGCGCTGAGATTATCTTAATGGATTCATAAGTTAACAAGGACTGAGGAAATGTTGGTTTCATGCAATATTTCAATGAATTCAATTCAAGAAACGTTGTATTCCAGAGCACTTCATAAGTGTCAATTCTTAAAAAATCACAAAGTCCATCCTTCTATAAAACTACGGTGAACAATTTATTGGATGACCATACGAATGTCACACTATAAAAATGACACCGACTGTGCTATAGAAAAATATTTGCATGTGTGTGAATTAACTTAGAGAGACTATTGCATGTGTGTGCTGTATCATCCAATAAACACACAGAGTGGAGTATTTAAAGGAGTGTCTTTTTTAGGTTAACGTTTGGAGACAGTTTTATCGAAGTTTTATACCACCATCTTTAAATTTATTACATAATGATGATAGAAGCTTTCCGGAAAATACTTTAAGGATGTTTTATCGGATTAAAATATTACTTTAAGCGACATCACACGATAAATGAATTTCGTGGTACTATATGAATGCTACAGTGTGAAGTGCTTCTTTAAAGCAAACGAATTGTTGTTTGGGATATTTCTCTCATTAGCAATTCTATAATGGAATCTGTTGACAAACACGCCCCGCCAGTTAACTCAAGATATTATAAATTTGGTTGCCTATCTGCTGACACACTACACTTTGTACGCGAAAGGAAAAAGTTACTTCAAAGGCGGAAAAGGTTATTCCACAGAACCCATAACAGGTCCAATGACCTATACGCATTTATTTCCAACCAGATCGCGTTATTATCCACCATAATAGAGCAAAAAATCAATCGTGCAACTCCTATAAATCCTTTCTGAGTAAAATCAAACCCGGCCCCGATTGCTATCGTGCAATGGACAAATTAACAGGACGTAAGAAAAATGATTTTAACATTAACTCTTCCCCAATTTCGCACGACAATTCTGAATATACGACCACCGAACGGAAACTAGATATATGCGCATCATACTTCAAATCGCTGTTCATTGACAATCCCCCCGATAACTCCTTATGGGCAAGGGAGGTCTCAGAGAGAGTTAACGCACGCGTAACCGGCTTGGAAGGCTCACTCCTAACTGTTTTCTCGGACTCCAATAATGATCTACATCCCACCAGCACACAATTCTCGTCGGCTTTCACCTCGTGCGGAGAGGTAGAGGAGAAAATTCAATGTCTAAACACAAAAAAATCCTCTGGCCCCGATCAGATCTCCAATTTCTTAATCAAAAAACTAGCCAGATCGCTAATTCCACACTTGACAATTACCTTCAACCAATGCATCAATAACGGATACTTCCCCAACGCCTGGAAGATAGCAGCTATCCTCCCCACGCCCAAGAAGGGGTGCCGCGGCCAACTTAGCGACTTAAGGCCCATCTCCTTGTTTCGCCAAATGGCTGCGCGTCCAAAAACTGGCATCGCGTACAGCCATTTGGCTGCTACTTAGCATCCACACTAGCAGCCAAATGGAGACAGAAAATGGCATAACCAACATTTCATTTTGGTGACTTTTTTTTAAATTTAATTATCAAAATCGGATTTTGCGCGTTTGAATTATTACACGGCCATTCAAGAATTATTCAATTTCACACAAAAGAACGAATAAAAGTTGCAAAATTGTCACTTTGAATTTGACAATTTAATTCGGTTGTCAAAGCGGTTGGTTGAGTTGCCATATTGAATATGAAAACTGGACGCACACCCAAATGGCGATCAGTTTGGATGGAATGACAACAGCCATCTAGATGGACCTTATTATTTGAAACACAATAGTTCTCTTCGTAGAGAATAAAATAACAGGATCGAAGTTCCTTCCTCAAATACCAATAGCCCAAAAGAAGGGTAATTAGGAGCTTCGTTACAAAGTTGAGACGGTTCGCACTAAACCGAAGCCCAGCAAATCGATGTGTCGTTAATGAGTTACTGGATTTCGGGCTTCGCACGGCTTCAGGGAGTCGATGAATCCAAAGACTTTTTAATTTAGTTTTGCCACTGAATTTTTAATTTAGTTTTGCCACTGAACACTCCGAGGGGCATTTCTGACAGGAGGCGATTTAGTTTCCGCTGCTCGCTGTCTGCGAAATGATTCACATTTTAATGAATTTGTATTTATCGGACGCAGGCTCCTCGCTAAGAACGTCGCAGTCCATTTGGACATTGTTGGTCCACTTCCATTGTCTCTGAAGCGTTTTTCTCCACATGGATATCGCGATACGGTGCACCCAGTATAGTGACGACAGACCAGGGTACGCAATTTGAATCGGCGCTGTTTACATCCCTTTCGAAGTTGCATAGATGTAAGCGAACGAGAACATCACCGTATCAGCCTGCATCAAACGGAGCACTGAACGATGGCACCGCTCTTTCGAAGCCACCATCATATGCCACGAGAGAAAATACCACTGGGTCGACGTACTACCGAGTCCTGGTAATACCGGACTCCGCACCAGCGTGAAAGAGGATCTAACGCGTCCTCTGCTGAAATGCTGTTTGGCAGTTATCTTAAGCTGCCTGTCAAATGGTTTTGGGACGACATCAACGACGGTGATACCCAGCTTTTCTTGAGCAATATTGGGCATCACTTGAGGAAGATCCGGCCCGAAACCAACAGTATTTCATACCAGCATACACCGCTCGTACACAGGGAGCTGCCCAACTATTCTCATGTGTTCGTAAGAGTCGACGCCGTTAGAAAATCGTTAGATCAGCCGTTTAACGGACCTCACCATGTAACCGAAAGGTTGTCATCCGCACTTTACAAACGGTAGAAAAGTTAACATCTCGACTGAAATTAATAATCCGCGCCAGCATCGAGACCAATCCAGGTCCCGAAATCTACATCTGCTGTGCAACCGACGTATCTTCGGGAATGCCACGTCCTTGATGTGTACCTGCTGCAGAAAATGGTGTCATTTCTACTGCTCGGGAGACATTATGACGAGTTGTCCTTTTTTGCTCCAGCGTGTCTGCACGAGGGTCGGCCTCCAGCCACCCCCAGCCTTAGCTCACAATCTAACGGCCCACTACCATCTCCGGTCATTCCTGGCCCCTAGCTCTCAAAATAATCCTCCACCACCGCCACCCGTAGTCAACAATACAACAAGACATAACGTCTCAAGTCTAACACCTACACCCCTTGCAGCAGTGTACACCCGACTGACCATATTGCAGTTTAACTGCAATGGCATCCGTCAGAAGATCGACGAGATAGTCCGTTTCATGAGTACGCGCAGAATTCGGCATTTCAGGGGATAAAGTTCCAGCCTTTAACTCCCGAATTTAACAGCCGTGGTGATTATATACTTTTGAGGCGCGATAGAGTCGGCAGGCAGGGTCCTAACCCAGGAGGAGGGCTTGCATTCCTAATACACAGAACCGTGCAATACAGTGTATTAGATCTTCGTATCAACAACGGCACGGCGGAAATGCAAGCTATTTTTGTTAAATCCGGCAATACCAATATCGAACTTATAAACATCAATGTTCCACCAGCATCCAGCTGTGGCTCTGGCTATAAGTTCGATATTGGTCCACCCTCACAGGACAGCATAGGATCCTGCTTGGCGACTTTAACGCCCATCACGAATTCTTGAAAATGATGCTAGATGTATAGCGTATAGATATCGCGACCAAATTAGACCCATCAGACTTCTGCGCACTCAATGGAATTTCGTCTACACGCGTCGCTGGCGCCTGCCACAGTTCTCCTGACATAACTATTGTGAGCGCCAGTATGATAAGTGAAACCCGATGGGAGACAACCACGTCTCTCCAATTAGATCACCTCCCCATATTGATAAATATAGATAAACCAGCCGAAATGACGATGTCAGAACGGCGCGTACGTTTATCAGCCACAAAAAGGCAAATCGGGAGGGTTTCACTGCGTTTACTACGACGAATTTCGCCGCGCTACCTACTCCAACGAACGCGAGGGAGCCCGAAAAGAATATAAGGAGCGTCATTGTCAAAGCGGTAGCTCGCCTCATTTGGGCAGAGCGTATCCCCAAAGTTCGGCCATATTTCCGAACTACTGCCGCAAGAGACGATCTAAGACGCGTAAATCCGGCAGACCCATGAATTCAGGAGCTAAACTCAGAAATAAATCGACCTATAAAAAGGAGAAATGGAACCAGCATCTGGATAGCTGCAACCTCTCACAAGGTGTCAGCAAACTATGGGCTACGGTCCGCGCCCTGTCTCACCCAACCAAAGACAAGGGCAGTGTAGCCATCAGATTCGGTAAGAAAACCACTGCAAATCCATAACTCTGGGCGAGCCTGTTTAATATGCAATTTTTTGACCACCCCAAGACCAAGATGCTCAACTGCAAGATAAAAAGAAGGATTCGCAACCAAACGGTTGACATCATCCCCACCTATACAGTAGACTAAGTTTCAGTAGCAATCAAGAATGCAAAAATATCAAATGTAATTGGACCAGATGGCATTTCAATTGTCATGCTGGAACACCTAGATCTTCCGGCCATCGAATACCTAACGATGGCTTTCAACTTGTCGATGTCCATGCTTGTCATCCTTGAATTGTGGAAAAAGGGGCGAATCATCCCCCTTCTCAAACCTGGTAAAAGTGCAAAACTCGCTGAATCCTACCGTCCAATCACAATTTTATCACCCGTTGCAAAGACGCTCGAAGCACTTATCCACCCCACCCTTGTATCGCATGCTGAGCTAGTTTCTCACCAGCATGGCTTCAGGAAGATGCATACCACCACAACAGCCCTAATCACCCATCACATCCACGATGGCCTCAACCAGAAACAGCCCTGTGACAGAACCGTCCTAGTGGCCCTTGACCTGTCGAAAGCCTTTGACATGGTCATTCACTCTGCGTTGTTGGCCGATCCCCTGAATATGCATATTCCTGCACAAGAGGTTAGGTGGATTGCCAACTATCTAGCTGGGAGGCAATCCTTCACAGAGTTTCGGGGCAGTAGTTCAAATCATAGGAAAATAAAGCAGGGAGTTCCACAGGGTAGCGTACTCTCTCCCACATTGCTCAACATCTACCTGTCGAGCCTTCCAACACCCCGGGAAGGTATCGAACTCATTTCCTATGCGGATGATTGTACACTGAAAAAATTATCTTTCCTATTATCCACGAATCGCATTCGTTGACTTATTTTCATTGCCATAACGTAATTATTCGTTATGAGAAGGTAGGCGTTCATAAAGGTTTACGCCACATTTCGTCACATTAAAGAAATCTGATTCATTTATATTTTTTTCGTCAATATCACGAATATTTACATTGACATGAAGAAAATATTCGTTTATTAGGTTAATATAAACTTCTTTCATAAAATTAATGATTATTTTCCTTTTTGTAAATTTAACGTAAAATTTCGTTAAAATTAAGGAACATGTTGAAGAATCTTTACGTTACATTCAGGAAGTTTTTCTGGTTCAACGATACGTATATTTTTTATGATATCGATATTGACGAATTGTTCATAGCATTAATGAAAGCTTTTCTTAACTCTGACAAATACTTTATGTGGATCTTAGGGCGCTATTACACAGTCATATATTCGTAATATATATTATAATAGATATTATCATATCCTTAAGCCTACTTGATTTCGTTTAGTGTACGTGTAAAAAATTAACTGAATGAATCGAGTAGGCTTAATTATATGACTAGAAATGAGTAGGCTAGTTACAAAGGCGGACATCAGCGGGTAGCCTGATTTTTCAGGAGACCAGATTTATTTGCTGTGGACAAATGGATAGACATATCAACTTGATTCCTTTTTTATTTTTAAGTTCGACAATCAAACCCGGTCGACACTAATGGAAAATTATGTGTCATTAACAGTTTCTTCGAAAATTCAAATTGAAAAATGAAGATGTCCGCTTTTGTGACTGAATTGTGCACTTGTCCGGTTTTGTACCTGAATTTCGGGAAAAATAATTAAAGACAACTGTTTGTTTTTGAATTTATTAAGCAAATATTTTTTAAATTATGTATTAAATTAAGCAAAAATAAGTGAAAACAAATAAGAAAACTCCAAATATTACAAACAAAAACGAAAATTCATTTCGGATTCATCAAAATTCATGAAACGCTCGCAGTTTCACAGTATACCTCTTCTTCCTGCAGGTATTCATTGCTTAAGCACTCACAGTTTTCATCTGCACCCAATACCGGTTCCCCTTCGTTTATTAGACTGTTATCCTGAATAACCTATAAAATAAAAAAAAACAATAATCTTTCAAAGGTAAATGGTAATTCAAAGGCAATTTTACCTTCTGGTACCATTGAAGTTCCTCTTGTATGTGCCAGTCTTCTCCATAATGTTTTGCTAATAACTTCTCGACGTCCTTTAATTTTAAGTCATTAACTTTTACGCCAATTTGTATAGGGCTTGGTTTAATCATTTTCAAAGATTTTTTGGCTTTTACCAACGGTTTTGCGGTTCCTGTGTTGACTCTGTATGCCAGCTCACCTCGCACAAGAACTCGGCAGCTAGTTTGAACTTTCGTGAAAACTATCCTTTTGGATTGACTGATTTTGAAGTGCAACTGCGCGGCAGTTTTAACACAATTTTTCGCTTCTTCTTTCCAGTCAAAAGGCCTCCAGTCTTTTCCGATGATTTTCAGTCTTCCATATTTTTCAAAAATTGTGTGGTACTGCTTCAAGGACGCAATCGTTTTTAGTGACCGTAACTCCTTTTCGATCAATCCAAACACACGATCGGCGGGCATAAATGAGTGACCGGTAACAGGGTAAACAATTTCTACACATTCAATATTTTTAGGGGCGTCTTTTGATAACCACGTCGCAATCATCGTCAATATGTTGATATTTTTATTTTGGCCACCGCAACCATCCGCAACTAATCTAACTTGACGGTAGCCAGTCAAATCTCTTGATTTCAGCTCATTATACACAATGGAGGCAACTTCATTGGATGATTTTTTCGCCTGATTTTCAGTCCATGTGTAAATTGAAACATTTTCCTTACTTAAAAAATCGGTGGAAAGGCCAGTGACTACTGTCAAGTTATAGCAATACAGCTGCCTTGAATAATATGCTGCTTGGTCGCTGACTTTTGGAAGCGGTAAGTTTTTCTGGCAGTCAAATGACATAAGAAAGCAGTCTTCGGGTTTGCTTTTAAGCAATTCAAAGAAGCTCTTTGCTTTTTTTTTATGTAATAGCCGAGAAAGCTTCAAATCAGTCAAACTTTTATCATCACTTGTTGATTTTATTTTTGCCTCCAATTCGAGACATGTGCTGCATTCATCTGTTGCGGGGGTCGAGAAGGAAAGGTTGAATTTTGTATTAAAAATAGTGCGAAAGTATGATTGCTTTACGGCTAACTCAGCACCGACGCTTTCGTTATACAAACGGCTGAGTTTTGCGATATTTAGTTCGCTCGGCAGATAAATGCGACTACTTTTTCCGCGAGTGTAGTGAGACTCAACTCCTTTCAATGTTTTGATAAAAGCAATAACTTCCTCTCTTTTTTTTGAATAAACATTTTCTTTGCGCCACCCGCCTCTTGTTTCAATTGGAACCAAGGTTTCGTCGTTCGGTTTGAAGCTATTAAAAACTCCCAAGACTCTGTGCTTGGAAATACCTAGTATATTCAAAAATGTTTCTCTACATACTCTTAAGGCGACACCTGTATGATTTTCGACATAGAATTCAAGAGACAGCGACTTCGGCTTCTGATTGCCTTCATTTTTTACTCGTTTCGGAATGGATTTTTTAACATATTTGCACAAGAACATATCCTGGTGTTGTTTCGAGGCTACTTCAAAAAAGGCGGCATGGAATTTACGGAGATCTACCATTCGAAGTAAGGAACAGTTTAATAATTTCCCCCGATGCATACAAGTTGGCATGCTGGGCATTTCTTTCGCGGAATATCTATGTAAAACATGCCCCATTTAAAATCATGACGAATAAATTACAAAATTTAAATTTTTCTTACTTCAATCGCTTTTCACTTGCACGCTTCCAGTTTTCCGGTTGGCGTTTCCTTTTTTTTGAACTTTCCGGTCCAGTTTCAGTGACATACTTTTCCATTTTAGGCCGTTTATTATAAATACAACTCAAACTTAGGCTCAAACAAAGAATAAACTTCACTTCAACTTCAAAATTCAACTTTTCACTTTAAGAAGCCCGTATTGCAGCTCTACTTTCACGCACTAAACGATTGCAAATTGAATTTTAAATTTTAACGAACTCGCTGATGCCTGAATTATTATAAAATACCGTTAGCTTGTCTGGAGCAACAGATGTTCGATTTTCTCCAATTGACTCCCATCATTTCACACAAAACATGAGCCAGAAATACAACAACAACACCATTCTGGTGTAGAAGTCCGTGTTTGTAAGTAAAAACTTCATATAGATGTCCGACTTTGTAAATGAAGCACAACTTTCGGTTGAGTTTTAAGCGAAATGTGTCCGCTTTTGTTAATAAAATTAATACCATTCGATGCGTCTCGCCAAGAGGAAAAAAATGAGTACAAAAAGTGAATTTATGAAAAAAATGCAGATGTCCGTGTTTGTAACTAGCCTCCTCAAATATGACTATAAATATGACTGTGTCATGGAGCCCTTAGAAACCTTCAACACGTGTAGTCTGGTTGGTGTAGTAGGTAGGGTGCAGGTCTTCAAATCATAGGGTCCCGGGATCGAATCCCACTGTAGTCAGGTAATTTATAATGCTTTTCAAAGCGTATTGGGGCAATTGAAATGTCCCTTACACTTGTGTCTAGGTTCAATGCTGTGTGCGTAATTTTTTTTTGTATTAAAAAAAAGTTACGAAACCGAATATTTGCTTTGAAGAATCATTTCTTCAAATGGAGAATCGCGTTCCTCAACTGTACGAAATTTCCGCTTTAATATCAACAAAAGACACGAAAATAATAGAGAGTTTTAGTATATCGTATGGAATAAAACGACACAATTTGACATTCCATGTAAAAATTCGCTTGCTTACCGTATACGAAACAAAATATCTTAATTTTGCATGTCCCAAGTAGGCATGGGTGTATTTCCGTATATTTGATGCTCTGGAAATAGTCGAAATTGGCGAAATAATTTGTCGTTTTTTACACCTTGGCCTACTTAGGACATGCAAAATTGAGATATTTTTTTCGTATACGGTAAGCAAGCGAATTTTTTTATGGAATGTCAAATTATGTCGTTTTATTCCATACGATATGCTAAAACTCTCTAATGAATGTTTTCGTTACGTAACGAAACTTGTTTCATTGAAGTGACGAACAAGAACATTGGAGGTTTTTTTAATGAAGTTTTTCGTTGATTTGAAGATGGTTTTCATAGCATTTACGACAACTTTTGCTTCAGTGTACCGTACTTACCACGAGGAATGATTTAAATGGCATGTGTGCTCGACTGAATGACTATATTGAGAAACTGGTGGAGTTTTTCAATATCCGCAATCTAGTCATTTCGCCGTCTAAATGAACTGCAACTCTTGTCACCACCTGTACGCAGGAATTCTCGGAGGTGCTTGGGATCCGTACTGGTAAGCATGCTGACGACGTTGTTCCTACTGTAGCCAACCCCAAGATACTTGGTGTCTATCTGGATACCACAGACGTAGTCGACAGAATGCACAGTAGAAACAACGTGCTAAAGGCACTAGCCGGGAGTTCCTGGGGCAAGGACAAAGAAACTATGTTGGTCACCTACAAAGTGATAGGTAGGGCTATGCAGCACCGGTGTGGTCACAAACCGTTTGTGACACAAACTGGAACAAGATCCAGGCATGCCAGAACGCTGCTCCACGTATCGCTACAGATTGCCATCTTCATCAAGAAACCAGCATGTTATCAGTGCGTGATCACAATCTCGTCCTGTCTTTACAATATCTGGTCGGTTGCTACCGAGAGGATCGATTCCGAATTGTGACGCCGAGCGGCACACATCTCTTTTGCGCAGCGCAACAGTGGAAAGTGTCAAGTGGTTCAAAACGGTTATTCTTTCGATTTTAAAACTTGGTATTAATTGCGTACTTAGTGCAACTAATTCACAAAAATTGTGTCAGTTAAAAAAGAAACAATTATTAACCAGTTCCAGTTGTATAATAAACTGGATAAAACTGCGTCGCACGAGTGGCCATTTGGCTGGCACCGAGCTAACGGTGCTTTATTGTCCTAGCGGTTCTTATCGTTTTCGTGTAGTGCAAAAGCGACAAAGGGTATTTAATATAGGAAAACAACTTATTGCGACTCAAAACATCGGAAGCCTACCGCGCCTCACTCAGTGCATTAATTCAAAACTATTTCATTCGTCTTAATTAACGAATCAGTGGCTAATCAAATTGAAAACTCGAGTTTCGCCAGTGTGGGCCATGTGACCGGCTCCCAATAACGGAAGATGCAGCACCTAGCAACAACCGACTAGGTAAAAAAAAGGACCGGAAACGTCCGGGCTCCTGTTTTGAATACGTGTACCGAATCAAGAGTCCAATGAAAGGCTCAGGAAGAACGAAGCGTAGTGTTCCAGGCGTATCTGGTAAGGCGAAAATTATTAATATAACGAGTTCCCCCAAAATGGCGGACCGCGATGTGACAAGTAACCCGACCGAGGACATGGAGTTCGAGGAGGGGTCTCACTATTTGGCGGCTGATGTGTTGTTGTCCTTGAATAGTAATTTGTTGTCGAAAGGTCAAGCGGCATCTAAGTTGTCTGGGACAACAGACCCCTTCTCCAATGTTGACGGCGCGCACGGCCCCGCTCATGAGCGTGGATCTTGTACTCTAGTGGCTCAGGCCAATTCGAATTGCACAAGAATGGATCACACCAACAATGCAACAACAACTTTAAGCAACAGAAACCCTGTCCCGGAAAAAAAGGTAGCTCTTGCAGCAACTGACGTAAATAGCCATACATCTTCAACAACGACGAGCAACATCAACCCTAACGGGTTTGCAAACCTAGGGTTAAGCACAATAGTTAATAATTCTCAAGATTTTTTACCGGCCAAAGGGCACCTAATTTTCAAAAAAAAAGACAAGTTAACCCTGTTAACATAAATAAACCAAAAAATCGATTTTCACCCCTCGAATCCCACGAGACCCAAGCCCAACCGAGGTCCGGCGGTAACGCCAACATACCGGCAAACAAACCAAAATACTGCCCGCCAATAACTATACATAAAATTTCGGCAAAAGACCTACTTTTCTTAATTAAAGGCATTGACCCTAACTGCAAAATTGACATGCTGAACTTGTCTGAAGGTAGCCATAAGGTCAGACTTGACAACCCTGAAACCCACAACAAGCTGATCGAGGCTTGCAAAATAGCGAAACTTGAAGGGTTCTCCTATACCTTGATAACCAACAGAAGATACACGACAATGTTGCGTGGACTCTATGCCTTTTCGGCGGAGGAAATCGCAAATGAAATCAATGCCATGATTTCCCCTTTAAGTGTTGTGGTGACAAAGCACACCACTGCCTGGTCCAGGCAAAACGGCATAGACCTGGACATTTACCGTGTTTCGGCAAGTGATCGAGAAACTCTCAACGCCGTCATCAATATACCATCCCTGCTTTCCCAACGTGTTAAATGGGAGAAACCGAATAAAAACGACACAACGCAATGCTACAATTGTCAACGCTTCGGTCATGTAGCGGCAAATTGCATTTCTGCCCCAACATGCGTAAAATGTGCAGAAGGCCATCCTTCGAACCAATGTCCCAGACAGGGTCATCTTCCCGAAAACGCCGAAGGTTTACCTCCCTTGAAGTGCGCCTGCTGTGGCGAGCTTGGCCACCCAGCCAGCTATTCGAACTGCCCCGCACGCTCCAAATATAGATGGGGTATGGAGAAAAACAAAAAAGCAGCAAACCAGAGGTCCAACCGGTCGCTTCCCCCAGAGAAAAACACCAGCCCCCTGTTTCTTCCGAGTTCCTTTCCAAGTGCGACGAAAGGCCGTTCGTACGCTGATGTTGCCGCTAACGGATTAGCGAACCCGGTCTCGTCGTTTAAAGCTTTTCAAGAAGAAATTCAAGCACTATTTGGTATGTCGTTTTCGGAGCTATCAAATCGGATCTCAGCATTTTGGAAAACCACCAGAGGACTGTCCCCAGAGGACAAAAAAATGGCGTATCTTTCATTTTTCCTAAGTTTTACTAATGGGTAACTTTCGGATGTTAAATATGAATGTCAACTCCCTGATCACTCACGGAAAACGGTTAGCACTACAAGACATGTTACTCGAAAACTTCCCTCACCTCGCCTTTATCACCGAAACAAGGCTAGGCGAACTCCCTACGGGGAGCAAAATATTCTTCAAGAGCTTCAGAGTTATTAGGAACGACAACGGAAGAGGAACAGCCATTTGTTTCAGAAGCAATTTGAACTGTAAAACCATTTCCATTGTCTCTTCATTCGCGTCCATTACGGCTGCCACAATGAACTACACGACACCCTCTGGTAGAAGTCTGAGACTACTAATCGGCTCCATTTATGTTCCTTGCGGACTTGGAAGTCGAATACACAGCGAGCTGAATAAGTTTTACAACTTGACTCCTAATTACGATGCTTTTGTTCTAAGCGGTGACTTCAACGCCCGCAACACGGAATGGGGGGACTCGGTGTGCAACGCCAATGGTTCGGCCTTGGCAGTTTGGCTATCCAATCACTCTAACCTTGACACCTTAGTAATTACCGCCGACTCTCCCTCATTTCCCAGAGGGTCGTCTTACCTCGACTTGTTCTTAATATCCTCTTCGCTCCTGGAAGATGACTATCAATGCATAACTCTCCCCGCTCTCTCAGACCATCTTGCTGTCTCACTTTCATTAAAATCTGGCCCCATATACACTACTTGTATCCCACCCTCGGGTTCTAGAATTTACAGTAGGATTAAATGGGACACATTTTTCTCTGACCTTCAAAGAGTCTTTCCCAGCGAACTCCCCGTGAACGCCGAGACTTCCAATGACGAGAATGATAGGCAAGTCGAACAGATTAGTGAGGCTTTTCTGCAAACTCTGGACAAACATGCACCCCTCTTAAATAGAAGACAGTACTATAAGTACGGTTGTCTGTCTGAAAACACAATGACACTTTTTAGAGAACGTAAGAAACTCCTCCAAAAACGTAAACGTATCTTTCATCGGGCTTGTAATATAACCAACGTGCAATATAGAGACCTCTCTGCGGAAATATCACGACTGTCCACCATTGTCGATCAAATGATCAACAACGACCTAAATGCCGAGTATCGTCGTTTCCTCAAAAATATAAAGCCGGGTCCGGTGTGCTTCAACCACATCAACAGAATCTCAAACCGAAAAAAAGTAGGCTTCGATCTGAAAAACTCCCCTATAATCATAAATAACAGCGAAATCTCCACAATGCCCGAAAAACTCGAAGCGTTTGCTTCTCACTTCCAGAACGTCTTTTCGGACAACCCACCCTCTGACCCCACCTGGGGACATGAAGTGGGACGGGTTGTCGAACAGTATAAAAGAGGTCTACAGGGCTCCTATCTCACGATCTTCTCCCAGGACAACAATGCGCTTAATCCTAGAGGCAATAGCTTCGACGAAGCTTTCACATCCATAGGCGAAGTCAGTGACAATTCCGTAAGCATGAATACGAAGAAATCGACAGGCTCCGACAGCATTTGCAACCTCGTACTTAAGAAATCAGTGCCGGGCGTCGCCAGACAATTAACCATCCTGTTCAACCATTGCATCAACAATGGATATTTTCCTACTAAATGGAAATCCGCATCGATTCTACCTGTTCCTAAAAAAGGTTGCTCTGGTGACCTCAATGAATTTCGCCCTATCTCCTTGCTGTCCAATCTGGGGAAACTTTTTGAAAGAATAATTTTCAAACGCTTCAATAATTTCGCTACTAACATCATTCCTCCAACCCAGTTCGGGTTTAAAGCAAAACACTCAACAGAACACGCTGTAATCACACTTCTGGATCATGCTATGACCAATCTTCGTAATCAGAAATGCACGGTGGCCTGTTCCCTTGATTTAGCAAAGGCATTTGACTCAGTGTGGCATACTGGACTCTTATTTAAATTACTACAGATATCGTGCCCCACACCAGTTTTGCGCCTTATCGTCAGCTTTCTGGAGGACAGGAGTTTCAAAATCGTTATCAACAATAATTCTTCGGGAGAACACTGCATCAAATCTGGCGTACCCCAGGGTTCCATTCTCGGCCCCTGTCTCTTTAACGTATATGTTCACGACATCCCGATCAGCTATAGACCGTCTGACAGCAAAGGAGCGATAATGTATGCTGACGACACGATAATTTTCGCTAGCGATACTAGTCCCCTCCGAGCTGCTAGTATCTTACAACAAATAGTTAATCGTTGTGCTTCCTTCCTAAATAAATGGTCTTTTAATGTGAACGCCAACAATTCCGAGGTAATCTGTTTTAGGAACACCGGTAAAAGATGTAAGGCTGGCGTGATCGCCGAAAGTAAAAACCTCGTGATTAAAGTAAATAACTCGCCCGAACCATTAAAAAAGACAACGAAATACCTCGGTATGCATCTACAACATGACTTGAAATTCAACAAACATGCCCGAGTCCAACTGCAAAAGGCAAAAAAAACTGCCATTGTGCTCAAAAAAGTTTTGGCCTCAAGGGCGGTCTGGCCCCACACCAAAACACTTATTTATAAAACTCTAATTAGACCCACTATCAGTTACTGCTTCCCGGCCTGGGCCACCATCTCACCCACTGTAGCCAACGAACTTGAAATATTCGAACGCAAAGTCTTACGGTATTGTACCTCCATGTTCCGTAGACCTAATAAAAAATACTACAAAAATAAGTCGATTTACAAAAAATCTAAGATAAGTCCTTTGATGAAATACATGCTAACCTTAGATCAGGTACGAACTCAGAGATGGACTGAGCATAGTAACCCACTAATAAAATCGCTAGCGGACCGTAACCTCGGTCTCCCTCCTGACGATCCCCTAATAACCGGCCTTAACTTAATTATGAACGGGTACAGCGAGCTATTCGAAGCTGACCCAGGTAACGCACTAAGGAACAAATTTTATACTAAAAAGTGTCCCAGGGTACGCAGGGGCTATAGCTTGTCTAAGAAAATTAAAAATATAAATACACATAAATACATAAGTAGCTCATACAGTGAAGCATTTTCAAACATGAAATAAGCATTTCACGACCTTTTTAGTAATTACATATTAAGTTAAGATATGTTATCCCCAATTGATAATAATCAGTAAATAGTACCATGAAGTAACCAAAATAAAAGTCTTCTTTCATTGATAAAGTTCATTGCTCAAGTTTATTATACTCACATTAAAAAAAAAATGAATTATTATTTTTATAAATTAACTATATGCATAGTCACAATAAGTAAAACCAACCATAAGTATTAACACAATATACTACATAACACACTACTACCATTGAATAATCACATAGGCAGCCGACCTTGACTGCTGGCACTGATATTCACACCTGCAAAGGGTAAAATAGATATTTAAGTTATGTAATAATAAATCACAAAAATATGTACAAACACAAAATAAAAAGAAAAAAAAAAAATAATTCACTTTTGGTCACCAACCAACATTACAACCAGTATTGCTTTATATCGAAACAGGCAACCAATACTTAAACATATAAATCCAATTTTCGTTACTTTGTATTATCTAAGAGACAATTTTTGTTCATGAATTTTTCATAACAGATCCCCAATGAATTCTTCATTTACTTTTCTTTATACAGATAACCATTCACTCAATAATTATGTATAAGCGTAATTAGTTCTCTGCAAAAACCAATTGCAAGAAGTTATGTAGTTCGATATAGCCTTAGTCATATGGAACTTCCTATTTTGTTTTCTAGGATTAAGTTAGTTTGTAAGTTGTAAATTATTGATTTTAAAGCTGTGATCCCCCAACTGAGCACTGGTGGGAATTATAATCCTCTCATGTATATAAAACATTAATAACTGGTCCCACAACTAGATGGCATTATAAATAAACGTCAGCGTGACATAATTTTACTAGTCACCATTTTGTAAACAGCAGATATGTTTAGGATTAAGTCTGTCATGTACCATAAAGCTCAATAAAGTTCTATTCTATTCTACCGAGAGGATCACCCAAACCATTATCTCATGGACAATACTCCCCCTCCATGGCATGTCAGGAGTAGAATCAGAGATCTCGAGAAAGACGTACAGAGATACAAACGGGTACCTCCCGATATATTCGATAACACAGCATACCATGCGGCCATCGCAGATATTCACACAACCGTTGTGAATCGGTTAATTGGAAAATTAGGTCCGAATAGAGTCCTCTCAGTGCCCCCCCCCCCATATCGCCTGAGGAGACTAGGCTCCCGAGCCTATCTCGAATAGACCCGGACATCCAGAACATTTGTATTTGGATATTGAGCTCCCGAATTCTGGGGTCACCAGGGTTAGCGCGCCTAATATTGTCACGTTCATCAGCTAACCTTGCGGCACTTGTTGGAAAGTTTGGACGAACCTTTGGAATGCGCCCTGCAGGGATGAACCGTGCCGCAGCTTTGGCAATGACGCTCCTAATGTTCCGTTCGGCCTTGTGTATATTGGTGGGTGGGGGAAGCGCGAAGAACTTCGATGACGTGAATGTTTTGAAACCTTCCCAATCAGCTTTTTTGTGATTGACAAAAGTTCGCTTCTCTGACTTGGTCAGGTCAGCTGGTTTGTCAATTCTGACTATGATTGGGAGGTGATCAGAGGGAAGACCAGTAAGTGTTTCCCAGGGGGTCCCACTAATTAGGCTAGCGCTGACAATTGTAATGTCTGTGGAGCTAATACAATTGTTTGCATCACGGGTTGGAGAGTTTTCATTGAGGGTACAGAAACCTGATGCGTCCAGAGATTCGGCGATAGCTTGACCCCTGGCATTGTTGTGAAGCGCGGAATGCCAGAGTTCATGATGGGCATTGAAGCCACCAAGAATGATCCTGTGCTCTCCATTAAGAAGAGGACCAATATTGAAATGGTAGTTTGTACAGCTAGAATGTGGTGGTATGTAGATATTAAAAATTTCAATATTGGTGCTCCCTGATGAAACTGAGATGGCTTGCAATTCCGCCGTACCGTCTGAAACTACATTTAATACACGGTAATGTACGGACCTGTGTATTAGGAAGGCAAGTCCACCTCCAGGGTGAGAATCATTCGTGGCGCCTTCTCTGTCCTTGCGTATGATGATATATTCACCTTCAGCGTTGAATGGTGAATTCGCGTGGAGTTTCGTCTCTTGGATGGCTGCAATCAGGATTCTGTACTTTCTCAAGAAGCTTGTGATTTCAGGAAATTTCCCTAGGATGCCATTACAGTTGAACTGCAATATGGACACCGGTGTAAAAATTGCTGGCGGAGGGGCGGGAGTTAAGCTGTGTCTTACGTTCAAGGCAACATTATTGGGGGGAGTAAGGGGCGTTGGTGGAGGGGAGGGGCCTGGTATTACCCGAGGCTGCCCAGTATTCCTACAGCCTGGAGCAACAAATGTACCTTCTATGTAATGACCCATCCTTCTCAAACCGGAGCATCTGAAATGCACCCACTCCGAACAGCAACTACACTGAAGTGACCTGGCATTAGAACCGATACGTCGGTTGCAGACACTACACATCCATACCAAGACAGGGCCTGGATTTGCTTCAATGCCGGCGCGTAAGAGGAGAATTGAGAGCAGCCGCGCCGAGATGTGATGCTCCCAATATGACGAAAAAACATATATAACGAGTCCATACATATACACAGACATACACAACCTTCCTGCATCGAGACCTTCGAGGCTCTTGCCAGGGAGGCGTTTTGGCAACTCTTGGCCGTTTGTTGTAGCAAACGGGTGTGGTCCGTCCGAAGAGGCGTATTGCAACTGCAAGATAATGCAATAAACAACGGTTGCCAGTAGGACCACTCAATAGACCTCAATGACTGTAACCTTAATGAAGGTGCCAGATAGTGATGGTCCACTGTCCGTGCCCTTTCGAACCCCACAAAAGATAAGGGCAATATAGCCATAACCTTCGGCAAAAAAGAAACAAGCAATCCTCTTCAGTGTGCGAGCCAGTTCAATAAACAATTTATTGAACATCCCAAGTCCGATGGCCTCAAGCGCAAAATTAGAAGACGGATTCGCAGCCGAATTGTTGACTCCGTACCAATTTATACTTCGGACCAGGTTAAAACAGTCATTGAGAATGCAAAAAATTCTAACGCCCTTGGACCAGATGGCATTTCAATGGCCATGCTCAAACATCTTGATCTTCCTGCCATTGAGTATCTCACGGCAGTCTTTAACTTGTCAATGTCTACGCTCGCCATCCCCGACATCTGGAAACAAGGTCGTATAGTCCCATGCCTTAAACCAGGGAAAAGTGCCAAACTAGGAACTTCCTACAGACCGATTATGATCCTGTCACCTGTAGCAAAGACGCTGGAAGCCCTCATCCACCCCACACTGGTTTCACATGCAAAGCTAGATCCCCATCAGCACGGATTCAGACGCAGGGTTGCCAGATATTTTCAGAAGAAATCGCCAAATTTCAGTTTTTTTATAGCCCAAAGTAGCCCAAAAATTTTTATTGCCAAAATAAAACGTACGAGCTAATCTTTGTACATAAATAATTTCATTAAATGCAAAAATATACTTGGGAGCAAAGAAATCGATTCACCCTAAACGCTTTAAAACATGATTTATGTCTGTCAAGTTAGCACTACCACTTTTAAATGTCGATGATCGCCACAGTGCATTAAATGTTGTAAATTCGCCGTGATTCAATGGCAAAAGCAAAAAATATGGCGAGCACCTCCTTCCCTTAAAAACCACCTCTAAGGCCCGTATTTATGAACATTCCTTAACTCAAGGAGACCTTGAGTCAAGGATGCCGAAATTCAATAAATTAAATGTAATTTCCCATACTTTTTCATGGAAATCGTTTATATTCAGGAGTCAATGCATCCTTGATTTAAGGCGAAACTCAAGAAGACCTTAAGTTTTCAATAGACTTGAAATATTATATTTCAAGGAAGGTAGCCCACCTTGACTTCAAGTGAGGTTGACTATAGAAAATTTCAAGGTCTCCTTGAGTTTCTCCTTAAATGAAGTATGCACTGACTCGTGAATATAAGTGATTTCTATGAAAAAGTATGGAAAATGACATTTAATTTATTGAATTTCGGCATCCTTGACTCAAGGTCTCCTTGAGTTAAGGAATGTTCATAAATACGGGCCTAAGTGTTTTTCAAGCCCCAAAGAGCGTATGAAGCCTTAAAATCCAAGTTTTAGGCATCGCAATGCAACAGATTGTATGCATTTGTATGCTCCAGAGGTTGCCTAACTTATCTGCACTATTACAAAATTTTCCGCGCCCCTCTTACCCTCAAAAACTACCCCAAAGTCCGCTTAAGTCCCCATACAAAGTTTAAAAATTCAAGTTGTAAGTATAAACAAAATGTAAGTTTTAACACAGTTTAATAATAAATAATGTTATTTTAATTGATTTTACAGAGTTGAAAATAAAAACAGACTGTTTATTATTTTTTGAGTAATCGTGTTTAGAACGGAAGCATTTGGGGTGGGTCGATTTTTTTGCTCCCAAGTGAATAAATAAAGTGTCTTTCGAATAGGAAAAAGTAATTGGAAATGCCCTTTTCACGATCACCTTACGGAATGTGGCAGAAATAAAACAATAACAAATAATTTACTTAAATGTGAAAATTTTTTAACGTCGGCTGTTTTCATTTAAAAAACTTTCAGCCAAAACGGGCCGGTGTCATTTGGAATTGTTCCTTCAATTGTGTCTGACCCATTTAGTGTTAACCAGTCTCTGTATCAGTCACTATAATATAATATAACTAAGAGTGCCCTTTTTGGCTTTCACAACAGGATCAAACCTAGTGGAATTACAAGAATAAATCTACATGCCAAATTTTGCTAAAATTAACTGATCAGAATTCCTTGAAAAATCGATTTTTAAAACATATAAAAAGAATTAAGCGAGAAACTCTATGCATTTTTTCACATTTTTCGCTGTATCTTTTTTGTTATTGCACGCGTCGGAGCAAATGATAGCCTATGGACACCTTCAGAACAAACTCTATCAATGGAAAAAGAGAGCAAATCCCGAGACGCTCTCTACGAAGCTGTAGCCCTGTCAATAAACAACAAGAACAACGAGAACAAGATTTATGAAAAAATGCGATTTTCAAACTTCTATATCTCCGGTGCTTTTCATCGTATCTCCTTGAAATTTGCTACACTTCGTAAGACGGCGCGAGTGATAACCTCTATTAAATTTGAACACTCAGGGTCAACCAGGGTCCGAGCTCCACAGGTCCGAAAACCCGTACTTGCTTCGTCGTGTAAACATAGTCTTAGTCGCTTCCCACTTTTAATTTATTCAAATTTCTTCGCTTTTCTTTGGCGGGTGAAACGCTGCCGCGTCCCTAGATTTTCTAATTCAGCACCCTTCAAAAAATCTACTTTGTCTTGGAAAAATAATATTTAAAACTAGCGCGTATTTTATGTAGCCCAAAAAATCGCGCGGCGACTTTTGAGAATTTTTGTCGCCTATTGAGAAAAAAGATAGCCCAATTGGCGAGAAGGAGCCCAATCTGGCAACTCTGTTCAGACGCATGCATAGTACAACCACCGCTCTGGACGCGATCACTACACGTGTAAGAGACGGACTAAACCACAGTACACCTTGCCATAGAACCATCATGGTGGAGATTGACCTATCAAATGCGTTTGATAAGGTTAATCACTCCATGCTTCTGGCAAACCTCCTCAATATGCATGTTCCGACTCAAGAGATAAGATGGATTGCCAACTATCTAGCTGGTAGGCAATCCTTCACCGAATTTCGAGGCAGTCGTTCCAAACTTAGAAAGATCAAATTAGGTGTTCCTCAAGGTGGGGTTCTCTCTCCCACCTTGTTTAACATCTACATGGCCGGTCTCCCAACACCTACGGAAGGCATTGAAGTTATTTCTTATGCCGATGACTGCACTGTACTCGCCACGGGAGCGGATAGGGATGTCATGCGTGAAGATATCAATAGATATTTAGCGCGACTAGAAGCCTTTTTCCATAGCAGAAACCTAACCATCTCAGCGTCCAAATCGTCTGCGACCTTCCTTACCACCTGGTCAGGTGATTGTAAGTGGCCGGTTGGGGTACGTATTGGCAACAAACCAGTTCCTGCTGTTGCAAATCCAAAAATTCTCGGGCTTCACTTTGAGAAAATGATGACTTCAGCTCATCACGCGGAAGCGGTATGTGAAAAGATGCGCAGTAGGAACAAAATTCTTAAAGCACTGGCTGGTAGCACCTGGGGCAAAGATAAAGAGACAATGCTAGCCACTTACAAAGCGGTGGGTCGAGCAGCGGCTGATTTTGCGGCGCCAGTTTGGTCGCAAGGTCTCTGTAACACACGCTGGAACAAAATCCAAGTCTGCCAAAATGCTGCTCTACGCACAGCTACAGGATGCCTTCTGATGTCTGCCCAGGACCACCTACATCAGGAGACACATTTGATGCCAATACGTGACCAGAATCGACTACTTACAAAACAATATTTAGTAGGTTGTTATCGAGAGGGTCATCCTAATCGTAACCTCATGGACAAAATTCCCCCTCCACGCAACATCAAACGTGGCCCTCGTGATCTTGAGAGAGAAGTCCAGGGCTACAAAAGGGATCCTTTCGATGAAGATTCATACCGGGCTGCCATTGCAATGATTCACACTGAGGAAGTGACTAGGTCTATTGCGAGTTTAGGTACGAACAGAGTCCTCTCAGCGCTCCCACCACCTATTTCGCCTGAGGAGATTAGGCTCCCGAGAGCCACCAGAGTGACTTTAGCCCAACTTCGGTCAGGCTTCTGCTCACGCCTCAATTCGTATCTATCTCGCATAGACCCAAATATACTAAACGTATGCCCTAACTGCGCTGGCACGCCACACGATGTAGCCCATTTGTTTCAATGCCCAGCTGCACCCACTAATCTCACCCCCCTCTCACTATGGGAAAACCCCATTGCAGCTGCCACGTTTTTGTCCCTGGAGATTGCGGACGAAAACGATGACGAACTATAAAACGAGTCCATATAGATACACAGCGGTTCACACCTTTCTGTACCGCTAAAAGAAGAAGAAGAAGAACATTTGTCCGAGCTGCGGTGGGGCGCCTCACGATGCAGACCACCTGTTTCGCTGCCCCGCTGCACCCACTAGCGTCACTCCGAGGGCGTTATGGGACAACGATATTGCAGCTGATACGTTCTTGTCTACACGCTCTGTGGCTCACTTGGTTGAGTCACACCCTACGATGCTAGTAATCTAGAGGTCCGAAGATCGAATCACGGCGTGGTCCAGGAAATATATAATAGTGCTTGCAACATTATATACACTCCTCTATATACAATGTAACGTTGACTCGAAGTAGCCTATAAACGGCTGAGTGAACGCACCATGCCCCACAAGGGGTTACGGTACAGAGAAGAAGAAGAAGACGTTCTTGTCGCTTGAGACAATAGGCGAGAACGACGACGAAACTTAGAGCACATCCACAGACATGCACAGCGACTCACACTCTTCGGTACCGCTACAACAACAACCATTACTTGTACAATCGATAGGACCATGTATGGTGACACAAAGACACAA
Organism: Microchrysa polita; assembly: GCA_949715475.1. Lineage (NCBI taxonomy): Eukaryota > Metazoa > Arthropoda > Insecta > Diptera > Stratiomyidae > Microchrysa > Microchrysa polita. Next base: position 25,879,064 of record OX454419.1, on the reverse strand, counting down.
AGTACCATAGAGTTATCTGAGGCTTTAAGAACAGCTTGTGTATAGTTCCAAATTTGCAAGTAAGGCTCCCTTCTGATTAATTTTGATAGAAAATTTGGGTATGTATCTAATTATTTTATTGTCTTTCTTTTTCTTAACTCGAATCACTTTTTTAAATTAAAATAAAAGAGTTCCCAGATTTTTAAAAATAGATCCGGTTTAACTGATACACTTCTGGAAGTAATTAAATCCTTAATGTAGTTGTATCTCTCCTTCTCGTACTCAGCAAACAAATTGCGCATATCTAATTCGTCATATATGCGACGTACGTGGTTTGCTTTTTCAGGATCTGCAAAAAATAAAAAAAATAAATTAAATTCAAATTTTTGCAAAAGACTCAAATCGTACCTTTTTGACCATAGCATTCTTCCAAAATTTTCAATTGCCGCTTATCGGCTCGCGACACAGCCTCAACGGCCATCCATGTACAACGATTGTCCTCGATATCCGTACCAACGCGTCCAGTCACTTTTGGATCTCCGTAGCAATCTTCGAAATCGTTATGCGTTTGAAAGAAATAGCAAATTTCAAAAAGGATTTTATCCGTTTCGGCAAATGCTTTTTCGTTGGTAATTCTGTGTAGTATGGATAGTGAGAAATCATTAGCAGCGTTTTTTGGGGGGGCTTAGAACGGGACAAGATAACCCAACTTTCGATAAATGTATCCAGGACAGTTTATCTTGTCTTGTTTTGGAATTATTAAGCGTACCCGCAAATGTGCATTGCCATGAACACGGGCACGGAAAAGGTTCCATATGATGATTTGGCACGACACAGCTTCTTATATTTGTCCATCGTGAATGTTGTGACGTTTTCTCGGGAGGCCTGCAGATCCAGTACTTGACCAACACCCGTTGCAAAGGTTGCCTCCCGGAACAATTCCATCACTTTCATGTAGTACTCAGTCTCGCTAAAGTACTTGTCCACCAAATGGTACAATCCATTCTCCAGCATCAAACAATCATTAATGGCTTGATAGCCAACATCTTCCAGTTTATACCAGCAGGGCTTCTTTCGACGAGTTTCACTACCGTCTACCATGTCGTCTAGAGCCAACATTGCACCAGTCAGCTTGAAAAAAAAAAAAATGGGAAAAACATCGAAAACAAAAATTTAGGACTTTTCAGAAAAATCCTGAATAACTGGATAATAATGCAGATGACAGGATTTATACCAAAACCGATTTTGAATTTTGTACGAGAAAAAAATAAATTAGCATATACCGGGAGAAATGATTACCTAAACTTACCAATTCTGTACACCAGCCCAATACCAGAGCACGTTTATAGTTTTCCGGAGTCTTCTGATCTTCTGTGGCGAGTTCTTTGAACGCTAGCACTGTCAAAAGGCCTCGATTGTTTTTGCCATGGGAAACGTTGTATTTGATATTCTGGAAAAGTGATTCTATTTATGAGGTATTCAAGAAGTCACTAAGGATTGAGAAATCTTCTACAATACCCTTTCGAACCAGTCCGGTGCAGGGTGTGGATTAAAGCTGGCTGCGTAACTTTTCAAATCTTCAACAATGGCTGCGAGATAAAAATGTATTTAGTTTGAAAGTGACTACGATTTTTTTGGAGCTTAGAAAACTTACTAGGAAACAAATTCATGAAGTTGGTTTTGTCTTCGGCAGTAATGGAATGTTTAGCGGCTGGTGCATGTTGAAAGCGTTTTGTAAATTTGTATGATCTACTGAAAAAAAAAATATATCTATATGTGACCGGGAAAGTTAAAAAGGGGCTATCGTGTCAAAATTTCGATTTTTACTTTTTTGGTGATTTCCACAGGAAAAAGTGTGCTCTTCCCCATGGTGAAAACCGCAGTTGCCAAAATTAAAAAAATGGGTCCGAAAATCGATCTTGAAGTTCGCCATCAAATCAGCAAAATCCAATGTGAAATTGAAATTTTGTGTATTTATGAATATCTTTTCAACCGCTAAAGCGAATTTAACCAAATTTTCAGCACGTCTCACTCACTAAGTTAGAAGTAAAAATCAATACCGCAAATCATACAAGTCTGCATGAGTTGAGGTAGGGAGCGGTATGAAAACAAAAAATGTAGTATCGAATACAAAGTTTTTAGTAAATTTAAGATTTATACTTAAGTTTCGAAATTTTATAACTGTAGGCATTATTGCATATAATTTAAATAATGATATAACCTCATTATTTTACCGTTATCATTTATTACCAAGTTATAAAAAGTATACTTTTACACAAAATTTTAAATGGTAGAATTATTCTTTTAGAATTTCCGATAGATAAAAATAATTAAAGGCCATTTTTTTGTTTTATAATCTTTTGGGTGCTAAATATTAAGCTAGGTTAACAATTAATTTTTATTTGTAAAACGGACCAAAAAGGACATAAAAATATCGTCCACACGGAACGGGCATGTGCGATATAATATGAAAGGAGACGTCGAGGACATTCGATATTCGTTAATTTTTCACACCCCTCCCCTTCAAAAACTACACCTAAATGCGTTTTCGCATATAACCAGGTATCTCAAGCTTACGCGTATAAAAGGTTTATTTCAGAGTCTCTCATAATAACCATGTTTGTGTTTGCAAAGCCATAATGTGACAAAAATACTAAGCTAAAACGCATTTCTTAACTTTTTAGAATGTAAAGTAACTGAGACTTCTATCATCCATATTGCGTTTTGAAAAAATATTGAGTGAAAATGTCCCAAAAAGTAAAAGCACGATGTCCTATTTACCTTTTTTTCCAGTAGATAATGCCTTTTTTGTTATACAATGCAGATGGCTCATTTTTACACAAATTTATCTACCGAGCAATATCTATACTGGATAATAGAAGTTATTCCGTTCCGTAGAATTTGAAAACAATAATAAATTTATTTGTTCATTTAATTGAAAATTGTATTCGTTTTCCTCGGACTTTTTCTTAACCCATTTTGTACCGGTACCAGAAATACATTTTTTATGACGATATCCTTGATGTATATTGTCTATAAACACACTCTGATGACGATTCCGAAGAAAATTTTTTTTTTCGATTTGTTGTTTTTGTGTTCTGAGGTGGTTCGAAAACGAACCGTTGGTAAGTAAGCGACATGGTATCTGTTGTATGCAATAAGGAAGTTGTGGTGTGGGTTTACATAACAAAATACCTTTTTTGTGAAATTTTATATTTATTTTTGGGGTTTAAGGGTTTTTTAGAAATTTTTTCAAAAAAAAAAAAAACACTCATAAAATCGATTTGTTTCCGTCCGTCTGTCCGTCTGTCCGTCCGTTCGACTGTTCACTAAATAACTCGCGAACCACTTAACCGATCGACATGAAATTTGTTAGGTATGTGTAGAATGATCGCAGTCTTTGTCTCGAATACCTTAAAACTTGTTAGGACGAAAATAACAGGGTGTCCCCGAAGGGATGAAAAAAGGAGACTTTTTTATTTATTTTTATCGTAGATAGGCGTGTGTGTACTCAAATCAAAGGGTACGTCGAGTAAATTTCATATCAGTTTCTTTTTTCCGGTTTTGAGTAAAAATAACGGAGTTATTGGTCGTTAAAGTTGAGTAACGTGACAACATTTAGATACACCATGTACCAGCGGTTCGTTTTCGAACCACCCAAATATAGAAGCTCATAAACTAAAAACTTCTTGTTATTCTTTTCAAATTATAATTTCAATAGAAAAATACAGGCTTTTACTTATTGACTGGAATCATTTCAATAAATTTCATGGATTTTATATATACTTTTTTTAATTTTGAAAAATGGTCGAAAAAAGAAGGTCAACCAATTTTTCAAAAATATAATATTTTTAATAACATATATATCTGCAAATGACTCAAATCGATAGACGACAGTTTAACAGTGCTGATAACATCAAAATAAAGTTAAAAATATAAAGTATTCTATATAAAAAAAATATTGAAAATGGTGGTTCGAAAACGAACCACCAGTACAAAATGGGTTAATAGTAAAAGAAATGCTAAAAGGCATCTTATTAAAAGGCACTGCTCCTAATAGAAAAATCCCAGTTTAGTTCTAAAGTTAATTTTTTCGAGTTCTATGCCGCCAGAACTTTGCTGTACTGTACATGTTTTAAGTGCAACCGTTAGTCTAGTAACGTGGAAGTATAAGTTTACATGCCATCAAAAATGTTCAATTTTTTGACTAAAAACTTTGAACATTGGTTCATTAAAAAATGCCAGTTACGTTTTGTTGATAATCCCGAGTAGTCTTGAGTAACGAACTCCATAGAAAAAATACACTTACTCAGTTAATTTTCACACGTGCCACTACCCTGCGCGGGATAGAGTTTAGGGGAATATTCAAGGAAATTTAGTTTTTCTAAGTTTGAGTACCTTTAGAAAAAAATAACAATTCAAAAGAAACCTGCAAATGTTTCTTATTGTGGTATTCAGATTTTGCAGATTAATCATTGTCTGTGACCAAATCTAAAAAACAAGCCGACGAGAGTGAGACAAAAATGTAGAACAGTTGTTAGTTGTTTGAGCAAAAAACTTTTCTTAACTGCAAAGTTCCCCGCGATCTTTTTTTCTTCTTTTGAGTTAAGCGGTAACCGCGATGGTGAAAAAACTCGCTTTTTGTCATAAGTGCGTTTCGGCTTAGTGGATCATTTCCATATTTACTGGAAATCCCATACAAAACGACAATCTGGAAAATTGATTCAAGCTATGATATGGAACTTCTGCCAATGCCATCCCCTAGATGGCTCCGCAAACAATTTCCATAAAATATCCCGTATGTCACTTTGTTTTTCAGTTTATATGGTTTTTAATCTTTATTAGAGTCAATCATTTTAAAATTTCCTGAACGATTTTCCTGTAAATTGCATCTCGCACGTCCCGTAATATCAAATGCAATTTCCAATTCAGAATATCGCGTTGGGGACAGATGGCACAATAGTCAGCTGTTACCGAAGGAGGAAATTTTGATCCGTTTGCGTTTTACTTGGACAATAATCCCGTCCGTCCAAGAAAGAAACGACTATAATTAAATAATTATTCACTCACAATACCAAAAACACTTTCATCATTAAAAAGGCTATTGATTCGAGTCACCATCAGACAGAATTGTAATTGTATACTTTTCTTTAATAAAATATAATTCATACATATTTTTCTGAGAATATAATGCCCTTGTAGTACAGTTCTTTTCACAGTGGAGATGAGGAGATCCTGACTTATGTCAGTCAGCTGTAAAATCAGACATACCCGGCAATATTTGCTGTATCGGCAGTAGACTATTGACGAAAATATCATAGAAATGGGAATCTCAAACAAAGGGTACATAATACGGCACGATTTCTGCATCTTCGGCACCATATTTTGATGATGCCATTTCATTAAAATTGTCCTGAAACGTCCGAATCTGCAGACCTTTTGTGCGAAATCGTAACGGTTCTCCGGATATTTAATGTCAAAGTTTGACTTTTATATGAGGTAGTTCAGTTTTAAATGAGAAATTGGCGGTATTTTTACTACATATTGATATGAATCGATAGCATTGCACCGAAAATAACATTTTAAATTTCATTTGCCTCCCTGTCTAGGGAATTCAACAATTCTTGCTGGCAAATACAGGGTGTCCCGCAACTGGTTAGCCATAGACCAATAGTAGACTCTACAGGATGTTTTAGGAAAAATGTCGCCAAAATTATTTCTCCATCTTTTACCGTTAAGGAGTAATTGCCTTTTTTGTGATTCTTGTCAAAAAACACGACTTTTTGCGAAAAACTCCTATTTTCTAGCTTCCACTTTAGCCAAATCAATGTTTTCCATATTCTTCTGAAAGTACACAAAATTTCCAATAAAAGGATATATCGAACGTTTCGAACGGTTTCGTATCTTCCGCGATACGACGTTTTGAATTTTGCAGAAATGTCAATTTCAACTTTTAATGTCAAAATTAAACCCGAATTTCGTAACGATACATTAAAGTGGCAAATCTGCAAAGTTCAGAAAAGTTGGCCCAATTCCTAAGCTTTCAAACGGCATATAAGAATAAAGCACAGAATCATCGAGCTTGTGAATAATATGTGTAAAAGGGAAAAAAACATAGTCCGTAAGTGGAAGAAATCTTGCTTTTACGTGGAAATAGTTCAGTCATATAAGCATTTCCAATAGAAAAAAATACAGTAAGGCAATTTTTTTCTTGGTCTTGAATCAGTGGAGTCCCACGAGTCTAAAACTCATTTTGCTAAAATAAATTTGATCGGAAAGGTCCCAAAAGGGACAAAAAAGGACACTATTTAATCCTTGACTGGAGGTAGGCATGCGGGGTATCCTATCAAAGGGGACATCAATTACATTACATATCCGGTGTTTGATTCGTATTTCATGGACCCTCAACGGAACAAATCACGTTTAAATGGAAAATTTTTGTGTTTCCCGTAACTTATCATCTGTATCTTTCCAAAGCCATAACTACGCGAATAATTCAAGTTGCCACTTCCTTTCTCATTTTTTTGAATTTGAGATTCTATCATTAAATTTGCTAAGGAAAAATTGGATTGGAAAACTCTGAAAAAGGACATAAAAGGACACTAATTAATACCTGACAAATTAAAATGTTTATCCTGTAGACGATGAAAATGAAAAATACTCTCACAATATTAATATGTACACAGCGAACCTTCGTACAAATAATTCAACACATAAAACAAATTTGTTTATACTTACCGTTATAATTAGTAAAGGAGCATCTACAACAGTAGCGAAAAGTATTTTTCCATTATGCATAACAACCAAGTCTATGCTTGATGTAAAAATTTTACTTCCTTTTCAAGATTGAAGTCGGTTTGGTACATTTGCAGACTATGTTTTTTTTTCATTTATACGTATTATTCAGAAACTAGATGACTCTGTGCTTTATTCTTATATGCCGTTCGAAAGCTAAGATACTACCAACTTTGGTCAACTTTGCAGATTTGCCACTACAATGTACCGTTACGAAATTCGTGTTTAATTTTGACATTAAAAGTTGAAATTGACATTTCTGCAAAATTCAAAACGTCGTATCTCGGAAGATACGAAGCCGTTCGAAACGTTCGATATGTCCTTTTATTGGAAATTTTGTGTACTTTCAGAAGAATATGAAAAACATTGATTTGGCTAAAGTGGAAGCTAGAAAATAGGAGTTTTTCGAAAAAAAGTCGTGTTTTTTTACAAGAATCACAAAAAAAGCAATTACTCCTTAACAATAAAAGCTAGGGAAATAATTTAGGCGACATTTTTCCTAAAACATCTTGTAGAATCTACCATTGGTCTATGGCTAACCAGTTGCGGGACACCCTGTATAATTCGGCTTTTCATATTATTAAGATCTTTGCCAAATTGGTAAAACTTACTATTGTAGTGGGACTAATTAAAATTAAAACGTCAATTTGATGGCATCTTACACTTTTTTCCCCAATGTGTAAGGCGGGAATATCCCCCTTTTCTTATCAAATTTATTTAACTGGCTTCATAGAAAAGTCAAACTCTGACATTGGCCCGTATGAATAAAAAGTAGTATCTTGCAGTTTACTACTTTTTTTGTAGTAAACACAGATTTGTAGTATTATTGGTATGATTAAAATGACGTTTACTACACTACAACTTTCGAACATACTAAAAAGGGGAAATATTAGTAAATTTCGTATGAATAAAAGCAGCAAAGTCTACAGTTTTCATGTAGTCAACGATTTGCAAACTACAAATAGGTTTACTATACAAATCAAACAAAAGTGTGGACGCAAAAAATTTCTTTAACTATGTTTTTAAACTTGAGTGAAGCGCGTAAAACAAAAAATTACGTAAAACGACGTGCAGCCGGTGAAGATAATTTCAAGTTTCTATATAGATTTTCAAAGGGAAATGTGGATTGGTTGGCCAATCATTTTTTGGGAGATGATAATGGCGAAAGCAAAGGTAGTCGAAAGTTAGACGAATTCCCAACGCATGCGTACTTTTCTCCGATATATTGAAGATCCTAGTTTTCAGGTTTGGCTAAAATAATTTATTAATTGAAAATTTATTCCTGCCTTACAAATGGTATTATCATTTTTTAAGGTTGGTGTTGCTGAAGATATCGGAATTCACCAAACCACGGCTAATTAAATAATTTGGGAAGTATATGAAAAAATTATAGCGAGGTCTGAGGAGTGGATAAAATTTCCAACAACGGAAACCGAAATGAAAGAGGCACGAGAACTATGGCAGCAAAAATTAAATTTTCCACATGCAATCGCGGCTGTAGATTGCACACATGTCCTTATCGTGACACCGCATATACATGGGGACGAATTTGTGAACAGAAAGGGCCTAAAATCATTTAATTTGCAAGAAACTTGTAATGCCAAGAACATATTTACAAGTTTAGATTGTTCATGGCCAGGGTCCGTCCATTACTCCCGCATATGGCGCAACTCAGCCGTTCGTCAAGTAATGGCGGAAAACAGTTCGGGCGCAATAATTTTAGGTGATGAAGGATATGCCATAGCACCATGGCTTGTAACAACCTACCGAGATGCAAGGACACCAACCCAAGTTGCATTTAACAAATTACATAAGCCAGAAAGGGTTATAATTGAATGTGCATATGGGCAAGTAAAAAGAAGATTTCTAATTCTGAGTTCCACAATTAGAATGAAAACTTTCCGAGTGCCATCCATGATATTAGCGTGTTTCATATTACACAACGTTGCCAAGTACCTTAATGGCGAAGACTTTAGCTTTGAAATTAAGCTCCAGGATCAACTTCACAATAGACACGATGATCCCCAAAATTTAAGTGAAAAGCAAAGAGTAAAGGCACGCCGGGATGCGACTGCCCAACTTCTCTCATGAGTTATTAATTCAATTAATAACTCATTATTTCCTTCAATGATGTAATATTTATTTTACTTAATTCAGTTAAAAAAAAAAACATTTCATTTTCGAACAACTCGTTTTTAATTCAAAAATTATATTTCAGGTAAGTTCGAGGATATATGTACATAAACAAAGTAAAGCATTTTTCGCCTTCTTATACTAAAGATACACATATAAGACATAATTTCCTCCATTTGATCGTCGAAATCACCAAAAGGGAGGAGAAACGATTCCAAATCCTCCTTTGTGAAAATTGTATACAGCGACAATCTCGATCTTAACCGCCATTTCTCGACTGTCGATGCTATCGCATCGATATAAATTCGGAGCCTCTTCTCGAAATTTGTTGATGTGACAGAACCCAGTTGCAGTGCCCAAAACTTTTGGAGAAAAGTCTCCTGCTCGGATCGGGAGAGTTGTCGAAGTTTTATGGCGAAAATATCTAATCCGCTTTCTAGGCGTTCTTGCATTGTCGGTCGTGTAGTTACAATGAGTTTCTCTACATGGGTCAACTGTAGAAGAAGTCGGCTGAAATGATGACTCCATAGCCAAATCACAATCTTCAAGTGATATCTCCGATGATTCACTGGTGGACGGGCACTGGAAACAATTACGAAGGAAAATTATATAATCAAAATGCAAATACTTGAATATTCTTACCTTTTTAATAAAAATTGAGGCACACCACAAACAAAATCAATCAACACCGTCAGAGAAATCAGCCTAATTATGACACATGTGGCAGCGCCTACTTTTTGAATTGTAGCAGATGCTACTTTTGCATTTTCGAAGTAGTAGTTTCAGTATTTCCGAAAAAAAATTATTATTCATACGAATACATGTAGTATCTACTTTTGAGTAGTTTCTACAAATTTGAAAATTTACTACTTTTTATTCATACGGGCCATTGAATATCTAGAGAACCGTTACGATTTCGCGAAAAAGGATTGCAGATTCGGTCGTTTCAGGCCAATATTAATGAAATGGCATCATCAAATTTGGCGCCACAGATACTGAAATCTCCCCCATAATACGCATAAAATATTCTTGATTGGAGCTAGAATATAGTGATATTCTGGTGCCCTAAATACATAATAATACTCAAACCCATTTCAATGACTGCTTCTAATCCGTCCCAATCGTTCGAATCCCATCTTGCCTATCCACAACCAATTTTCTAAAAATGTCCTTTTCGGGAGAGACGATCCTCTCCGAAGAATTAAAAAATGTACTATTAGTATTTCGGGGCACTTGTCTGACCAAGTCATATCCATTTCATATCCATATTGCTCATATTAGATTTATTTAGCAAAAAAGGACCTTTCGTCCTTACGGACATTCCCTGAGATTAGCTATAAAGTGTCCTGCTGATAAATAACTACTTATGTTTTATTAGAAGTAGCACACGAAGAGAATCAAGGCAAGCAATTGGAAGGAATTTAATCGTTATCCTTACATGATTGATTGATGATTTACTGTTATTCCAGTTACTGGCCAATCTCTGAATAATTTTTGTGGTCACCAATGGATCCTGTATATCAACAATTACATAATAATATATCAAAGAAAGTGCTGAAGATATGCTCGAACTTGTCGAAAAATTATTTACATTTGGATTTACTGTTATATTATCCGCTAATTACATTTTCGGTAACTGTATCCAAGTCAGGATCATGGAAAGTATATGGATACCAAGTTTCATACAAATCAAATCACGACAAATGAATTAAACACAACGCACCGACTTGATTTCTTTATCGGCCGTTTTCTCGCTTGTTTGTTTTTACTAGATAGCCCCCTTTTAACTTTCCCGGTCACAATATTGAATAGTTTGAATTGGGGACTTTTCAACCGGGGTTTAACGTCAATGCCTGTCGCAGTGGGCTTTAACAGACGGTCCTCATCTCATACTCATTGACTGGTATGAAAATGTTGACATTACTCCTACTAGTATGTCACTTCGTGCTATGTGGGGCGGCCTACCCGGGGGAAAGTCCCCAATTGCCAATATTGCCATTAATAGAACCGTTGCGCCAGCGTCTACATAGGTACAGGCTTTTTTTTAATTTATTAAACTAATACATAGACGTCGTGGTCTATGGCCGTGCTCGTTCGGTCCCCAACTAATCATTTTAGCCCTATAATACTTCATAGAATATTCTCTTCCCATAGTAATAGGAGCATCTTGCAGGGTATAAAAGCTGAATAAGAGTCCAATAATAATTTTTGCGTTGTTTTTTAATCTAATATTATAATCTTATTGTAGCACTAAATTATTTTTCGAAAAAGGTATACTTCATGTATCTTATATCATCAATTTCTCGTGTTCGTTCCGATAACTATAGGAGGCTTATAGGAAGACATTGAAATTTAATGAAAAAAAACAGCTCGCAACTAGCATCGAACCCATGATTATCGTATTGCCAGTCCTACGCTAACCACTCGAACAACCTGAGATATAGTCAGCATTGCTCGTAAGCACTAAAAATGGTTATTAGTTGCTTCTATAGAAATGCTTGACAATTCGTTATCGAATCTTCTGCAATGAACCTTCTTCTTTATACAGGGTGTCCAAAAACTGCCGCATAAACGCACCGGATTGTAATTCCTAAAGTGATTTCCAGCAAAAAAGTTGTATGGAACATACTCCGTTAGCTTAACCCTTTAGCTGCCACAGGCATTTGAAGATTTTTGAAAAAAATCATTTTCTTGTACGACTAAAACCTCAATATCTGAAAAGCTAGGCTAGATAGAATATAAAAATAAGATAATTATTACAGTCAACAAATATACCTAAAAAATAAAACCAACGGCACTTAAATCGGATAAGAGGTTTGGTTTTTACAGAACTTCAAAAATAAAATTTTTGTGATTTGACCCAAAAACAATATGTTTTTCCATCTCAATTTTCTCCAACTTCTGCAAAGGTGAGGTGCTCGTACGATTCTTTTAAAAATTGGCGCATAGCCTAATGATCATTTCTTTCTTACATCATTTTATTCTAGCTTCGTTATTTCTAACAGTTTTAATGCCTTAAGTGCAAGAAACTAGGGTTTGAATAGATTTTACCAATTGCAAATTTTTAGGAGCAGTGTGAATTGAATTGTATTGAATTCGAGCTAAAATTAACCCTAGTTTTCTACGTATACGTTAACGTATAAAAACTGTTAGAAATAATGGAGCTAGAATAAAATGATGTAAGGAAGATATGATTGTAAGACTATGCGCCAATTTTTAAAAGAATCGTACAAGCACCTCTCCTTGGCAGACACAAATTTGACTTTGAAGATATGTAAAAACCAAAGCTCTTATCGGATTTTAGTGTGGTTAGTTTTATTTTATAGATAAATTTGTTAGCTGTAATATTCATTTCGTCTCACTATTCTAGCTGGTCTAGCTTTGGAGATATCATCATCAATGTGGCACGATAGCCCGACGTCGGGCCTTGGCCGCCTGAATCGTTGACCTCCAATTGTCGCGGTTACGTGACCTTGTCCTCCAGTTTCGGAAGCCCAGCAGCTGGTGGGCGTCTTCACCTACGGAGTTCTCCCAGCGAGCTCTCGGTCGTCCACGCAACCTCACTCCGTCAATTCGTTGTGCGTTCGTAACTTTCTTTGGCATGCGATTGTCGTCCATCCGTTGTACATGCCCCGCCCATTGCAGACGTTGAAGCTTCACGATTTTCTATACTTCCAGCTCATCGTACAATTGATACAACTCATGGTTGTATCGGATACGCCATTGGTCTCGCTCGCGAACGGCCCCGAAAATTCACCGAAGGACCTTTCGTTCGAATCGGCCTAGCAAAATTTCGGAGGCTTGGGTAAGGGTCCATGTTTCGCAGCCATAACATAGCACGGGTCGGATGATCGTTTTGTACACGCGGAGCTTCGTGTTCCTGTGCGCAAGTTTCGAATTAATTATAGGGAGGACCGAGAAATATGTCTTATTGGCTAGTTGTATCCGTCGCTTAATTTCGTCGGTTTCGTTGGCGTCCTTTGATAAGTTACAACCCAGATAGTTGAAGTTGTCTACATAGGTACTCGATATTAAGGTCCCCCACTGTGATGCTTGAATTTGCTGGCGTCCTTGTTTTCGATTGCATCATGGCCTTTGTTTTGCTTTCGTTGATATGTAGTCCAACTTCCTTTGTGGCGTTATTGAGGTTATGCAGGAGGCTTTCTGCATCACCCAACCTTCGAGACATGATGTTGATATCGTCGGCGTACGCTACTAATTGAGTCGACTTGATGAGTAGCGTTCCGCTGCTGTCCATATTCATGGCTCGAATTACATACTCCAAAGCCAGGTTGAAGAGCGTCGGCGCCAGCCCGTCGCCCTGCTTGAGTCCAGTACGAGTTTCAAATAGGTCAGTGAGTCGGTTCTGCACTTTGACATGCGAGACGGTATTAGTCATCGTCATCCTTGTGAGTCGCACTAACTTTGCCGGTATACCAAAATTTAGCATAATGTTGTACAGTACACTTCGGTCGATACTGTCGTATGCCTGCTTGAAATCGACAAAGATTTGGTATACGTCGATGTTGTATTCCCAGCACTTTTGGGGTAGTAGCTTCACTGTGTAAAGCTGATCGGTCGTTGAACGACCAGGTCTGAAGCCGCCTTGATACTCGCCAAAGTCTTCCGCAAATGGCCAGAATTAATACCGGTGCACCATCCAAGCTGGAAATAATTAAGGCCCTTAAATCATTGGAAGCTGGTAAAGCCCCGGGGGCAGACGGTATCCCCATGGAACTTTTGAAAGCGGATATCGACGCTACAGCGGATATTCTTCTACCCCTGATCCAAGAGTGTTGGACAACCGAGACTCTCCCTCACGAATGGAAGAAGGGCGTCTTTGTTAAAATCCCTAAGAAAGGAAATCTCAAGGATTGCAATTGGCATGGAATCTGTCTCCTCCTTGCAGTCTCTAAACTGATGGCCAAAATAATCTTGGACCGGATCAAGACAACGATCGACCGCACTCTGAACAATGAACAAGCTGGTTTTCGTGGGGGTTTTTCATGTAGCGATCATATCAACACCCTCCGAATTATAATTGAACAATCCGCTGAATGGAGATCCCCGTTACATCTCTTGTTCATTGACTTCGAGAAGGCGTTTGACAGCGTTGACTGGGCTTATATCTAGACAGCCTTACGTAGGAAATGCATACCAGAGAAACTTATTTCCATCATAAAGGAGTCCTATAATGGAGGCCAAAGTCATGTCTTGCACAAGGGTGAATTGTCCAGTCCTTTTGAGGTAAATAATGGAGTCAGACAAGGCTGTATTTTATCACCAATGCTGTTCCTTATTACCATCAACGACGTAATCTGCGATTCTCTACGCGACCATAAAAGTAAGGGTATCAGGTGGAAGTTATTCGATTACCTTCAGCACCTGGACTACGCCGACGACATTTGCCTTCTCTCAAACACACCACACACCACACCTGGCTCAAATGACGGATGCTTTGCATCGTGAAAGTCGAAGTGCTGCCTTAAAAATTAATGCCGCTAAGACTAAATACATGAGCTTGTCATCAGGAGGGCAAAACACCATTTCTATCTCCGGACAACCGATAGAAAAAGTCGAGGACTTTACTTACCTTGGAAGCGTAGTAATTGCGGATGGTGGGGCTGATGCCGATGTAGAGTCGCGTATAAATAAAACCAGAGCAGTATTTTTCAGTTTGACTCCTCTCTGGCAAAGCCACAACATCTCCAGAAATACCAAACTCCTGATCTTCGAAAGCAATGTAAAATCTGTGCTTTTATATGGGTGTTCCACGTGGAAGGTGACCAGTAACATTACCACCAAACTGCAAACTTTCGTGAATCAGTGCCTACGACGCATCCGACGAATTCGCTGGCCTGAGGTTGTATCTAACGACGACCTCCTCAAAATTACTCGCCAAAATAGGATAGGCTTCGACATCAAAAGGCGAAAGTGGCGATGGGTAGGTCACACACTTCGAAAAGAGCCAAAAAACATTGCTAGCGTTTTGAAATTTTGGTGAGATGTTTGATTTGATAAAACCTAGGACGGTGAAATTGGGCCAACTCCGACCAAGGGTACCCCTACCTCCTATACAAAGTACCCCTCCTTGATATTTTAATTCGTCCATAACTTTCGACATAATATCGTTAGCGACCTCAAATTTTGATCAATGACTAATTTTGACATTATGCTTGAAGTTGACGGAAAGTCAAGTGGGCCTGACTACCCCTACCTCCCCTACAAAGCTATATTCAGCTATGTCTATTGATAAAATGCCACGAACATTTTAAAATTTGTGTAAATGGTAGCTGTTGGATGTCATTATAAAATACTGAATGTATGTCAGATCCGACTCATCTACCTCTGCATCCCCTACAAAAAAACTGGAAATTGATTTTTTTTTGCGTGCCTTCTGGGTGAGTCTCTGTACATGGGTATAGGTTATAAACTCATCGTGCTATTCGCACGATTAGAACTCGGTCTCGATTTATTTATGTGGAATTCGCTTTCCAAAACTATACGGGATGCTGCAAGGAAACGCAACTATTGTTAGATTCTATATTGACTTCTTAAGCTCGCCATACACTGTCCAATCGATTTGACTCCCATTCCGAACATACACTATACAATTGATCGTACAATCTAAAATTACAGTCTGACGATCCACACGAAACAACACAACATAACACAAATTATATATTTTGTGGCGATGAAAGATGGACATCCATTGCTACTTTCGAAGGAGAATAATCGTCACAGCCACAACATGTAAAATGCCTAGCAATTTATGTGAAAAAATCAGCAACTGAAAACACATAATTGTCAATCAACCATATGACAGATTGTATGAAAAATGTTCCACACGTCCAATCGAAAAATTGGATTGGATGGTCACATACACCTTCCAATTTATCTGACGATCAAAAGATTGTACAATCGATTGGACAGTTTATGTCGAGTTTTAGTCATTGAACTTTAGTTAGATACATATAGCACCGTACAACCGTCTCATATTACTACCTTGTTACGAATACACTTGACCTATTATGAATCGTATCTAAATTTCGTAGATGCTTAAAAAATGTTGATAGATTTCGCATTGTTCACTGTTTGCAATTTTTTTTCGATTTTTGAAACGAAGGTCACGCACCTCGCGAGTTACGACACACCTCTTAAATACAGTAAGTAATGGTGTTTGTTCACGAGAAACAAACACACGCGAGAACGTTAGCACGACTAAACCGTTTTCACTGTTTCATAGTCATATTTATAATACATAAATGCATAAATATTGATGATGATTATCTATTTTTATTTATACAATCATGTAATTTGAGTTGCGAGTTGCACGATATACAGGGTGGGCAAAAAGTCCCTTTCCTATTTATATAAAGGGTGGCCCAATTGAACTGCAACCAAATGTAGGTAACTGTAAATCTGTGACCGGAAAAAAACTGTATCAACGCCGGAAATGGTACGGAACATCAAGGCTCGAATTCGCCGAAATTCTCAACGGAGTGGCAGAAAAATGGCTGCTGAGCTGCACATTTCGAAATCAAGAATTCAGCGAATATTGAAAAATGATATCAAAGTTAAGCCTTACAAAATACAAAAAGGACAACATCTAACCGAAGCCCAAAAAAAAGTTAGATTCGATAGGGCGAAAGAGCTATTGCGATTGCACGAACGTGGCCAATTACCAAATATCATTTTCTTCGATGAGAAAAATTTCCCTATTGAGCAATTTATAAATAAACAAAACGATCGTGTCTACCTAACAGCCCTTATACACCTGCAACTTGGTTGCCAACCTAAGTTGGCAACACGCAAAAAAACCGGAAATTAAGTGATTTGTAGGCATGTTGCAGGTTGCAGTACCAGGTTGCAAGAACGTGAATGGCGTGGTTGCCGGAATGTTGCAAGTGTGTAGTAACGTACCTGCAACCTAGGTTGGCAACCAAGTTGCAGGTGTATTTGTCCTGTAACAGAAAGGTCGTCCGAGAATTTAGATATCCGGATGGCCACCAAAACTCAATCCCCACCGTTTGTAATGGTTTGGACAGCCGTGACGGCGAATGGTCGATCTCCGCTAAGGTTTTTTGATCGTGGCATCAAGATGAATGCGAATGTTTACCGAGAAATTGTTTTGGAAGGTGCTTTGAAGCCGTGGGCACGCAGACATTTTACTGAAAGAGAATGGACATTTCACCAAGACTCTGCACCGTCACACAAAGCACGCGCAAACCAAGACTGGTTAAGAAACAATGTTCCAATGTTCCACCGAACAGTGGACTCCTCATTCACCGGATGCGAATCCGCTGGACTACTCCATATGGGGGATTTTGGAGGCCCATGTCAACACTAAAAGATACCAGAGTATTGATGCGCTCAAGGCAGCTCTTCGCCGTGATTGGGCAAAAATGCCAGAGGCTCACATTCGTGCAGAGTGCGATTCGTTTGTCAACCGACTCAAAGCCATAGTTCGCGCTAATGGTGGTCACATCGGAAATTTGAATTAAATTTTAAAAATATGATTGTATTTCAACATTTGTTGCTTATGTTCAATAAAATTATGTATTAAATAAATAAAAAAATCAGTTAGCCAAAAGTTGCAGTTCAATTGGGCCACCCTGTATGTAATAATTTTTAAATAAAGTAATTAAAACTAAAAAAATAATAATCGCAAAATTAGATTTAATTTATGTATTTTATCTACTAGGCGTGGAAAATTATTTCCAATAAGTAGTGTTCACTATTACAATTCACGCAAGCTTAGGCTCTTTTCACGACATTTTGCATTACGTTTTGGAGAGTGACCGGTGGCGGATAATCATGAAAAAAAAAATCAGGACACTACAATTTCGACTGTGTTTAAAGACAGTCAAATTGACGGAAATACACCTATGCCTACTTGGGATATGCACAATTGTGGTATACTGTTTTGCGTACGGTAGGCAAGCAAATTTTTCATAGAGAATGTCAAAGCCTATTGTAAATAAAGGCGCGACAATCCAACATTGGATTAAGGCCGCAGGATGTGTTAGTGACATCCTATTTCCAAGATCTTATCTGCTTTTTGTTGAGGTAATGAGATCAGCATCACTCTCAGCAGTGTTATTTATCCCCATAAAATGGGTACTCGTTTAACATCTGAGTGAGATCATAGTCCGTCACAAGCTCGTGAGTTCGAAAAACACCATGGAACACGGTGAGATTCGAACTCATGACCCTGTGCACCGAAGGTGCGCACACTAACCGCTAGACCAGCCAGACTACAAAGCCTATTGTACTATTGTAATATTTTCTACTGCATGCTAAAACTCTCCAATATTTTTTATTGGTTAGTAAACATACGTAACATGGCATCGTATTGCAATAAACTCGCATGGCATTGTTATTAAAAGAGTGTTTCCCGATAAATTGTCAATTATGGTATAAACGATACAATAAATGATCTTATTTACAATAGTAGATTTAAGATAAATATTGCTTAATTTAACAGTATTCAGTAAAACGTTGTTTCGATCTCCGAAAATCTTGTATTTAAATTATCTAGATTTATATCTCAAATATGTATACACAGTTTTTTTTTACTTTTGTTCATTATAATAATGTTACTACAAGTGGCGTAACGTACGGTGTTCCATGTGTGCAGTGGAACACGGGCCCCCAAGCCACAGGGGCCCCCAAGTCGCGAATATAGAGTTTTTTTGTTTGACAAATTTTTTGGCTAGCTGTTATTTTAAAGACATTCATCTAGTGGTTAGTGCGCGCACCTTCGGTGCACAGGGTCATGAGTTCGAATCTCACCGTGGATCATGGTGTTTTTCGAACTCATGAGCTTGTGACGGACTATGATCTCACTCAGATGTTAAACGAGTACCCATTTATGGGGATAAATAACACTGCTGAGCGTGATGCTGATCTCATTACCTCAACAAAAATCAGATAAGATCTTGGAAATAGGATGTCACTAACACATCCTGCGGCCTTAGTCCAATGCTGGATTGTCGCGCCTGTTATTTAAACAATAAAGACTTAGTGTTCGTACTGTATACGGCCAACCAGATCTTTGGTATTTCTGCAAGGGACATTCGGCCCTTAATGCTGCAATCAAATATTTGGGCAACGTGGTGGGAGCAGTTGAGCTTTGATCGTTGCAGGCACAATAAGCGGTTTCTCCTATGAGGCTACACTTGGCCATAGTTGTGTTGAGCCATCCCGGATTCAGCGTTTTGGGGTAGTGTATCAGGTTTCTTGCGAAACGGGTGCTACAATAGAATTAAATCCGCACCGCACCGCGCCTGTCTATAGCCTATAATGCTAATAAATCAAAATAATCATAATCCAAACTTAACGAAAGATATGCAAGGGTAGTGGCTCTTATATGCTCTTTTTACTTAGTCCTTTATTTTTTAGATACAGCTTCCCAATCGAGAATCGCTTCAATGTATTTTGGACGTCTAATGCCACTCAAAGTGTTGCCATCTGCGCCCGTGCTAGTTCAAATGTGACTTTATTTTATCTGCTATCCTTTGTGTCTAATTAAGATAGGCTTCAAATTCTTTTTTTACATATTAAATCATCGCGATTTTCAACGGGTGTGGTGTGCATTTCCTAACTCTCATCCATTCTACGCTCAAACCTTCCAAGCTTCACACTGATTTGTTTTTAAAGTTTTATTTCCAAGGATTACATGTTTGACATTTAGACGGGCGCTTTCGCGAGGTTCTGCTCCGGGCACCACAATTCCTTCGCACGGCTCTGGCCTCTCTTTAAGGTTTTTGCGTAAAATTGAGTCATTGTGATTTAGTTCTTTGAATATTTGACTCTTGAAAAGAAAGTGACTGCTACATCAAAAAATGTTTTCGCGACGACTATACAGGGTGTCCCGTTCATGGTGGAGAATCTTTTAATGGTAGATAGTGTGGCTCGTTTGGGGAAAATTAATGTTCTACGAGACACCTCTATTTTAAACCGTTACAATGTAAAAGCACTTTTTGTAAATTGTGTCAAAATACCTGACTTGCCGAACTAAATCAAAATTTGCCAAACCACCAAACATGTCATCCGAGATATGACTTCACTTTCCGAAACTACATAAAATTTCCTATAAAACGACACCTCGTCCGTTACGAAGTTGCTCGTATCTTCCGAGATACACCAGTTCAAACTTTGAAGAAATTTTAAAATCGGTTTTTCATGCAAAATTCAAATGATAAAATCGTAACGGTACTTTGAACTGACAAATCTGCAAAGTTGAAAAAAGTTGCCTCATTATGTTAGCTCTCGAACGACATATAAAAATTAAGGGCTCACGATTTGAAAATTTGCGAATTTAACGTTTCAAAGGTAAAAAAATGTGGTTTTCGTGTAATACAAATCATCTGATATGATGAAGATAAATTTGTACGATCAACACAGTTGGGCGAAAAAACTTTACATTGAAAATGTTTCGGGCCAAAAAATGTAACAGTTATTTTAACCGTAGATCTGATTTATATTAATTCTAAATAATAATTTGCACTTATTCGCAAGTTCTTTCCCTCGTCAATCAGTTTGTGAGCTATTATTACTACATAAATGAATTAGTGTTTGTACTAATATTTTACCAGGTAATATTATTTAAATTGTTATTAGTGTTATAATATTATAACTTCGAACTTTTAAAAGTATAGTGTTGTTCCCGAATAATAAATATGGGATATACTGATGATTAATACATCAATATGGTGTTCGTATATGGCGTATTTAACGGGAACGCATGTGAGGCAGCTCGTGAGTACAGTAGACGTTTCCCCCGTAGACAACTTCCGGACAGCAGGACGATTGCAAGGACATACCGAATCTTAAAGGCGACCGGAAAAACGGCAAACCACCAGGCCAGGGATCAAACTGAACGGTCTACAAGGAATCAAGACGAAATCCTTAGACACTTTGATACGCACCCCGGTACGAGCACGCGAAGGGCGTCGCTTCGCCTGAATGTCCCGCGTATGGCGATTCACCGGGTACTCCACGCCGACGGTCGGTATCCGTATCATTTATCACGGGTCCAGGATTTATTACCTGCAGACTTCGAAAGGAGGACAACCTTTTGTAGATGGCTTTTGGATCAAACTTCAACAGATCGAAATTTTCCGAGAAAAGTGCTGTGGACAGATGAAGCAACGTTCACACGTAGTGGCGTGTTTAATTCGCGAAATACCCACGTCTGGGCCCATCGGAACCCCTACTCAACTAAAACTTCCAGTTACCAACATGAGCTTAGGGTGAATGTTTGGATAGGTGTTCTCGGAAATCGCCTTTCCGAGCCCATAATTCTTCCTGAACGGCTGAATTCAGTGGCGTTCCATAGCGTGCTGGAAACTGAAGTCGGACCAAGTTTACTTGATGCTCTTCCAGTTGCGGAACGATCAGAAATTTGGTGGCAGATGGACGGATGTCCTGCCCATAATGGAAGAGTTGTCACAGAGTTTTTAAATGATAAATACCAGCAGAAATGGATTGGACGATATGGGCCTATTCCATGGCCTGCAAGAAGTCCTGATTTAACTCCTCTTAATTTTTATGTTTGGGGAAATTTGAAAAATCGGGTTTATAACGAACCCATTACGTCGCGGGAACAACTGATTCAAAAAATTAAAACAGAGTGCAACGACTTGAGAAGAAATAGAGAAGAAGTTCTCCGCGCTGTCGCATCAGTTGCCAGAAGATGTTAACTTTGTATCCAACACGAAGGAGGACATTTCGAGCAATATCTCTAATTTTCACTTCGAAGTTATTTTAAAAATAAAATAGATTTCGGTTTCGCTTCTTTCTCCTATTTGGTAAGCATAAAACAAAAATACATATGAATAAAATTCATTTGAAAATAGCCTAAACGTCTTTTATATGAAAACCACATTTTTTTACCTTTGAAACGTTAAATTCGCAAATTTTCAAATCGTGAGCCCTCAATTTTTATATGTCGTTCGAGAGCTAACATAATGAGGCAACTTTTGTCAACTTTGCAGATTTGTCAGTTCAAAGTACCGTTACGATTTTATCATTTGAATTGTGCATGAAAAACCGATTTTAAAATTTCTTCAAAGTTTGAACTGGTGTATCTCGGAAGATACGAGCAACTTCGTAACGGACGAGGTGTCGTTTTATAGGAAATTTTATGTAGTTTCGGAAAGTGAAGTCATATCTCGGATGACATGTTTGGTGGTTTGGCAAATTTTGATTTAGTTCGGCAAGTCAGGTATTTTGACACAATTTACAAAAAGTGCTTTTACATTGTAACGGTTCAAAATAGAGGTGTCTCGTAGAACATTAATTTTCCCCAAACGAGCCACACTATCTACCATTAAAAGATTCTCCACCATGAACGGGACACCCTGTATAAAAGGATAACTTTGGCTCTTTGGACCCAAAGATCGTTCAATAAGGTCCAAGCCAGGAGAACTTTGTGTAACTAGGACTCATGAAATGAAGAAACAAATGCCTGCCGATATACCCTCCTGTTCATTTCCCCTGCATGACGCATTTATCTTCGGTGGAGCTCCACGAATTCGATGTCAGTCGATTTGAATCAAGATGTGGACGTGGATACGCCAAAGACTGGTTTTCGTTTAACTTGGCCATAGGGGGACTCTCCATATATAAATCTCAGATATGGGGTGAACACTTCTACTCTAAAACCAATGAATGTTACGATACTGGTATGAAGAAGAGTTCCTCAAGGTATGGTTCTTTTGCTGCTGCTCTTGAATTAAGTGATAAGTAACTAAATAGTCTAAGTAGAAAAATTGAGAAATGTTGCTCGAACATAAAATTTTTGTTGCGCTTGTTTATTGGTGCACTGCTTTACATGTGGGTTTTGTCTATTTTGCTGGTTAAAAAATCAAAGATAAAGAGGCCCCCAATCAAATTTCGAACACAATAAATTTTGGAAACGTTACGCCACTGGTTACGACATATCTATAACCCCCATCTGAAACCTATTGTTTATGATCGCATAAAATCTTTCTCTTGTAGACACAGATCCCGTTTAGTTGGAATAATTTCCATCAATATGAAATTTTATTGTTTCATAATTTTAATTATAATTTATTTAGTGGTAATAAGCTATAAATATACAAAGTGCTTTACTAATTCAGTAAAAAAATTACATAATTTTTTATTTTTAATAAGTTTATTAACTACCAAATGTATTGTCATACATTCTTTGGAACGCTATCAGCTTTCGAAAGAATTTGCTGTTCGGTATACCGGTCTACCGGCTCTATGGGCCGTACAGGCAACTCCAAACAAAAGAGAGAACTTCTCTGCGAGGTAAGCAGCGGCACGTGCTTGTTGTAGTTCAGGCTCGGAGAATTGGGCGGGGTCTTTGCCGCTCGCAGCCCCTGCTTCACTACGTATTATAAGGGAATCGCGTGCCTAGGTAAACTATCACACACAAAAGGAGCTAAAAACATGAACAAATTGAATCTGGCGTCGGCCAGCGCAAATACCATTACATATATGTATATGCCCCAGGGCCTCAATGTCGATGGGCCCTGGCCCTATATACCCACAAATTTATTTCAACAATTCCCGACCGTGAGGCCCCTATGGCCAAGAAATGTTTTTTTTTTAATGGGGCCTCCCTTAATATTTCAATACGTCCCTGAACGGGTCGGGGAACAACATTTTTTATATTTACAAAAAGGACATTACAAACACGTCGGCACACGTCGCTAGTATTCCTCGGCATCTCGTGGCGGGCGCACATGCGGCACATAGCCTCACTTCTCTTTTCACCTTTTCAATTGCCGCTATTACTTTTTTTAGGGCCATTATTGCACTATTATTAAGCTTTCACTCGAACACATAAACTCATTCACGATAATCTCCAAGAAGAAAAAACAGCACCAAACGGAAAAAAATGAAAACTCACGAAAAACTTTTTCACGTACGTGCCTATTCCACGATCCGTACCAGACTCCTCGATTTTTTTAGTCGTCATCGTCACTCTCGCATCCACTTATTGCACGATAACGGATCTTTCCAGCCACTCGAAAGAGATGATGTAGTAGTAGTCTCATCAAAACTTTTCTTAGTGTGTCGACGAGCCTTTCGGGCCGAACTCTACTTGCCAAACTCTTCCGAGTGAATCGTTATAGGCTTTTTTTGAAATCATCGACCCAAAATTATTTTAGTTTATCTTGCCACGCCGATTGGACGAGTATTTCCCTAAAACAATCAGGGTACCTTTCTGAATGAATGAAGTCATCGAGCAGATGAAAAACGACCCTGGGTTAAACCAAAAGAAAAGAAAATTTGAAAATGCTAAAATGCGTTACAAAAGATTATAAAAATTAGGTTATTCTGTGTTGAATAGATGATAAGAAAACCTGAAAAAATACTGATCAGATGCTAAAAAACCTAGAAAAGACCGGTACTGAACAGGTGCTAAAAAACCTGAAAAACCCCGGTACTCAAAAAGGGGATATCGGTACTTCAAATAAATACATCTTCATTTTCCAACGTTCATGCCCTTAATGTTGTTTATTCCTCATTGGTAAGATCTAAATTAGAATATGTATCCACGGTATGGAGTCCGAATTACTCTACATACTCCGATTTGATTGAGAAAGTCCAAAAAGTTTCTGAGGTATATAAAGGGTTTTCCAATAGGGACGCTTGATCTTTGAAATGAAAAAAAAAATACATGTAGGAGAGATATTTGCGAATTTTTTTTTTATTTGAAAGGTCCATCGACCCCATTACATATGGAATATGACATCATTCAAATGACCGCCACGGCTTCGGTTGGTGGCGCGCACACGAAAGGTCCAATTTTCGATGACTCTGGCGCACAAATCGGGCTGTATTTGATCGATGGCGTGGCGTATGTTAACTTTGAGGGCATCGGTGGTTTGCGGTTTGTTGGCATAGACCTGCGACTTAAGAAAACCCCACAAGAAAAAGTCCAGCGGGGTCAAATCGCACGATCTCGGTGGCCAGTTCACGTCGCCTCCGCGCGAGATGACCATGCCAGTAAATTGCTGGTGCAGAACATCCATCGTAGCGTGTGCTGTGTGGCACGTAGCGCCGTCCTGTTGAAACCACATGTTGTGCAGATCCATATTCTCGATTTCAGGCCAAAAGAAGTTGGTTATCATCGACCGGTATACAGCCCGATTTGTGCGCCAGAGTCATCGAAAATTGGACCTTTCGTGTGCGCGCCACCAACCGAAGCCGTGGCGGTCATTTGAATGATGTCATATTCCATATGTAATGGGGTCGATGGACCTTTCAAATAAAAAAAAAAATTCGCAAATATCTCTCCTACATGTATTTTTTTTTTCATTTCAAAGATCAAGCGTCCCTATTGGAAAACCCTTTATATAATATAAATTATGCGAACATATTAGATACTTTAAATACACACTCATTATATGCGAGAAGGGAACTTTTTGATGCCATGTTTCTTTATAAGTTACTAAATCATAAAATCGATGTGCCTGATATTCTGCAGCAATTAACTTTCAGAGTTCCTACTGTAAATACTCGGAGTAGTATAAATAATATGTTTCAGTTGCAAACCTGTAGATCAAATTATCACAAATTCTCGCCTATTGAAAGGTTTAAAACAATCGGGAGTCGCCTATCTGCTAATGTCGACTTTAATCATGATAGTATAAATGTGCTATGGAATGTTGTTTTAAATAATTTGTAGTTGCTTTCATTGTTTTATGCGTTAGTTTGATTGAATTATTGTTTATTTTCATTCTTATTTATTTTTTACTTTAATATTAATTTTTTTTTTCTTATTTACCATTTTTATCACTAAACACAAACTATTTAAATAATCTATAATCTTAATATTGTTAATTTGTATTTTAAATTATAAAGGACAATCTGTCCGTTAAATAAATATATGAAATATCTAGACGGCGTTGGTTGTGCAGTTGCTCCTGAGGCGCGAACGAAAACCCGACCTAAGCTGGGCCGGGGGCGTAGTCTCGTCAGGCGATATAGGTGGTGGAGGCGCTAAGAGGGCTCTATTCGTACCTAATCTATCTATTGACCGATTCACAACGGTTGTGTATATCTGCGATGGCCGCAAGGTACGCTGTGTCATCAAATATATCAGGAGGTACCCGTTTGTATCTCTGGACGTCTCTTTCGAGATCTCTGATTCCACTCCTGACATGTCGTGGAGGGGAAATATTGCCCATGAGATGATGGTTTGGGTGATCTTCTCGATAGCAACCGACCTGATAACAGTCGATCCTGGTCGTCGACAGTATGGCTTAAACATACTCCAAAATGATGAAATTAAGGACGACAAGAGCATTTTCATTCGTGGAAATGGCAGTACTAGTGGGAAGGTAAGGCATTTATCCGTCATCCGTCGGGTTTGAAGTAACAAGTAACAACTCGATGAATTTTATCTCTTTCGAAGGGACACAATCCCGTCCAAGTAGTTTTTCGCCCACTTCTGTCGTGACTCGTTAAGCTGCATGGAAACATGAGAGCTCCAGTGCTTTATTTCAGTCTATTGTTATTATATTCAAAACTCATCGCTACGGTTCCCGGTCTGCAGTTGACACCGTTCAAAGAAAAGAAGCGCACTTAGGGGTTGAAAGGACCTAGAGAGAGAGAGAGAGGGAGACAGTTGAAACCAAAGCTCTCTCTATTAGAAGCCGGTAAGTACCGAGAGAAACTGTTTGCGTTGGTAAACACGTCAAAATGGTAGACAAATGTATGGGAAAATTGTGCCGTCCGGGGTTCGTGTAAAATTTGTCGCGACACTGTCCGATTTTCCTTTAACACAATGTAAATTTGCAATCTTCTGAAGCCCATTATTGCCTGTCAAAATGTTTGAGAGTTTTCTGGTTCCTGGCTTTCTATGGAGGGGGGCTATGGTTGAAACCGTTCAACGTAGAACCTGATTTTAGCTTAACGAAGGAGAGCTGTTTTATCGGCTGCCAAAAGCATTCTTTTTCGGAGGCAGAAACACTCTTGATTCGAAAAGGCTAAAAAGAAGCGCAGTAAAAAACTTTATACGACCCTTCTAACGTTTCACACAAGGTACAATTTATTGGCACACATTTTGTGTTAATTTAACAATTAATTTAATTTGTTGTATCTATTTTAGCCTTCCACAAAAACAGATCCCAGATTTGCAGAAACAGCTCATGTTTCAGTGTTGTTGCTTTTGTATTTTTGGGATTGTTTATATAATTGTAACGGTCTTCCAAAAATTCAGCGAAATGCTTGCGCATATTTAGTTCATCATAGACGCGACGTACGGCGGCGACCTTCTCGGGATCTACAAAAAAAAAACCAAAAAATTGATTTACTACCCTCAAAATTGTCTGCCAAGTACGGATATTACCTCGTTGACCGTAACATTCTCTTAGTATTTTCAATTGCCTATCATTTGCCTCGGATACAGCTCGGGTCGCCAGCCAGGTGAGTCGATTATCCTCGATATCAGTACCAACTCGTCCCGTTGCTTTGGCGCCCCAGTAGCAATCTTCGAAATCATTTTGTGCTTGAAAAACGACACCGATTTCAGTAAAGACTTTGTCGGTTTCGATGAGCGCTTGTTCGTCCGGTATTCTTTGAATAAAAAAAGGTGAAATGAATTTATATAATACGCTGTAGCAAAGGATTTCAGGATCTTATGCCAAATCCATCGAATTCGAAATCCTCACAATTAAACCTTTTTGATCGTAATAGGTAAGGCGAAAATAATTTTCGAAGATAGAGGGGAAGAGAATTTCTGCCTTTGGAAGCAAAAATCTAAATTTTGGCCGGGTGGATTTCAAACCTATTACAAAACTCAAAATTTCCTGTTCCTGCTTACTTATTCGGAAAAAAAGGTTGAACTCTAAATAGGTGGATTTTGACCGCCTGGATTTCGGCTTAGCTGGATTTTGACAGATGGATTTCGAACCCGAACAACATTTTTTTTTGCTTTCTCAAAATGCATAATTACCCGCAAATATGCATAATTAAAAACACAGGCAATGAAATGGATGTAAAGCACGTCTTATTGCGACACAAAGCCTTGTACTGGGCCATTGTATACTCCGTCACATTTTGCTGAGATCCGTGAAAGTCCAGCACTTGACCGACGTTAGTTATAAAATTTGCCTGTCAAAAAATCATCAAAGTATCATTGAGGACAAACATAGAAAAATCCAACAAAATCGTTACCTCCCTGAAGAGTTCCATCAGCCTAATATAGCAGTCAGTATCACTGAAATACTTGTCCAACAAATGATAAAGCCCATTCTCAATCATCAGACTATCATTGATCGCTTGCAATCCAACGCCGTCCAACTTATACCAGCACGGCTGCTTTCGACGCGTCTGGCTATTGTCGATCAAATCGTCAAGAACCAAGATCGAACCAGTGAGCTGAATGAAAAAAGCTTTGGTTAAGCATCAAGGAAATCTATATGACTTCTTACCAGTTCTAAACACCAGCCCAACAGCTGGACACGTCGCAAATTTTCAGGCGTCTTCTGCTCGTTCGTGGCCAGTTCTTTAAATGCCATCACGGCCAGGAGACCTCTATTGTTTTTGCCATGCGAGACGTTGTATTTGAGGCTCTGTAAAAAACAAGGTTGATTTTATAAGGCGTCAAATGAAATGTAAAAATACGTTACCCGTTCGTACCAGTCCGGAGCCGGATATGAGTTAAGGGTTGCTGCGTAGCTTTTCAAATCTTGAACTACGACTGAAAGTAGATAAAGTTTTTGTAAGTTCAAAAATGATGCATTAGAGGGATGCACCAGGGCTTCACTTACAAGGGAACATGTTCATGAAGCTTTTTCTGTCCTCACTTGTTATGACAAGCTTAGCGGCCGCGGCATGTTGACGGCGTTTGACGAAGTTTTGTGTTGAACTGCAAAGTATAATTTGGAGGATGAGATGAATATAAGAATTTATTCAATTATTATTACGAGTTTTCGGCCCTAGAGAAAATATTTACAACAATTATCTTCACAAGGCTGCGACTACCTCATTTGTGTGATGAAGTGGTGGTGATCTTCAAACAGAAACAGCCGAAGGGTTAAAAATTGCAAAGCTCTACTCTGAAGTTCCGTTCAGACAACAAGATCTGCTTCGAAATTTTGCCGGTAGCATTTCGCATTCACACGAGCCAAACTAGTACTTATATTGCATCGTAAAGACGATTTATCGTATCGGATATTGTCGTTTGAACTCAGCCTAGTGATCAAACTAAAAACTTATGCTTGGATACAATTCACGCTTCAATTTTATTTCCTCTTAACCATAATTACAATTTGACATATTTTATTTCATTCTTCCAAAAAATTGTTCCCAAATTCGTACAAAAAATTCCGGTTTCACTTCCCCCGAGGTGATATTATCCGAACTTTTAATAAAATTGTAACAATCTCGCCGATAGTCATCAAAAAGCTCCGGCATATTAAGCTCATCATAAACTTGACGTACTTGTTTGACTTTTGCCGGATCTGAAATGGAACAATGTTTTTTTTTTGCATTTTCTCAGCAGAATTACAGTTAGTAGTTTTACCTTGATGACCGTAACATTTTTTGAGAATTTTCAATTGTCTCTTGTCGGCCAGCGAAACGGCTTTCGTTGCTAGCCACGTAAAACGATTATCCTCAATATCGGTACCGACACGTTTTGTAATTTTCGGATCACCGTAGCAATCTTCAAAATCATTTTCAGCTTGAAAAAAGTAACAGATTTCGAAAAGAACTTTATCCGTTTCGATAAATGTTTGCTCATCGGTAATACTAGCAAGAGAGGAACAGAACAAGTAAGTGACTCACAAACCAGGGTTAAGTCTGACGAAAATTACCCGCAAATATGCATTGACAAAAAGACGGGCAACGAAAATGTTGCATACGATGACTTCGTGCGACAAAGTGTCTTATAATTTTCCATCGTAAATTCTGTGATATTTTGTTCAGGTGCCCGGATGTCTAATGCCTGACCGACAGCCGTTGCAAACGTAACCTTAAAGTTGAGAGAGAATTCAACACTTCCAGAGATAAAACCCAGTCATACTCATGCCGAGAACTCACCTCCCTAAACAATTCCATGAGCTTCATGCAATAGTCCGTATCACTGAAATATTTATCCAACAAATGATACAGCCCCGCTTCGATCATCAGACAATCATTGATCGCTTGCATGCCAACATCGTCCAAACGATACCAGCTCGTTTGCTTACGGCGTGTTAGACTGCCGTCCATGACATCGTCGAACGCCAAAAGTGAACCCGTTAGCTACAAAAGAAATGCGCCGTTTGATTATAACTATGTTGGGAAACGTGCGCAAATGGATTTCGTACCAGTTCCATACACCAGCCTAAAAGCTGAGCGCGCTTATAGTTTTCCGGTGTTCTCTGAGGTTCCCGGGCAAGTTCTTTGAATGCCAGTATTGTCAAAAGTCCTCTATTGTTTTTGCCGTGTGACACATTGTACTTGAGACTCTGCAATGGTAACGTATTTTTTGAAAGGAAAAAGTTCGTAAAGGTACGAAAAAAGTTTAATACGTTACCCGTTCGAACCAGTCAGGTGCCGGGGAGGGACTATATCCAGCCGCGTAGTTTTTCAAATCTTGTACTACGACTGCAAGGAGAGAAATTTCAAAAAAAAAACGGTAAAATATGGCATGCCACTGGTAAAAAGTCAAAGCTTACTCGGGAACATATCCATAAAGTTTTTTCTTTCTTGGGGCGTAACGCCTTGAGCATGTTGATAGCGTTTAGAAAATGCCAATGTTGAACTGAAGGAAAAAATATATTCGTCAAGTTATGTAAACGCATTTTACTTTTAAGCAGTTTATTAAATGCCTTTCTACATTATACAACCCAAGCTGCGTACTTTGCAAGCACATTGCATGTGGGCTTGATCACAAGTCAAGCCTATCAACTTGGTGGTACAACCGCAGCGCGCCCCCATATATTTTTAAATGGCAACGGCAATCATCTAATTTAGCACACTAGCAAGCTCTTGCTTTTTCTATAATCCTGTTGTAGAATGAATTTGTGAAAGTCACGTCGGCTAGAACAATCTCTCCCAATACTGTACACCTTTTCCGTAGTAACAATATTCATCAATGGACTACAGAAACCAAGGACCTCCGAAACAACCAAAATTTCCTACTCAACCTACATGAAACCATTACACCACAAAAACAAGCAAAACTTGGTAAATATTTTAACCCTGATGATTTGAAGTAGAAGAAGAAAATGTTCGTAGGAATAGCCAAGGAGTTTGTTTGCTTGATTGATACCCATATTGTTTAGAGTATGTCCTACCACCACCACTAAGTCAATAAACAAAATCTTACCTTGTGGTCAAAATACTCGGATGATTCTGAGCAACACCGAATCCGCGTAAATGTCCTACCACTTTTGATAAATTTCGTACGGAACGCATTTTGTGTACGGCCTTACACCTCTGTTAAATTCTATACTAACTATACAAGGGGCCCACTATGTGAATTTAACTGCAGTGATTAAGTCACACACGCCCGGTATCTTCTGCACGACTAAACTATGTTCACATTTTTGTTTCGAAATGCACGACCGTAAAACTATAAATCACGTGGAAAATGGAAGTGATACATAAATTTTATTTATTGTGCTATAAAAAAATGATATTTAGAAAACTACAAAACTTAGATTTTAGTAAAATAAAATGACAAATATATTTTATGAAGCTTTAACAGTAATCGTCCGAAATATGAAACGTTCCTGCAACAGACGTATTACCTCGGCTTTCTATCGACTACCCCTTAACACCTCTTCCGTCGCCGTTATACGCTGCGGAACCTGCTTACGGTATGTCTTCACTGGGACAAATTTAGCTAAGCGGACTTGCTTATCCATTTCTCGCTCTGTAGCTGCATCTTGACAGTCTTGCTTACTGCACTGCCAGTGGCGTAACGTACGGTGTTCCATGTGTTCAGTGGAACACGGGCCCCAAGCCATAGGGGCCTCCAAAGCCGAAAATATATATTTTTTTTTTAATAGATCCTTCGGCAATAGTTCCCTTAACGACGTCAATTTTTATTACTTTACAAGAAACAAGCCAGTTGCAGAATCACAGATATAGACGAAACATTCTGAATCAACCAATCTTGTGTACGGAGAAGCATTAACTTTGTAGCATTTAACAGCATTCCAGAGAGCCGCAACTTTACAATAAATCGGTGTAATCTTGCTGTAAAACAATCATCAAAGTAATCAATCAATCAGGAAAACGTCTCCCAACCTTGGTGAGTGGGGATTTGCCTCTAATCTAATATCAATTTCCTCTGGGTTTGGAGGTATTGGAGGTTTTAGCAAAAACTTGGTCCGTTGTGGTCCAGTTCTTGAGTGTGTGAATTAAAAAAAAAGTGAGTGCATCAATGAAAATATACTGATAACGTTGACAAAAGCATAGCTATCGATTTACTGAAAGAAACAGCTTTCAAAAAGGTCAGAGTTTTTTCTTTTTTTTTAACTAGGTCTCAAGAAATCAAGATGGTCAAGATGCGGATCCATTATCTGGACAACCTGTCTGTCCAGATAATGGATCCGCATCTTTTGCATGACTTATTTATTTTTGGGGAGTTCTACCATGAATTTGTTTTCTTTATAGGTTAGGTTAGGAAAAGGGGCCGCCTGACTAGCGCCATGCGCACTTAAACCAAAAATTGGTCCATTGTGATACCACCGTAGTTCCTACGTTCCGTTTAAAACCAGCCAGTGCTTACAATGTATTTGTTAAGCAAAGTAGGGCTCACATCTCGAAGATCATCTGTATCGTAAAAATACCTCGAACCCAGTGCACGCCTCCTTCTCTCGGATAAGGCCGGACATTCACAAAGAAAGTGATGCACACTCTCTTCCTCCTCTTCATCATCACAACTTCAGCAGAAGTCGTTGTAAGGAATTCGGAGTCTCCTGGCGTGCTCCCCAATAGGTGCCCCGTAATAACACCCACTATGTTGCGTATATATTTCCTGTCTAGTGACAGTAATATGGCGGAACGGGATAAATCTAGTATAGGCCAGATCATCCTCGTCGTAGCACAAGTATATCCGCAGGCCCATCTCGCATTGGTCCTACGTTCAGAAGCGGCTTCAATTATCGATGCGCAGACGGCAATAGGTGCTTTAAGCTTCTCGTGGTCGCCTTCAACAATACTTGCTACCGCATTCCGAGCCAAATCGTCTGCGCAGCAATTACCTTCAAAGCCATTATGTCCCGGTATCCAGCATAGTGTAATGTTGAAGAAATTACCCATTTCTCTGAGTGCATAGCGGCACCCTTCAATAGTTTTAGATGTTGTAAATGCTGATTCAAGTGATCGAATTGCAGCTTGACTATCAGTGTATATAGTGACATCCTTACCAGTGACAACGTGCCTACCTAGCCATAAAAGAGCTTCCGAGATTGCAGTGATTTCTGCTTGGAGGACGCTACAAAAATTAGTTAGGCAAAAAGACAAGCTGATGTGGAGTTCCTCCGAGTAAATTCCAATGCCGACTCCAGCGTCCGTCTTGGAACCATCAGTGTAGATGGAAAAGGACCTGATGGACTGGGTCGTTTCGTTGCTCCAGCTTTCCCTAGGCGGGATTAAGGTAGAATAGTTCCTACCAAAAAAGTATTTGGGAACAGTGTAATCAGTAACCAGTGGCAGGCTGAAATTACGAAGTATCGTTGAGTGACCATAATCCAGCGCTCGCCACAGACCAGTTTCACGAAGGCGTAAGGTCGTGTAAGCTGCTGACTGTTGGGCGTATATGTCCAATGGCAGCAGTCCCAAAATCATATCTAGTCCGAATGAAGGTGTTGTACGAAGAGCTCCTGTAATCAGACGAGAAGCCAACCTTTGCACTTTAACAAGTGAATTATGATAGGCAGTTGTGCTAAGTGCGGTCCACCACACACTAACGCCATAAAGCAGAATAGGCCGCACAATAACTGTATACATCCAATATACAACTTTTGGTTGAAGACCCCAGGTTTTCCCGATGGCTTTCCTGCACGAATACAGTGCCACCGTAGCTTTGTTCACCCTTTCCTCGATGTTAGGTTTCCATCTTAATTTCTTGTCCAAGATAAGGCCAAGAAATTTGGCCTTGTCAGAGAAACCAAGTTGAATGCCTCCTAGCTTAGGGAGGTTAAAAGTGGGGATCATACGCCTTCTTGTGAACAGGACTAACTCCGTTTTTGCTGGATTAATCCCAACCCCGCTGAGACTTGCCCAGTCTGTTAGGATAGCCAGGACGTTCTCCAAAAGTCCGTTAAGTGTGTCAGGAAACATGCCTCTAGCGGCGATAGCAATATCATCAGCATAAGCGATGACTTTACATCCGATTCTTTCCAAATTCAAGAGCAATTGATTAATCGCTACGTTCCAAAGTAGAGGAGACAGAATACCTCCCTGTGGAGTGCCCCTACAAACATATCTACTAGCAGAAGACGAACCCAACCTACTATGAATACGCCTAGAAGTGAGTAGCCTATTAACAAGGGTACAAATTGAACCTTCGACCTGTAGGCTCATGAGACCATCTGTTATTGCTCTGGGTTTAATATTGTTGAAGGCTCCCTCAATGTCAAGGAACGCCACCATAGTATATTCCTTATTATGAAGAGATGCTTCAATATAACTGACCAGCGAATGTAGAGCTGTATCAACCGATCTCCCTTTCCAATATGCATGTTGTGACATGGATAGTATAGATTAGCAGGGACGATCGTTCGTATGTGAACATCAATTAGTCGTTCTAATAATTTTAGCATAGTCGATGAAAGGCTAATGGGCCGGAGGTCCTTTGGACTCGCATGCGAGCTTCTACCTGTTTTAGGAATAAAAGTAACTCTCACCTCTCTCCAGCTGTGTGGAATATGTACCAACTTTAGGCACGCTGTAAGTATTGTTACGTTTGATGCGAGACTTAACCTGAACCGGGACGAAAGAAGACGCGCTCTTGTTGGCTGACTCAAAGCAACTGATTTTATTTCTCTTCTCCTAAAACTAACATACATACATATTTACAATGATTATATATAACATCTCCTTATCCTTTAAAGTAATTCGTATGAATTCAAAATTTATATAATTCCAAAGGATTTAATTCAAAATTTGCAAAATGTAGGGAAGCTTGGAAGCTAAGTTAAGGTCTGTTCCAGTCTGGTTGATTACGAATTCGGGCACTTCGTCTGAGTATAACATCGCCATCAAAAGATTGCTGGATATTTCTGTCCGATTTAT
Organism: Microchrysa polita; assembly: GCA_949715475.1. Lineage (NCBI taxonomy): Eukaryota > Metazoa > Arthropoda > Insecta > Diptera > Stratiomyidae > Microchrysa > Microchrysa polita. Next base: position 25,843,910 of record OX454419.1, on the reverse strand, counting down.
TACCATTTTCCTCTTCGTTATTTGAATGTGGGTACAACATCCTCCAAGTTGATGCTGGATTAGATTCTTGACATACCGATGCAGACCGATGCTTAATTTGATTTTGATGACGTCGAACACATCCTGTTGAGGTTTTTGCTTCGTATACCATTTTACCCAAACGTTTCTCGATGACAGCTCAATCCACTTAGGACCTCGACCATAGTTTTTTACATAAACAGTTTCGCTAGGTGAAAATTTGCCAGTGCTCACAGTTGCCGTATAAGTCAAATTGGTAGACATCGGAGTTGGATTGAGTAACTTTAACAAGGTTCGCGGAGCGCGGCCATGAAGCAATTCGGCAGGCGATTTTCCGTCCGAATTTGGAATGGCCCTGTAGGAAGACAAATACTTGACTACTGCTGAGTCTGAGTTGAGCTATAGACCATCATCAATATTCTTCTTAACAGAAGTTTTAAAAGTACGCACGAATCTTTCAGCAAGCCCATTCGATGCAGGGTGAAATGGTGCCGTTCGTATGTGTTTAATACCATTATTAGTACAGAATTCGGAAAATTGTTCGAACTGTCACGAGTTGGTAGCGGATATTGATCAATGTCAATTTGCTTATTGACTGTTGTTTTAAAATCCCCACATATACGGAGTGAACCATTTGGTTTAGTGACCAAAACAATTGGCGAAGCCCACTCGCTGAACTTGATCGGCTTCCAAATACCACTATCAGTTAAACGCTGTGCTTCTGCTTTAAATTTTTCCAACTGTGCATACGGAATAGGACGGCTTTTACTGAATTTGGGAATGGCACCTGGCTTCAGATGTACACTTGCTTTGGCTTTTTCGATTGTTCCTAAAGCTGGTTCGAACACTGTTTTGTATTTTCGCAATAGTTCATCTAATTCGACGTTAGAATTATCACTGACAGCAGCTATTTGACAAATTTCAAATCCGAATATTTCAAAGAGATCAGTACCAAATAAGTTCTGTCCCTTACGAATGCAAGCTACAACTAAAGTTGCTGTTTTGGATACTTCGCCACACTGTAGAATAGCCGAAAACTCACCCAGTGTATTTACTTGGTTTTTTCCATAGTCAAATAATTTTCTTTGACACGATCGCAATTTTGGTTTTCCCAATTGCTCGTAGGCCTCTTGCGTAATCACTGACACGGTTGCTCCAGAATCCATTTGAAATTTCACTTGAGTGTTATTCACCAAAATGTCAATAAACACTTTTTTGTCCATTCGGTTTGGTTGACTAAGTATACTCAAAATCGAATCAATTTGCGAAACGCTGTTATTTAGAACTCGTGTAGCCTCAACTTTTTTGACTTGACGTTTGTTGTTGACGTTGCTGTTGGAAGAAGACATGCATACAGCAGCAATATGGCCCTTTCTTCCACACTTATTGCATGAAGCCTTTCGAAATTTACAATCTTGCCGTGAGTGTGAAAGTCCGCAACCCGAACATGATTTGAGAGTGCTTCCTGAATATGCCTTTCTCTTTGTTTCAAATTTACTCTTTCTCTCAGATAGAAAATCTGTAGTGGTGGCTTTTACTGCGTTTATAACGACAGGCATCTCTTTGTCCTTAATCTTGCTCATTGTTCTCTCTGTTGCTTCGAAAGTGTCGGTAATTTGCATTACTTCAGTTAGCGATGGATTTGACTTTTGAAGTGCTGTTGCTCTGACATTGTCGTGAGGTGTGTAGACAACGATTTTAACGCGGATCATTTCATTTGTGTAATCGTGAGAGCACTTTTGGTCTCCGCACACAAATTTACACTCACGAGCAATTCGTCTCAAATCTGCGATCCACTCTCGATATGTTTGTGTTGAACCCATTGTTGCCTTATGGAACTCGTGTCGAGCAGCTATGATATGCATTTTTGATTGGAAATATTCCGTTAAACTTTTCGTTAGCTCATCAAAAGTCTTGCTTTCTATTCCGGTACTGCCGAATATGCTTCGCAGAATCTAATATGTTTCTGTGCCTATCCAGGTCAGAAAAAATGCTTTTTTCTTGTCGCCTGTTACGGAATATGCGGTGAAATGTTGGTAGAGTTGCTCCAAGTACGAGTCCCACTTGTGTATCTGCTTATTGAAAGCATGAAAACTTGGTACACCAACATTTTTTGTTTCCACCACGGTTTGTCCGCCCAGTAATTGACTGAAAAATTTACGTTGCTCCTCCAGCATACGTTTGGTGCTTTCTTGCTGTTGGGTTAGCAGTCGTTGCAGCGCTTCTTCGTCCATGGTGATGGCCCGAATAAAACTTTCGCACTATAGGAATTTAAGCCCGCACAATAAAAAGAAAACGCGTTACCCGTTTTATCCTCGTCGCCAATTGTTACGTTTGATGCGAGACTTAACCTGAACCGGGACGAAAGAAGACGCGCTCTTGTTGGCTGACTCAAAGCAACTGATTTTATTTCTCTTTTCCTAAAACTAACTTACATACATATTTACAATGATTATAACAAGTATGCGCTCTATCCACGGATAAGTGATGTCTGCGCATTGTTGCAGGTCCGCAGGAATAATGCCATCTGGCCCAGGCGATTTAAAGGGTTCAAAACTGTTTATGACCCACATAACCTTCTCATGACTGAGTATGGATTCCGTGTCGCATGGCTCTATGCGAACTGTCTGTATATCAGGTAAAGCAGCCGTTGAACTACCAGGGAAATGTGTGTAAAACAGACATTCCATGGTTTCAATGCTTGACGACGTCGAAGAGCCGTCTTCTTTTTGAAGAAAGCTTGGACTAGATGGGTTAAACGCCAAGATTTTCCTGAATCTAGATGTTTCGGAAGACCCTTCAATGTTTCCGCAAAAACATCTCCAGGCTCTGCGCTTAGCTCCTCTTAACTCTTTTTTGAAAGAGCTGAGATGCCTTCTACATGTAGCTCTTAGCTCGGAGATGTTAGAGTTCCACCAAGCAGGTTTTTGCTTGCCGGACCGTGAAACGGCTGGGCACGAAGCAGTGGTCGCAGTTTTTATAACATCAGTGAAGAGGCTTACCATATTGTCCAGATCTTGTCCATTGTTTGCAATATTTAGAAGGGAAGGTAATCCTGCGAGCAGAGAGTCTCGAAATCTCTGCCAGTTAGTCCTCCTCCGGTTTAGGATGACTGGAGACGCCTCATTGCGTTTGTTTTCGTTATAGACCTTATAGCTGGATACGCCAACGACTGGGGCTCGTTTTACATGGCCCGGTTCGTAAAAGATCTTCACGACTACATTTGAGCTATCTGATGTGATGTCCAGATCTAGGATCAATGGCTCTTACGAGACAGGCTTTCCTCGATATGGTGCTTTTTCACCGCTTCTCTTGTATTTGGTGATAAAGAGTTATGGATAATGCAAATGATTCTACAGTTTCCCCTTTTAATTACTCAAGTTTTATTTTTTTTTACTTTCGGAACATGTTGATTAAACAGAAAATTGTTGATGGTCTTGCTCATTTGTTGACTGCTTTAAATGCGGGTTCTGTCAATATTGCCTGTTTTAAAAAAGTTGACGTTAGTGGCCCCCGTTCCAATTTTGAACACAAAAAATTTGGGTAACGTTACGACACTGCTGCACTCCAACTGTTTTGTGATCGCGGCAGAAAACCAACTATCTTATTCGAGCTTATTTCGTCTTCCAATTTTTCCTCCAGAAGTCAACGGCAATAAAATAGAATATATGTGCATCCTCCGCAACTTCCGCAATTCCATTTTCGGTGCTTACGACCTAACCACATACAGCTATATCTGAGATAATGGTATGTGTTCATAGGCCAGTTTAAGCCTCATCCCATCGGGACCTGCCACCTTCCCTTAGACTCAAACCTTTTTATATTTCATTGTTAAGGATGCATCTCCTGTGTTACGACCTATAGCGACTGCTGTATAGTCTGCCGCTTCATTTGGTTGCTGTAATTATGCCTTTGAGTCATGTCAGTTGGTGTAACCAAAAGGGACTACATCCAGAGTAGCTACATCCGAGGCAGCTTGTCCATAGACCAACCAATCACCGAAAAGCTCGAAGACCGACAAATGGATTGGTATTGCCATGTTCAAAGGCGTCCGCCTGAGAACCCCGCAAAGAAAGCGATATCAATCGAAGTTCCACTTGATGGACCCAGGACCAGAGGCACACCGAAGAACACCTGAATATGTCAAATGAAAAAGCAACAACAACGCATTGGTCTCTGCAATGACACGATCCAAGATAGAGCAGCCTGTAGAAATATGCTGAGAAATTATCGCCAAAACGGGCGATGTGCCTACACCGCAGGTCGAGCAACGCGAAACCGTGGAGCGGTATAAAGAACGAGGCAAGGAAGAAGAGAATTATGCCTTTGAGTCCTGATTGGAAAAAAAAATCGGCAGACTGTACAGCAGTCGCCACTCTCAAGGAACACTTACGATAGGCCACGTTATAGACATTACATTAACACCCTCGTAAGTTACACTTTATTTGCCTTATTTAACCTAGAACCGCGACTGTCACGCTGCCATATCTTGGACTCTGATTTTAGATACAATTTCATTCGCTTTTTGATTCAAATTACTTAAGTTTTCTGTTTGGTGAGCTCTAATCCAACGGTAAATAGGCAACTCTTGGCCATTTTTTTAATGAAAAAATAGGTATGGCCCGTCGCATAGATGCTCAATTGTGTTCGAATATAAATTTTCAACTTTACCTGGATTACATGAAAGCGAGTACAGCCCTGCCTGGACGAGCGGAACGTAGACGTCGGACACAACCCTACCTGAAAAAAATTAAATGACATTGTAAATTTTGACAGTTTTAAAAATCAATTATAACCTAAAATAAAGAAGGAGTCTTGTTTCAACAAATCAACGTTAATTTTTTCAAGGAAATTATCTCAAGGAGGCAGAATTTATATCTCAAGGAGGCAGAATTTTACATCCCAGGGAAGCAGAATTTTACATGGTCCGTCGAGCCGGATCGTCGAGGTAAAGTTAAAGATAATATTAAAGCAAATTGTAATTCATTTTTTGATAATTGGGTCTTGGTGAAATCGCGCGCACAAGGTTAGAGGTTAGAATGACTGAAGAAAAGACTTTGAGTATAAACAATTTTGAGGCTACGAGGCTGCTGCGGAACCAAAAAAGAAAAATCGCGGAGATAAATCGAATGCTTACCAATTATGGAAAGGATGGAAAGGCAAAAAAGGTAACCGCTTTTACTCGGTGTTTAAAGTGTCGATTCGATAGTTCGATACTTTAACTATCGAATCGACACTTTAAACACCGAGTAAAAGCGGTTACCTTTTTTGCCTTTCCATCCTTTCCATAATTGGTAAGCATTCGATTTATCTCCGCGATTTTTAAAGTGTCGATTCGATAGTTCGATACTTTAACTATCGAATCGACACTTTAAACACCGAGTAAAAGACCCTGAAAGAAAACCACGGAGTACTACAGGGAATTTCAACAGTTGAAGTCGACGAATATTTTGAAAGCGGAGCGTACGTAGATGCTGTAGAGGAAATTCAACTCTTTCTTACAGAGCTCGAACAAGGAAAGGCGGAACTTACCGAGGCGCGAATAAAAAGGCACATAACCTCAAACGGCGATGACTGCGCACAACAGCAGCATTCATTCGAAACGAAGCTGCCAAGAATCGTATTGAATCATATTGAGGTTTGTCAGAAGCATGGAGTGATTGACCTTATCAAACGCATTGGATAGGTCAATCGCCACCATGATGGTTCTATGGCATGGTGTACGCTGGTTCAGTCCGTCGCTTACACGTGTAGTGATTGCGTCCAGAGCGGTAGTCGTACTGTGCATGCGTCTAAATCCGTGCTGATGGGGTTCTAGCTTCGCATGTGAAACGAGAGTGGGGTGGATGAGGGCTTCCAGCGTCTTTGCTACAGGTGACAGAATCGTAATCGGTCTGTACGAAGTTCCTAGTTTGGCACTTTTCCCTGGTTTAAGACATGGGACTATGCGACCTTGTTTCCAGGGGCATTCGGTGGCTCAGTGGCAGAGATGTCACTCTCTCTATCTCTGAGTTGCCGGTGCGTGGGTTCGAATCCCACTGTTGCCCATGGATGTTTGTGTTGTCCATAAAATGCTCCTACGGCAGCCGGTTCTTCGATGTAAATTGTCCCGGAGCTACCCGTTGTTAAAACGGCCAAGAGCTGCCAATACCCCTTCGATTCAAGAGAAAAAAAAAATCTCTTGAATCGCTACAACAACAACAACAACCTTGTTTCTAGATGTCGGGGATGGCAAGCGTTGACATTGACAAGTGCCGTGAGATACTCAATGCCGTGAGATACTCAATGGCAGGAAGGTCAAGATGTTTGAGCATGGCCATTGAAATGCCATCGGGTCCAAGGACCTTAGAGTTTTTTGCATTCTCAATGACTGTTTTAACCTGGTTCGTGGTGTAAATTGGTACGGAGTCAATATTTCGGCTTCGAATCCGTCTTCTAATTTTGCGCTTGAGGCTATAGGACTTGGGATATTCAATAAATTGCTTATTGAACTGGCTCACATACTGAAGAGGATTGCTTGTCTCTTTTTTGCCGAAGGTTATGGCTATATTGCCCTTATCTTTTGTGGGGTTCGAAAGGGCACGGACAGTATACCATAACTTACTAGTGCTCGTTCCATTTGGCCTTCTTGTAGTCTTTAACTTGTCGCTGTATTTGTATACTGTATATATATATATATATATATACATATACGCTGTATATATCTTATCTTAAGTGTAGCCAATTCATCAAGAAAGATTCTGAAGAAGCTATCGTTCTTTGAAGTTACCAAAGTGTTGACGAATGCCAAATGGCACGCACATCGACTCCATCAAACAGACCACTCAGCGTTGTGAATAAAAAATTTATATAAAAAAGGATTTTTAATTAATTTTCTTTATTATATCCCTATAATAAACTATATCCCAAATCATCTTCATTAAGGGCTTAGGCTTGTCATAACTCATGTCTTCGATCATACTATTAACCCGTTCGTAGGATTCCCTTTCGTGTTCCAGAAACAATTTATCAATTTCCATTTCTTTGTACAATGCCAAAACTTGAGCCACTTTTTCAGGATCTGTAAATAATAATGTGAGCATGATTTGGTGAATTCAATTTTTTTTTGTTTCTTTGGATACCTTTTTGTCCATAACAAGATTCCATAATTTCTCGTTGACGACTATTTGCTCGTTCCATTGTTTTCACTGCCATCCATGATAGCTTATTTTCGCTTATATCGGTACCTTCTTTACCTGTAACGGCCGAGTCACCGAAACAGTCCTGATAGTCGCTACGACTTTTGTAAAAGAGTCCCATACTACTGAGAACCAATTTTGTTTCCCTGTAAAGCCAGGGATCCGTGTAACTGAGAGGAGAAAAATTAAATGATTTAATTTATTCTGCTTATTTGTCAAGTTTGTCTTTGCTACCTTACCCGCACAATTCCATTGCCGAACCAACCGGAAAATAAAAGGCCGTGTCACATGTTGTAAGTTGAACAATACTCTCATATCTCTCCATTGTTTGGTTCCTTACATTCTCCTTGGACATGGCCAGATCCGTTGTTTGACCAACACTTGTTGCAAATAAAGCCTAGAATATATATTTATTACAGCGTTATCGGCTGGGCATCCTAAGACCGCAACCACACGCAACCACACAGCTCGGGGTTTGCCAAAACTGCGCGCAAAAGATCGGCACAAAAGATCATAGTTGTACAACCGAGAGGAGCACAGTCGAGGGGGGAATGCAATTTTGTTAGCATGTGGCTGGGGAAAACCAAGGTACCGATATTTTGCGCCATGTTTGGCATACTGCGCACAGTCTGGGGCCGGCAGAACATACACACCTCCGTCCACAATCGCACAATTCTCGGATAATAGTCCTTATGACCGACGTACTTTTTCAAACCCATAAAAGCTCCATTCTGCAGCATAATTACATCGTTGATGGAATTCAATTGAATTTCAGGCAACGTATGCCAGCATGCCTTTTTGCGACGCATTTTATTTCCATCAATTATGTCGTCAACTATTAAAACTGCGCCTTCCAACTGAAACGAGAAATTGCAAAATGACTTAATGAAATTCGAACAGATTTAGATTTAACTTTGCATAATTTAGCAAAGATTTGAAATTTGAAAATTCTAGATGTACTAATTATCATCATCAATGTGGCGAGATAGCAAGTGGACAAGTCGGGTTATGACCGGCTGAATTGTTGACCTGCAAGTGTTGCGTCCTTGTCCTCCAGTCTCGAGAGAACTCCCAGCAAGCTCTCGGTCGTCCACGCAATCTCGTTACATCACCTTGTTGTGCGGCCATCATCTTCTTCGGTATGCGATTATCTTCCAATCCTTGTACAGGCACCGCCCATTGCAATCGTCGAGGATTCACGATTTTCAATACTTCCAGCTCATCGTACACAGCTCGTGATTGTACCGGATTCGAAATTTATCTCGCTCGCGTATGGCCCCGAAAATTTTCTTAGGGACTATTCGAATCTGTCCAGCAAAGTTTCGGAGGCTTGAGTGAGGCACCCTGTTTCGTAGCCTTTTCGTAGCATAGCAGTAGCAGATGTAATAATTATGAACGAATCCAATTGATTCATATCCAATACGATATTAAATTTGGTAGATCCCTGCTTCTGCTACTAATCTACCAATATTCACCGAAATCTTATATCAAAGTGAAAACTCACCATTTCCGATAACCATCCGACATAACGGGCAATTTTGAGGTTTTCTGAAGTTAGTTGTGTTTCGTCCGCCAACATTTTAAACGCTATCGCCACCAAATGTCCTTGCGTTTGTTTGCCGGCATTTGCGTTGTACGACAACGACTATTATGCAAATACAACAAGAGAAAATTAAAAATGTAAAAGATATGGGTGTAAAAACTTAGGCAAACCTTGGCAAACCATTCAGGGACAAAAGCGTCGTCATATTTCCTTACAATATTCGTAAGGTCGGCACTTAGTTCTGTAATGGAAAAATTTAAAGTAATAATTCTATAATACTTTCTTTTAAAAAATTACCCGTGAAAGTGGATTTGAATTGATTTCGATCGTTCTCGTCATAAACGCGACTCACATTTGCTGCGGCGGCAGTATATGCCCTGAAATTTTGATAAAAAGAAAAGCAATTAAAGCTGCGACGTGTACCCCTCCTAGAGCAGCGGCTACGATGTTTTGCGAGTTGTAAATTGCGAATAGCGAATGGCGAATTGTTAAACTTCATGCAATGCTTAAAAGCTTTTTAGAGGCTAAAGCACAATTTCAAATAGTTTAAGAAATTCACCATTCGCAATTTAGCGTAGTAAAGGTTTGTGTTCGTAGAGACGACTCATGGGATGATCGCTCAGCCATCGCACTTAAACTATCGGTTCCTAGCATTTTATGCGTATATTTTTTATACCGATATGTTCCTTTAGGCCATAGTTGATACAAGGAATGTTGCCACATTCAAATAATATGTCAATAGGGCTCGGAATTGGATGTTAAACTACGATCGCTAAGCGATCATCTCATAAGTCGTCTCTACGAACACAAACCTTAAGCACGTAATCCTAGTGCATGAGATTGCAAAATGTGGTGGAGAATTATTATTTTTTGTTTCTTATGTTTTTTGAGAGGCTACGAATTCGGGCTTAGATTCGTAGCTTCCCACCAAAAATTTCGTTGCGAAACAGGAAATAGAATGGATGCAGCAGCGGGAATGCAGTCCAATGCAATTTAAATGCGTGACGCCATGTTGGTAGCAAGAGCTCTAGCCTTCGCTGCAAACATGACGTCACTCATGGATAATTGTTCGTACAATTTTGTTCGGTCATATGACGCGTACGTACGATTATCCATGCTGTTTGTTTTTCTAAAAGCTTAATGGTACGGTCGTTTTCGTATAGTCTCAAATGGCCCATTTAAATTAAATTATGCAGCTGCTGCTGTTGCCGCGTCGATTCTATTTCAAGCATTACATTGAAGCCGTAAGCAGCGGTTAGGATGTTTTGCGAAAATCTAGTTACGTCTAAAAAGCCTAGTACTGACATCGAGAGTGAAATTTTTGTCCGCTGCGATTTTTTCAATGAAAATATATTTTTAATGTCGTGGGATATGTAGGGAATGCTGGGGAATTCCATAAGCTATAATCCGAAAACAGTTCCATAACTTTTCTCGGCCATTTTATATATTTTTTCTGATTCCGGTTATTTCATCGTGAAATGTCAAATGACCGGGGAATCGAAAAATAATACATAAAATGGCCGAGGAGAATTATGGAACTGGTCTTGGATTGTAGCTTATGGAATTCCCCACCGTTTGTGACATACTCCACGACAGTAAGTATGCATTTTCATTGATAAAATCGCAGCGGGAAAAATTTCACTCTCGATCTTAATTCAGCCCTTAAGCTTAAAAGCTTCTCGAAAGCCTAAATGCAATTTCAAACAGTTTAACCAATTCACAAAAGATCCTAACCGCAGCCTTGGGAGGTGAAAAGAATACTTTCTAGGAAGCATGAATATACTGACCTTCGGTTTGAGATCCCTTCTAAAGTACGTCGTAGAACAACATTTTCGAATGAACTTTTCAGACGCCAAATATTTCGTGTTGCACTCATGTTTTGCTCAGTTCACGCGACCTACACTCAACGAAATTTTAAATTCTATTGGTAAGTTGGTGCTGATAATATTGTATTTTATTTATTTGCAATTTAATGGATCATAAAAGTGAAGCATGTCTAAAGTTAGATGTCGTTTATAGGCTACAAACACACCTTCTCCGTCACGACTTTTTTTTATAAGTTTTAAGTACATATTTGCGTTTTGAGGAGGTCTGAGATATGTTTTTTTGTTAGAAGCTGCCGGAAAATTATTGGCGAAAGTGTCAAGGATACCTAGAAAAATAACGAGACCGAGGCTAATTTCGGGCGCGGCCGAAATTTGGATACCCTTCGCTCCCATCGGGCTAAAAGTTTTTTTCGGGCGTACCTACGACTTGTATTTAATACCCCCCCCCCTTTATTTTCCTTCTGTCTTCACAAAAGTTCCGATGCGTCGGCAAAACAATATCTGTGTGGGGTTTGGTTGGAATAAGTGGGCAAATAACCCAGAAAATTTTATTGGGGGATGCGGAAGCATTCCATTTGTACGATTTCATTTGTTTTGACCTTTTTAGTTGCTTTGATAAAGACACATTAATTCAAGGTTTTGTGAAATTGGTGTAGAAAAATTTTTCTTAGAAGAACCAACATGGGGGGTTGGGTTTGTATGGCAGCCCAATGACCCCATAGTTCGATTTTATCCATTATTACACGTTTTGTGTTATTAATAGAAACACATTTGTGTGAAATTTGGTTGAAATTGGTACACAAACAAAAAAGTTTTTCTTAAAAGAACTCAAATTGTGGAGCTAGGTTTGTATGGCAGCCCCATGATCCAGTGATCCAATTTCGGTGATTCAAGCATTCAAACAGCCTGCAACAATAATAAGCACGTGTGCAAAATTTCAGCTCCGTAGCTTTTATAGTGGCCGAGAAAAACGCGCTGCAACAGACGGACAGACAGACAGACGGACATCGTCCAATCGACTCATCTCGTCATGCTGATCATATATGTATACTTTTTATATGGTCGGAGATGCTTCCTTCAATGCGTTACAAACTTCATGACAAAGTTAATATTTATACCCTTTCACTCTATGCGCGAAGGGTATAAAAATGGCGAACAATATGCACTTTCTACCGGTTCACGAATCTGTTAAATTTGAAATGCAATAGACCCAACAAGGTTATTTGACAATTTTTGTGGTTATAGTTTGGCCGGGATCCGCCACCATTCGGGTCCACGGAGCTCAAAATAAGATGGCAACTGTGTGCGCCGGTTATCTCTTTTTACGTCTTCATCCCCATTTCACCTCTCCTGTTTGTAGTGTTGATCTCGAAGGCATGCGATATCCCTTTTTTTATTGTAAAAGGACAGAAGGACTAGTGGCACGAATCCCACTTGTTTTCAGCGAAGGAACCTGTAAAATGATTAAAACAACCGAACTTAGTTGGAAAAATAAATAAATAAATAACAGGCGCGACAATCCAGCATTGGACTAAGGCCGCAGGATGTGTTAGTGACATCCTCTTTCCAAGATCTTATCTGCTTTTTGTTGAGGCAATGAGATCCGCATCACGCTCAGCAGTGTTATATATCCCCATAAATGGGTACTCGTTTAACATCTGAGTGAGATCATAGTCCGTCACAAGCTCGTGAGTTCGAAAAACATCATGATCCACGGTGAGATTCGAACTCATGACCCTGTGTACCGAAGGTGCGCGCACTAACCGCTAGACCAGCCAGACTATTATTAGTTGGAAAAGCTTTGGCTAAAAAACCAACTTTTATTTCTTGCCACGTCTGTATCAGTGGTACACGGTTAAAAAAAATTGTATAAACTTTATAAATTTTGGTATACATATAGTTCCATAGACTTTCTGTATAAAAATTATACCAAGCTTCTTTATTAATCGGAGTTATCAGTTGAAGCTATACAGTTCATGCTAATCGCGTATAAAATATTTTTATAAGCTAACAATATAAAAATAATCCGAATAAGGTGTAAATAGTATTTATCCAGATATATGATAAAAACTATAGGTACATTTTTTTTATTCAAAATTTAAAAAAAAACGACATTCATTTACATCTGAAGGATAATGCATGCCTGCAGAAAACCCCTTCTGGGACATAATGTTGCAGGCACAATACTCGTATATTTCCTATCCGCACATACAGAAATTTTTGACCACGCCGAGATTCGATCTCCGCACCTCTAGATTACTAGCATGCACTCTCAACCAGGTGCGCCACAGCGACGCACAAAGTCCACCTTTCCAAATGCGAATGCAATGAATTTTTTTAGAAATGTACAATATAGGATATACTTTACCTCACTTTGGTATAAAATTTTTCTATCAGTTCAATATTATTAAACAAATTCTCGATTGGTATGCAAGTTGTAATTTATAGTATAAAATCAATAACACGTTCTGATAAAAGATTCATATACATAAATGCTGCATAATTTTCAATAGTATTTTTGGATTAATTTTGTAACAGCTTCGTATAATTTTTATACGAACATCTCGAATTCAATATTCTAATACAAGCTTCGGATAAATTTTATAAAAATTAATATAAACAAAATTTATACATCGCTGTTTATTAAAATTTATACTAAAAAATGTATGAATGAGCTTTATACCATCAGTTTGTATAAAAAATACACCAGAATTTTTAACCGTGTAGGTACAGCTTGCACGCACTCAGACTGATGATCTCTGAATGACTATCTGACTGATGCGAGTAGCCACCCAGCCAGCATTTAACACATTTGTAATCATTATTTCATGCAACACGCGTAAGCATATATCGCTTATTCATTCATCACGTTTTCATACAAGCAGTATATGACGATGTCCCCCTATTTCATGTATATACGCATTTGCGCCTTATTACGGATAATCATTATAAAATCGTTATTCGTAAACATTATGTAATAGTTAAGTATCATATATATTCAATGCATCAATGAATAATTAAAAAAAAAATACGGGCGGCGGAGAGTCTTGAACTCATAACCCTATGCACCGAAGGTGCGCGCCCTAACCACTGCTCCAGCCAGACTATATGAATGATCATGATTTATTCGTGATTATAATCACCCCAGCAACAAAAATCACACTTGAGGAGAAAACCATTATATTTCCTATATGCATGATCCGTCGACATTCCTTCAGCTGACCATCCCAGCCAGCATCGGCCTCATGTACCGTGAACATAGCGACAAATAAGCTTTACTTCATGAATCACGAATCGGCATTATGTATCGATAGGACGCATTGAAAGTTAGATACATGATGGTCAGCTGAAGGAATGTCGACGGATCATGCATATAGGAAATATAATGGTTTTCTCCTCAAGAGTGATTTTTGTTGCTGGGGTGATTAGAATCACGAATAAATCATGATCATTCATATAGTATGGCTGGAGCAGTGGTTAGGGCGCGCACCTTCGGTGCATAGGGTTATGAGTTCAAGACTCTCCGTCGCCCGTATTTTTTTTAATTATTCATTGATGCATTGAATATATATGATACTTAACTGTTACATAATGTTTACGAATAACGATTTTATAATGATTATCCGTAATAAGGCGCAAATGCGTATATACATGAAATAGGGGGACATCGTCATATACTGCTTGTATGAAACGTGATGAATGAATAAGCGATATGTGCTTAAGCGTGTTGCATGAAATAATGATTACAAATGTGTTAAATGCTGGCTGGGATCATGTATCTAACTTTCAATGCGTCCTATCGATACATAATGCTCTCGAACGACATATAAAAATTAAGGGCTCACGATTTGAAAATTTGCGAATTTAACGTTTCAAAGGTAAAAAAATGTGGTTTTCATATAAAAGACGTTTAGGCTATTTTTCAACAAAACGAACTGTGTTGATCGTACGAATTTATCTTCATCATATCAGATGATTTACATTACACGAAAACCACATTTTTTTACCTTTGAAACGTTAAATTCGCAAATTTTCAAATCGTGAGCCCTTAATTTTTATATGTCGTTCGAGAGCTAACATAATGAGGCAACTTTTTTCAACTTTGGAGATTTGTCAGTTCAAAGTACCGTTACGATTTTATCATTTGAATTTTGCATGAAAAACCGATTTTAAAATTTCTTCAAAGTTTGAACTGGTGTATCTCGGAAGATACGAGCAGCTTCGTAACGGACGAGGTGTCGTTTTAAAGGAAATTTTATGTAGTTTCGGAAAGTGAAGTCATATCTCGGATGACATGTTTGGTGGTTTGGCAAATTTTGATTTAGTTCGGCAAGTCAGGTATTTTGACACAATTTACAAAAAGTGCTTTTACATTGTAACGGTTCAAAATAGAGGTGTCTCGTGGAACATTAATTTTCCCCAAATGAGCCACACTATCTACCATTAAAAGATTCTCCACCATGAACGGGACACCCTGTATAATCGGAAATTGAATCAAGCAATTGAAAAAAATTGCGAGCATAATGTGGATTGTTTTCTTCGTTTGGCTCTAACTCATGAGGAGCATGGTGCGCTGAGAACTACCGTGTGTAATCGCCAACGTGCGACAGGCCTTACCGAGTATCGAAAACTCGTTTCTCTATGTCACAGAGTGCCGACCGAACGATCAAGGCCACAGAATACGGCTTTTGGCTTTGCTCTAATAAATTTTGCAAATCTCTCTCCATAGACTCAGCGGTCTATTGCTTTTTAGTGCTTGACATTATGAATAAGTAGGAAAACGTTAAATTAAAACACGCTCATTAGAGTAAAAGCGAAACGGAAAAGCAGCGAAAAATCCTGAATTTTTACAACCTAATTAGAATGCCAAGTTTTGATTTTCTAGCTGACTGCAGCATGCCAAATACTGGCATTTCAAAAGAGATACAACGAAAGAAAAAAAGACGAATTGTTGACGAGAGTATTGTCTTTTTAAAATTATTCTCGAACGTATGGCCCGCAACAACTCGACGCAGATGACGCTATACGAGTATTAATCGTTCAGGACCTAAAGAAACTTTAAGATGACCTAAAACAACCTTTTTATAAATTACAAGCTGGCCCGGCGAACTTCGTATCGCCCCACCTTTTAAATGTACCAATGAGATCTGAAAATACGTCCTCATCATTTTTCTCCTGAAGAATTTTCCGAGTTTGTGCAATAATATTATTCTGCTATTCCTAGCAGTGGCTAAAACGACGTGCAAACATTTAAAATTTCTGAATTGGCCAAAACTCTGGCACGGCATCATTTTAGAGGACTTATTTTCATGAAAACCCCTAATTCATTCAGAAGGAATAGGAAAAGGTGTGTGAGAAAGAACTGTCTTCATAATTTCGCTCGTTGAAAATTTCCCACATACTTTAAGGCTTTCGCTCAGGAAGCCTCACCCGGTAATATCCGGTGGGGCATATGTACAAAAATCCATTCAAGAAAGATGGACAAAGCATGAGAAAAACAGCTACCTTCAACATTTTTATTTGGAAGCCGTTCAAAAGAGCGGTAAAGTAATTTGCTGAAATCTGAAACTCTGAGTTTTCGGAAATCCGCTGATTCGTTCAAGAAATAATATGTAGACAAAAGTAGAGGCAAACTGAAGGAGAACTGCCTTGACAATGGATGAAGTTATAAAACAAATTTTAATTTTCGAGCAGCTGTGATGTGTCAATTGTCACATTTGTCACTTTCCAAGAGATGGCGATGGTAACACCAAGTCTGATCCGGATCTATGCGTTTACAGAACACAATAGGAAACGTTTCGGAAAACGCGAAACGTTACGCGAACGTTGTGTTTTATAACCTCACCCATTGTTTCCTTCTCCAATTTTTCTTCTGGTTGTAGGCAGTTATGGAATAACTGAAATCCGTTAAATTGTTTAAGACATAGGCAATAGCTATTCTGCTTCGGTTGGAAGTCTGGAGGGGGGGTAAATCTTCAGAAATCCGCTAACCCGTTCAAGAGACGGAATAGATCAATGTATGTGAAAAAAGCTGCCTTACTAATTTCGCTCACTGCGAATTTTGAGAAGGTTTCAATAGCTATTCTGTGCGTAGAGACCAATCCGGTGGAGAATAGACTTTACTGATGTCGACAAAAGTACAGAAAATAAACTGCCTCCAATCCTTCTCTTCAGCAATTTTCCAGGTGTTCCATATAAGCTATTGAAGTTGGTGGTCATGACAGGCCAGGATAAATTTTCCATCAATTGCTATTCTGCTATTAAGGGTCAATGTCATTCAGGAGGAAAGGGTGGGGTGGAACGCAAAAGAAAATGAGCTGCATTTAAAATATTATTTTAGGCAATTTTACTTCTGTCGTTATTGTTCTATCGAAGTAGTTTACTGAAATATGATAAGCCGACCAAGAGATATAGACAAAAGCAGCGGAAAATTAACTGCCTTCATCATTACCTTCTGACCAATTTTTTAAATGCCTCATGATCTCGAAGCGGAAATAATTCAAGCGAAAGATGGGATTCACTAAAATGATAAAATGCTATCTCCAAAATTTAAATGCAAATTTCCGCATGTTTCAATAGTTGCTTTGCATGGTGGAAACCATCTGGAGGGTCCAATTTACTGAAATACGTTAACCCGCCCAGGATATGTGGTAAAAAGTCTCTGAAGAAGACCTGTCCTCATAATTTTGCTCATTGTGAATTTTGTGCATGTTTCTATGGCTATTCTTCTGTTCGGGGTAGAGACCAATTTGGTGGGGCTTAATGCAAATCGCTTATCTGTTTAGGAGAGAGATAACGACAAATCTATGTGAGAAAGAACTGTTTTCACAATTTTGCTCATTGTGAATTTTTACATTTCTGGGTAAAGACCAATGATGTAGCTTCTGTTCGCTGAAATCCAGTAATTCGTTTAAGAAGTGCCGTGCGTAGTATTTGATAAAACACTGTCTGCATAATTTTGCTCGGGGTGGAACCAATTGGGAATTGAATGTCAGAAAAGCCGATAAATTTCAGGAAATGCAGCCTGAAGTATGTGAAAAAACCTCACTGTGAATTGTTGTTTATTGTGAATTTATCTGATAAATATGTAAAAAATATGGTGTAGCTAACACGACTTTCCTTCATATATTTTGGTACATTGTACCTATATACAGCACGAAATGCAAAATCGCTCGAAAACAATGTGAAATGGGAAAAAATTACTTTTAACAAAGTTTTCTTCCAAATTTTTCCCAAGTTCTAATCGTATTCAGCAAGGGGACAAATACGGTGGATTTAAAATTCCGGGATTAATTCAAAGTGGCCAAAGGATAAGAAAAGAGCATAGCTTTCAAAATTGTGCTCATCCATGCTGGTGATTCTCCATTTTTCAGTAGCTATTTCAGGCCAAGAAAAATCCAAGTGGAAAACTTACAAAAATACGCTAATCCATACCTATATAGCGACGTAATTCAAAATAAGCAAATTTTGAAGGCAGCCATTTTACGCACATTTTATCCTATATCTTGATTTGGAAAAATTCACAGCAATGTATGTATTTCAAAAACACCAGAATAACTATTGAGATATGCGTAAAATTCACAAAGATCCTTTCCAGCCGGCAATTCTTTCCAGAAATACGGAAAGACATTTTGTGAACTGTGGACTGGCATTAGAATTTTGCTCATTGTGATTTTGTTGGCATGTTTCAACAGTTATTCATAGAGGAAACCTACTCGGTCGAACAATTTTTAAAAAATCCGATTAGACGTTCAAGAAATATATGCAAAAGTTTGCGAAAAAATCATTGTGAATTGTTACTCATTGTAAATTTTCCCAAGCTTTGTGTGAACTAATCCGGTGATATCAATTTACTGAAATCCAGTTATTCGTTCAAGAAATACTCAAAGAAATATGTGAAAAGAACCTCCGTTCAGCTACAGTTATTCTAAGTGGAAACCATTAAGGCATCGAATTTACCGAACCACGTAGATCCGTTCAAGAGATATTGACAAAAGTAGGCGTAAATGAATTATGCCATTGTGGATCAATGTTATTAAGCACAGAAAAAGGCGGAGTGGATTGTATGAAAGAAAATGGACTGCCCTTTATTTTTCGACAATTTAGAATGAGGAGGCTGTTCGGGGTATAGATATATCCGATGAGACTTTTCTTACTGAAATCCACTTATCTGTTTAGAAGCGGACTAAGATATGTGAAAGAATTATTTTCACAATTTTGGTTAGTAATCGTAATTTCTACCACGTTTCAATGGATATCCTAATCCGTTCAAAGTGAATAAAGAAGCTTTAAGCATTTTCCTCGTCCGTTTAGGTTTAGGAGATTCAGCATGTTTCAGTGGTTTTTCGGTTTTCGGAGGTAGAAAAACCATGGGGAAAACTTAAAAAAATGGTACAGATTATTTTATGAATATTTGAATAGCTGGTGTTTTGGATCCTATCCAGTGGAGGAGATACATATTGCCAAAGGTACATATGCTCAAAAAAAGATATCTTCAAAATTGGCTCATTTAACATTTTTGTTGCACATTTACGTAGCTATTCAACTATTTGGTGTAGGCTCCAATATAGTGGCGTAACTTGAAAAGCAGCTGTCTTGAACATTTCCATTGTGAATTGTGAGACAGATTTGACGTTACAAATTTACCGAAATTATGCGAAAACGGGCTGTTTTTAGAATTCTGTTTATTGTGAATTTTCCAAATGTTTTGATACCTATATTGTGGTGGAGATTTGCTTTAATCTTACAGTTCGTTCGGGATATATAGACAAAAGTATTTAAAATCCAGTAATTCATTTATGAACTGTACGAAAAGGAACTGTTTTTATAATTTTGCCATTGTGAATATTTTTCGTGTTTCAATATCCGCTATTCGCTTGCAACTCTAAACGATCGCTACACGATCGAAAAATAAAGACAAAACTATGCAAACAAATTATTGTAAATTATTGCCCATTGTGAATTTTTTGAATATAAATATGCTGCTATTTGGACTGGAACCCCGCGTAGACCATGTTGATGTAGTAATCTTACTAAAAATCCGAAATTCGCTAGAGATATATGGAAAAGATATGTTTGTCTTCAAACTTCCGCTCATTGTGAATTTCTCATATGCATCGATAGTTGTTCCTTCAATTGGGCTAAACACCAATTCTGTGGAGAAAATTTACTGAAATCCGCTGATACAATCAAGAAATATAGGCAGAAAAAGCCAAAAAAGAAACCTATTGTGAATTTTGGCTCATTGTGAACTTTTTGAATGTTTCAATAGTTATTATGTTATTCCGGCCCAAGCCAAATCCAACGAACCAAAAATCATGAAAATCGGTTCAGCCGTTCTCGAGTTATAAATGGTGTAACTAACACGACTTTCTTTTATATATACCTTTTTTCCTTCAAGTTAACACATTTACGGACCGAATGGACAAATTTGTGAGTGAAATTGACGATTTTACGAATCAAGTTAACAATTTTGCGAATCAATTTAACAAATTTACGGATCAACTGAAAATATTTTCGGAACAATTAAGCACATATGCCAATGAAGTAAACATCGTTTTGAATGTAGTTAGCAACTTTACAGAACAATTTGACAAATTCGCGAATCAAATTAACAATGTTTCGAACCTAGTAAGTATAATCGTTAATCATGTTTTTAATTCATCAATCAAGTAAACTTCGATTAATGCAACTCCCTTCCGGCTGCGGCAACTGGCAGTTGCATCATCATATCTAGTAGAAAGTTTGTACAATCCGTTTAAGTTACTGTTTGCACTCCTTGAGCAATCAAGTCAGTCAAAACATGATCTCGTGTAAGATCACCAAGTTTTCGACGTACAAATTCTTTTACTTTTGCGAACACTTTTTCAATAGGGTTGAGCATCGGCGAATACGGCGGGAGATATTGTAGCGTAAGTCCAGCGCGCTGTAGAGTTTCCATGACCTCAGCACCTTTATGTATTTGGGCATTGTCCATTATAACAAGCGCACCTTCCCATGATGAGTCCAGATTATCCACCAACTCTCTTAGAAATGTGCAGAATTTTTGTGCATTGTATGTTGAGTGTGCAAGAATATTGCTATGGAGAACTTCTTCATTAGACATTACAGCAACAAGGCTTACATTTCTTCCGCGAATAGTAGGCAGTACGACTCGAGCTCGTGTATTCCGTCGGGAGCGAGCATGTTTTCTACGGAGATGTAAATTAAATCCAGACTCATCAATAAAAATCATTTTGGTCCGGTTAAGTTGACAGCGGCTGGATATGTCGATGGCATAATTTTTCCTTAATTCGATAGTACGTAGTTCGTTAACCCGGTGAAGCTCGAACGAAGCAAGCTTAAGAGTAATTTTAAGCCTTCGTAAACCCTCATTGACGGTGTAAATACTTATAGAAGTGCCAGCCTGTTCAAGTTTTCACTTAATTTCTTTTAAGGTTATCCCCGGAATATTCTCCACGATGCGTTCTATTTCACGTACAACGTCATCGGTTAATTTTTGCCGTCGGCAACCACCGCGGGCTTTCTGGAGCAGAGCGCAATCATTTTTCCTATATAAACGAAGTATTGTAGAAGCCGAATTTTCATTTACTTTCGCGGCTGCAGCTGCCTCTTTAATTGTTGCTCCGTCTTCGTATACGGATATCAGCAACTGCTTCTGTTCATTACTGATTTTCTTGTAGCATCCCCTACTTCTTCGCCTGCGTTGTGGCTGCCTTAGTGGATGTTCACTATGCTGTCGTTCGTTTTCCTCTAATCGTTCAGGTTCAGGTTGCTAACTACATTCAAAACAATGTTTACTTCATTCTCATATGTGCTTAATTGTTCCGAAAATATTTTCATTTGATCCGTAAATTTGTTAAATTGATTCGCAAAATTGTTAAAAGCATCCAATAAAGCATTTTTTTTGATCGACAACATCATTTATTTGATTCGAAAAAATGTTCGTTTGTTTCGCAAATTTGTTAACTTGATTCGTAAAATCGTCAATTTCACTCACAAATTTGTCCATTCGGTCCGTAAATGTGTTAACTTGAAGGAAAAAAGGTATATATAGATTGGAATTTTGGAGTATAAAAAATTGCTGAGCTAAAAGCATCAAAAGAATTCTCAACCAGATGAAATTCTCAGATGTCATGGGAGATATAAAAAATTCCACTTAAAAAAAGAGGACTCCCAGAGAAAAATTATCCCGAGTAAGCAGCTCAGAAATGTGTCAGTATTAATGAAATTTTAACAAAAAACTCCCTTCAAGCAAGGTTAAGTTAGGTTAGGTAAAGGGGTCGCTAAGTGATCAAACACTTAGCGCACTTAGACCAAAAATAGGTCCATTGTGATACCACCGATTGAAGCGACCGTAACAGTTGACACCTAAGCCGAAAACCAGCCCGTGCTGGCAATATATTTGTTGAGCAATAGTGGGCTCACATCACGCAGATCGTCTGTATCATAAAAATACATTGAGCCAAGAAAACGTCTACGTTTCTCGGCCAGGGCCGGGCAATGACAAAGGAAATGATGTACACTTTCTTCCTCTTCTTCGTCATCGCAACTGCGACAGAAGTCGTTATGGGGAATTTTGAGCCTTCTGGCGTGCTCCCCGATAGGCCAGTGTCCCGTTATGGTCCCGACAACCTTGCCGATATGTTTTCTGTCTATTGTCAGAAGAATAATAGACCTGGCTGCGTCAAGTCGTGGCCAAATCAATCTTGTTGTAGTACATGTAGTACCGCTAGACCATCTTGCATTAGCTCTGCGCATCGCGGTTTTTTGTATTGCCAGTTTACAAAAAGCGATTGGGGCTTTCAGCTTGTTTCGGTCGGCGTCTAAGGTTATAGAAGTCGCATTACGAGCGAGACGGTCCGCATTAAAGTTCCCTTCAAACCACTGTGACTGGGTGTCCAGCAGAGAACGATGTTGAAAAATTGACCCATCACTCTTAGAGCTGAGCGGCAACTATCAACAGTTTTGGATGTAGTCAGGACAGATTCGAGTGATCGGATTGCCGCCTGACTGTCAGTGTATATGATAACATCCCTCATCGTGATTATATGATTTTCCAACCAGGTTAGGACTTCCATAATTGCAGAAATTTCCGCTTGAAGGACACTACAGTGGCCAGGTAGACTGTGTGTCAGGTTAATGTCCAGTCCGTCCGAGTGGACTCCAATAGCGACTCTTTCATCCGTCTTAGAACCATCAGTGTAAAAAACCAACGACCCCGTAGCCAGGGGTGTATTGTTATTCCAGTGATCCCTCGACGGAATCAGACAAACATAGTTTTTGTCAAAAGCATACTTGGGACTAGTGTCACGGTCGGAAATTTAGTTTCTTTTTAAAACTTTTACAGTAAACCGAAAAAGTTTAGTCCATATTTTAAGCAAATTTTGTTTCAAATCTAAACAATTCAATCGTTTCATTAATTTTAGTGAAATTCGGTTTATTTCTTAAGAAATCCAAAAGTTTTATAAATTTTTAAGACTAAAAGTATTAGAAAGTAAACCAATTGGACCTTAATGATTAAAATTTTTCAATAAAACTAGACTTGTATTAAAGTGTAAACTAAAAGTTTAAAATTGAGACTAAAAGTTTAAAAGTTGGAAACTCAGAGTTTAAAATCCAAACCATGAGTTTAAAATTTAATCTTTTGAACTAAAATTTTAACTTTAAACCAACAACAGTTTTAACTACTTGCCATATGGCCAATTGTTCATGGAATAATAAATAATCATGAGGTATAAGCCCTCTGTGGCGCACTCGGTTGAGTCGCACATGCTAGTAATCTAGGGGTCCGGAGATCGAATCTTGGCGTGATCCAAATGTCCGTACATGTGCGGCCTGATCCAAGTGTCTGTACATTATGTACTCGAAATAGCCCATAAACGGTTAAGTAAACGCACCCATGCCCCACAAAAAATGTAATATGAAATTTAAAAAAAAAAACACTTAAAAAAAAACATTTTAATCTAAATTCTTTTTAAAAGTAAACCTCTCCAGTCTTAATATTTCACCCGATTCTGGTTTTGGATTTAATTATTTTAGTTTTGGATTTAAACTTTTATTTTATTAAAACCTAAACGGAGTATATTAAGAGCAAATGTAATGCAAAGTTTTGTATTTAAACTATTCAGTTTTATTTAGGTGTAAACGATCGAAAAGTTTAAAAATTAAATTTTTTTGTATTGGAACTATGTATATACAATCAAAAATGGTTTAATAAATAAACTAAATTTCCGACCGTGAGTCAGTCTCAGACGGGAGGTTAAAGTTTTGTAGAATCGTTGAGTGACCGTACTCCAGGGTTTGCCACTGACTTGTTTCACGTAAGCGTAGTGCCGTGTTAGCAGCCATTTGTTGGCCGAATAGATCTAGCGTTAGCAGATTGAGTACAGCGTCAAGGCCAGCGGAAGGAGTAGTTCGAAGCGCTCCAGTTATGACAATAGAAGCCATTGTACTTTCATCAGCAAGTTATAATAAGTTGTTTTACTGAGTGCCGACCACCATACGCATACACCGTACAGTAGAATGGGTCGTACGATAGCAATGTAGATCCAATGCAATGTTTTTGGTTGCAGGCCCCAACTTTTTCCTATTGCTTTCCTGCACGAATAGAGTGCTATAGTTGCTTTATTTACCCTCTCTTGAATGTTAGGTTTCCAGCTAAGCTTCCTATCGAGCAACAGTCCAAGGAATTTAGACTTTTCAGCAAAAGTAAGTTGCCTATCCCGTAGCATGGGAGGGTCAATAGAAGGAATAGTGCGTTTCCTAGTAAAGAGCACTAACTCGATTTTAGCTGGATTAATTCCAACCCCACTGAGATTTACCCAGTTTGTTAAAATAGACAGGGCGTTCTCCAAAAGTCCACTGAGCACTTCCGGGAACTTACCTGTAACAGCAATTACGACATCGTCAGCGTATGCAATGACTTTGCAACCAGTCTTCTCAAGATCCACAAGCAGCTGATTAATTGCTATATTCCAGAGTAGGAGAGATAGAATACCTCCTTGTGGAGTACCCCTACACACATACCTACTTGCAGACGACGAGCCCAGTGTGGTATGCACGCGTCTAGACGTTAATAGCGTATTTAGTGTGCAAATGGACCCATCGACATGGACACGCCGAAGTGCTTCGGTAATCGCCCTGGGTCTGATATTATTAAAGGCGCCTTCAATGTCTAAGAATACAGCCATTGTGTATTCCTTTCGATAAAGAGATTTTTCAATGTAGCTGACTAACGAGTGCAGAGCTGTATCCACTGATTTCCCCTTCCAGTAAGCATGTTGAGCCATTGAAAGGAGATGTGGTGGGACGATAGTTCGTACATGAATGTCCCCGAGTCGCTCCAGTAACTTAAGCATAGTTGAAGTAAGACTAATTGGCCTAAGATCGTTAGGTCGTGCGTGCGAGCTTCTGCCTGTCTTCGGAATAAACGTGACTCGCACCTCTCTCCATATGCGGGGAATATATACTAAACCAAAGCAGGCTGTAAGTATGTTTTCTAACCATGGATAGGTTATCTCTAAGCATTGCTGCAAGTCCGCAGGAATGATTCCATCAGGTCCAGCCGATTTAAAGGGCTCAAAACTAGAAATGGCCCATAATATCTTCTCGCGAGATAGAATAGATTCACTGTCACACGGCATTGTGATATTCGAGGGATCTTCATCGCAAGCTGCGATGTCTACAGATTTCCTTAAGACAAAGGAAGCTTCACATGATGCCTCGTGGATAAACGAAAAAATTATGTCTAAAAATAAACAATTTAAATAATAAGCGTGTTTTTTTTTGTAAAAAAAAAATGCAGGTTTAGGTATATAAGCACAAAAAAACGATTTGGGTTAAAAGCTGTTTAGATCTATTGCACCAACCATGAACTTTGTAAAAGGCTGAAGTTTCAAAGTTGTGATAAATAAATAACCAGTAAATTAACATGGCTTACAAAAACAACAATGAACGTCTATCGCAACATTCAACCTCCCACCCGTAACACTTAACCAATGGTTTTGGTATTAGCTCATGCTTTTTGATGTTAGAGCGCCTCTGGTTGTCACATCTGTAACAATTCTTCCGGATTAGCTTTGGTCAGAGTACGTACCCCCGATACATTACTGGGTTTATCTGGGTTATGTTGTTATTGTAACCCCATGTAGTTACCCTAAACTAACCTACACCCGAGCACACGCCTAGTTAGTAGCTCATAAGTTATTGAATTACGTACACTAGAACAATTATTAAGCGTGTTTTTTGTAAAAAAGGTGCAGGTTGGGGTATATAAGCACAAAAAAAACGATTTGGGTTAAAAGCTGTTTATATCTATTGCACCAACCATGAACTTTGTAAAAGGCTGAAGTTTCAAAGTTGTGATAAATAAATAGCCAGTGAATTAACATGTCTTACAAAAACAACAATGAACTTTGCGTTCGGTTTATCGCAACCCTCAACCTCCCACCCGTAACATTTAACCAATGGTTTTGGTATTAGCTAATGCTTTTTCGTGTTGGAGCGCCTCTGGTTGTCACATCTGTAACAATTCTTCCGGGTTAACTTTGGTCAGAGTACGTACACCCGATACATTACTGGGTTTATCTGGGTTATGTTGTTATTGTAACCCCATGTAGGTACCCTAAACTAACCTACACCCTATTGTAACCTATATTTGTAAGCTATAAATTAAGAATGAATAAATATACTTGTGCTCACAATAATAAACGCCTTTTGACTAACCGTGACAGTGTTGTTCCGTGTTTGTTTACAATTGGTGAGTGTTGTGACTGGTTAGTTGGCTTAGCATCAATTAATACATAACAGTCTAGTTGAAATTACCACCACGGAGTTGGGTTCCAGAAGGAGAGTGCATTTTCCGGACTAAAAAATCCTAGTTGTATGGTGCACCCGCATAGGTCGTCGTAGATGATACCCTATGCGCCTAATACGAACGGAACTACATTTTGAAATGTCCTTTTGACTGGGTTTCGCCGTTTGCTCGTTATAAAGCAATGACTCCGAACTTCAAGGCTAACCCGCACAATTACCAAGTGCATACGATTGAATGGGCGTAGCCTGCATTTCGATCAAGCAGGGGAGGAGATCATGCCCAACAATTTTCTGCCACAATGAGCCACGAATTTTCTTAGAAGGTACCGGTTTACTTTCAGAAAAACGTGTTAAAAATTGTAAGACCTTACTTAAACAGATAGAAACAGAACACTAAAGCATAGGGCTGCCGTTAAACTGCTATAGCACAAAAGAAAGTGAAGGGATTGGAAATTTGAGCCGAAATTACCCTCGCTCTCCGTTAAACGCTCCTATATATGTAAAGGGGAAGTGAGAGTGAGAGCGGTCGTTCGTCAACCGGTAGGTGGTAGTCAGTCAGTCGTCAGCCGTTGAAGCCGCCAGTCAAGCTGTAACTCCGTTCCACTTTATAATAGTCTATCAAATCCGACTATTAAAATATTGTATCCATAATAGTAACATACTTCGGAATAAAGGTTTTTTTTTATATTTTATCAACACGCTTCCATTCCGTACATATATATAATCTCAATCACAATGTTTTATTTATAGTTATAAATTCTGCTCCACACTGTCTTTAACAAAGGTTTAAAAGTATCATAACGTATATCCTCAATCATCTTATAGATTCTTTTATAGGATTCTTCCTGGTTTTTCAAGTACAATTTATCTATGCCCAGATCCTTGTACAGCTCCATAATCCGGGCAACTTTTTGTGGGTCTGCAAAAATGAAAAAAAAAGAAGTAAAGTGAATTGAAACGGAAAAAACATTTGTTTTTTTGGATCTACCTTTTTGTCCATAACATGTTTCCATGATCTCACGTTGATGACTATCACAACATTCCAATGCTTTCACGGCTAGCCACGTGGGTTTATTTTGACTAATGTCGTTACTTTCTTTTCCCGTTACTTCAAAATTATCGAAGCAATCCTGATAGTCATTTTGACTTTTGAAGTAGAATCCAATACTGGTAAGGATTCTGTTCATTTCGTCATACATCGCAGGATCTTTGAACCTGATATAAAAAGAAGCGAGAGAAAGATAAAGAGAGACCAAAGTAAAGTAAAAATTCGTAAAAAATTTGGATACCCTTCACTCTCCTCGCACTAAAAGTTCTTTCGGACGTACTTATGACTTGTGTTTAATCCCCCACCCTAATTCTTTACATTAGTTTCGTGGCGTTGCGTCGATTAAACAATATCTGTGTGAGGTTTGGTTGGAATAAGTAATTTGGGGGTGGGGTTTGTATGACAGCCCCATGACCCCCTTGTTCGATTTTACCGATTCAAACATTCTGCAACGTATCTAGTCTATACGCCAAAACAAATTGTATTTCCGTACTTGACACCAGATGGCGCTAGTGTCGCCAGCGAGACGACTTGCTGGCCGTTGCTGGAAAGTGCGTCATCGAAGTTTTCGGAACAGTAGAAACGAGTATATAAGGGCGTCGACTAGTGTCTAGTTTTACCCGTGGATTATGTCGTGTCGATAATTAGTAAAGTAATTAGTGAAATTGTAAACCGTGTATATATCCGTGTGTGTTGGAACGTCTAGAAAAGAAGTGAAACATAACAATACAAACTGCCTGCAACAAAAAGAAGTATGTGTGCAAAATTGCATCTCCATAGCTCTTATACCAATCGACTCAGCTCCTCATGCTGATCATACATTTATCTACATATTTTATATAGTCGGAGATGCTTCCTTCAATGCGTTACAAACTTCTTGACAAAGTTAATATACTCACTCTACGAGCGAAGGGTATAAAAATCGACTCAATGTTTGGGTTAAGCTAAGGCGTCCAAGATATGACATCATCGACCGGTTGAAGTCAAATTTTTGATGCCCTAAACTTGAGTTCGTTCATTATGAGAGGTGCAATAATCGTAAGGGCACCTGGATCTGCAATCGGAAGATCACTCGAAACTGGTTAATAACCTCCACACAAACGGTATATAGAGGGTTGTCTCCATTCGGATATATAGAGGGTTGTCTCCATTCCAGGCCATTCCAGTCACACTACAGGAAATCCCTATCCATGTTGCGGCCATTACAACACATTCTTAAATTCTATTTTGGGGCTTGTTCTGTAGATGGTTTCGGTAGTCTCGCATAGGGATGTCAAAAACCGACCCATAACCCGGTTTCCGTATGTTTTCGGTTTCTCGCAAAGCCGGTTAGACCCTCCGGTTTTAACCGGGCTCAAGGTAACCGAGTCTTTTCATTGATTTGCTTTGAATTTTATTTAAAAAAAATGCATGCACACTCGTATTGCTGGTGTTCGAATCGTATGCACAATCAAATCAAAATGCACGTACAGGGTGCGTCAGAGAAGCTTATTTGAAAAAACTCCCGAGCGGTGAGTTGGGTGGATAGAGGGGTGTGAGGTGGCGCATCTGGAGGGCCTCGAGTGCTTCTTTTTTAACGGTCCCTCACTTGGAACATGATCAGGATTTTTTTTTGCTCCAAGCCTCGAAGAAATAAATGTTAGGGACGAGTGGTTTCAGCAAGATGAAGCCACAGCACACACAGCACGAAATTCAACGAATTTGTTGCGACAGCATTTCCCCGACTGCCTCATCTCTCTCAGAGGCTCCCATAGCCGGCACGCTCTCCAGATTTGGCGGATTTGGGGTTATTTGAAATCCCTGGTTTATGTCGATCGACCACGGACCATAGCTCACCTCAAGAGCAACATTCGCGACGCCATTGCCAACATACCGATTGATATGCTGCAAAGAGTGGAGACGAACTTCAAAAAACGACTTAATCAGTGTATGTACATTGGGCGTCGCCATTTAACCCATGTCATTTTCAAGAACGAAAAAAAAAACTTGGGATATTGTATTCTCAAATAAAAAAAGAATTAAAACCATATCTGAAGTACTTTTGTTTTATTGACCTTTATAATAAGTAAGTTTCTGTCGCACCCTGTAGCAACGAGGAGAGTATTTTAAATTATGTTTAAAGGCTGAAATTTGCTAACGAAATTTTTCATAGGGGACAAGTAATAGGATTGCTGACTCAAAAATCAAGAGAATATAAAAAATTCTATGAATTTTGAAGGAATTTTTTCCCCGGTTTTAAACGGATGGAAAAACAACCGTCCGGGTTAAAACCGGGAGGGGAGAAATAAAAAAAAAACGGTAAACTGTTCTGAAAGTACCGGTTTTCCGACTAACCGTCCCGTTTTTTACATCCCTAGTCTCGCATAATTATTCTCTAAGACATTTTCTTTCGCTTGGAGATATATGTATACAGCGTGACTTGAAAAAGCGCGATAAAGAGAGGGAGAGAGAAAACCTTTAATGGCGCGCTCGGTCGTTGAAGACGTTATATTTGCAAGTTTCTCCAAATTTTCATAACTTACCCGCACATTTCCATAGCCAAATTAACAGGCAAGCACAGTCCCGTGAAACAAGTTGAATCTTTGACCATATTTTCCAGTTTTTCCATTGTTAGATTTTGTATAGGCTCTTTGCTCAAAATAAGGTCTGTTGTGTTTGCCAAACCGCTTCTGAATAAACCCTGAAAAATTCTCAAAAAAAGAACGAAACTATTGTTTTTGAATGATTTTCGAAGCCACACCATGCAGCCTACCTACCTCCGTAAACAGTCGAAAAACTCTAGGATAATAGTTCTTGTGACCGATGTATTTTTTCAATCCCAAAAATGTTGCATTCTCCAGCATGGCCAAATCACAGATATAATTCATTTGAATTTCGGGCAATGTATGCCAGCACGGCTTATTACGACGCCACACACTTCCATCAATTACGTCGTCCATCATGAGCAAGACAGCTTCACACTGAGAATATTGGTAGGAAATAAGAAGAAGAAACTTCCGATAATTGAGTGTAAATATAGCATTTCCACTTCCAATTAACGATTTTGCAAATAAAAAAAATATTTTCCAAACCAAATTAACATTTTGCCAATTTAGGTACTCGTTTCACCACTTTTCCAAATCCTACAACATTTGCAATGGTTTTAATTTGAATCGAGCAAAATGTGAATTTGATCTGACAAGTTTTTATTTTGAGTTGGAAATTCTATGTATGACCAACGAAGTTTCACTCCTACCACTTCTGTCATCCATCCGACATAGCGAGCAAGTTTCATGTTTTCTGGTGTAAATTGCCTTTCGTCCGCCAACATTTTGTAGGCGATCACTGTCAGTTGTCCTCGATTCATTTTTCCTCCGTTGGCATTGTAAGATAATGTCTAGGAAAAATTATACTTTCGAGTCAACACAATAATGTAAAGCTAAAGCCGGCCATCCACCGACCGGAGTGTGGCAAACACCGCACAAAGTACCGGTCCAAGAATGATAACTTATACCTTGGATTCGCTCAACCACACTGCTGCACGACTTTCCTATCAATCTTTTGAACGAGGTTTGCCACACTCCGGTCGGTGTGGGGCCGGCTTAATGTATACAAGATCTAACTAACCTTATGAAACCATTCGGGCACGAAATTGTCGTCATATTTTCTCACGAGGTTCGTAAGGTCTTGACAAATTTCTACAATATGGAATATTTTGTTGATTGATTAATTTTAGAAGCTTTACTATATTTTTATACCCTTCGCTTTCTAAGCGAAGTTTCAGAGAAAATAAAACACAAAGAAACGGTATAAAAAGATATTTTTACTTCGGAAAATGTTGCTAATAATAATTTGAAATTCATTTAAGTGATATTAGCTAAAAAAAATTCATCAGGGATAGAATTGTATAAGTTTTCATGGTACTTTAAGTTACTTTCATCCCAAGGTTCCCTAGTTACTTGCAAAGCTCATCAGTTCTGTTCAATTGTCCTGAACCGGTATAGATCTTCCTTGTCATCTATTCCCAAACCTTTTTGATGATATTTAGATCTAGGGAGTACGATCATCATTTCCAATCTTTTATCAGCCTAGCTTCATGAATGGGGCCATTATCTTGTTAAAATCTTAAAGGAGTTGCATGCCGGTAGCCCCCGCGTGGAAGGGACGGGGGTGCGGGGGCTTAACGCTGCATTCGGACGGAACACAGGACAATACTAGGACAGTATACTTACAAACGACAGAACAGAACTCAACACACAGCCAACTAACATCTTCCGAATCCTAAGCCTAAGGTGTAACGCGCCCCGTGCCGATGGGTGAATGGCACCAGGGACAAATGGTGTCACAAACGGAGCTTCTTAGGTACCGGGCGAAACCTCAGAATACCGAGGAGTGGAACGTCGTTGCATCCACAAAAGACAAAACCGGGTTAAATGTGGTCGCCTGGATCGACGAAACAAGCTGGAAGGCGTTGGAGGCCAGACACCACACAGGTTACTTTGGTCTAAGCCAGATAACCTTCAAAACAATATCTAAGCGGCCTCATGCTGCTGAAGGTGGTTCAGATCAACCTTCAGCACAGTAAAGCTGCAACCGCAGCACAAAGCCGCCTCATCGCAGCCGAGGGTCTGGACATAGTCTTTATCCAAGAACCTTGGCTGTATAAGGGCAAAGTAGCCGGCTTAGGAACCACCGCAGGTAAGATAATATACGATATAGCTTCTGGCAATGTCAGGACCTGCATCTATACTAAGCCTAACGTTAACATACTGCCACTATACAACCATATTTCCAGGGACCAAGTGGCGATGAAAATAACACAAAATGGGAGTAGTAATCGGGAGCTCATCCTGCCGCATACTTCCCATACGATTCACAGACGCCTCCACCACCTCAAGAGCTGGAGGAACTGATTAGCAGCGGAACACAACACCGCAGCTCATCATCGGAGAGGATGCAAACGCTCACCATACAGAGTGGGGGAGCTCTGAAACAAACAAAAGGGGTGAGTATCTTTATGATTTTATAATTAAAGAAAACTTTGAAATTCTGAATAAGGGTACTGAACCCACTTTTGTAACAACACGTCGAAGAGAGGTCATTGATATAACTTGAGCCACCTTCAACGTATCTCCTAACGTCCGCCATTGGCGTGTCTTAGCCGAACCATAGACTCCTGGGACCCCAGTGATTCAAAAACAACAGAAAAGACCTTACTCTATTTTTTCTATTTGAAATGCTAATATGAATAGACTAGATGAGAGGTTTATGCTTTATGGAGCTGCCGCAGAAACCACACAACCAAAAATAATTCGGCCACACCCGAAATTAGCCTCGGTCTGTTTTTTTTTATTTAATATTCTGGGCAAAATGACTTACCGGGAAATGTTGATTTAAATTGATTCACATCGTCGCTGGTATATATGCGACTCACTATTGCTGTAGCAGCATATGATCTAAAATGGAAAAGAATACGAAGCCAAAAATACATTAAGCTGGGATCAGGCACAACCATCTACATACACACTGATACATGAGAGGATACCTTGAGGCCGCTATCAGGCGTAGGTAAGGTATAGTCGCGTATTTAGTGAAAAATACCCGGGAATTTACTAAGATTTTACAGTAAAAGTGAAATGGTTTATGCAGAAGACTTGCGCGGTAAGGAGAACTACAATTTACTCGAGAGCTAAAGTTTTGAGTTACAGTTTTTTTTCGTAGAGACGACTCATTAAACAACTGATACTGAGCACTATATGCATGTATTTTCTATACAGACATGTTTCCTTAGGTCATATAGTCGACCCAGAGCTCGGAATCGGATGCTACATTACGATTGCTGAGCGATCATCACAATGAGTCGTCTCTACGAACACAAACCTTTAGCTCCTGATGTGATGATCGTTAACGATGGACTTGCCCGGCAGTGATTGATCTACAAAATTCGGGCAACGATGAATTAAATTTTTTTTTTAAAGATAATCCACGAACC
Source organism: Microchrysa polita (assembly GCA_949715475.1). NCBI lineage: Eukaryota > Metazoa > Arthropoda > Insecta > Diptera > Stratiomyidae > Microchrysa > Microchrysa polita. The sequence continues at coordinate 25,810,510 of OX454419.1, read as the reverse complement.
AGATTTCTGCCTACTAATAAAAAACGGCTCGTCTGTCACCGAGAGCTCAAGCGAGATCAAATTTTCGTATTTATTCGCATACGAACGGCTATTGTTAATCACTGATCAATGCAGTATTCTGACATATGCCGGGACTCCTATGTACGCCAGTGCTGTCGTTTTGAAATTTTCTAGGGTAGCGGAATTAAAGAATTTATGGTATCATTTTCCTATTACGGATAGCAATATGGAGCAAAATCTTTTTAGCTGAAATATAAGGGAGCATTAGTGCATCTAGTGCCGGCTTTTAAGACAAACACGGAGTACAAGATTTAATGTACCTATATAGGGTTAACTTTTTGCTATATGTACCCTTCTGGTGTTGCCACCAGAACGTAAGTAACATGCACTGGATTCGAACAAAACCTCGTCAATTGAAAAATTGAACAATGATTTCTTCTAATAAAAATAAATTATTTTTCTTTCACATGTATAGCATAAACCATCATTCAAAATTATTGCCTTAATCTAAATGCAGTGGCGTATAATCGTGATTCGTGAGTTATAAGCCCTCTGTGGCTCACTTGGTTGAGGCGCACTTTACGATGGTAGTAATCTAGAGGTCCGGAGATCGAATCTCGGGTTGATCCAAATGGCCATACATGTGCGAATAGGAAATATATAGTGCTTCCAACATGTCCCTCAAAAAAAAAAAAAAAAAAAGTCGACTTTCAATAAAAAAAAAACCTTTTAAACTAATTTTTTTTTACAGTAAACCTCTACAGTTTTAATATTACACCCGATAGTGGCTTTGGTTTTAATTATTTAAGTTTTGAAATTAAACTTTTATTTTATTAAAATATAAATATCTAAATATACTACAACAACCTTTGCCAAATTTGTATCAGATCAAAGTACCGTTTAAATTCATTATTATTGGTGTTGCAGTAAATTCTATATGTCTATATGGGTTCTCATGAAAACATTGTCTATACATGAGCTGGGATTGGTTTCTATTCTTGTGTAATTATTAATATAAGAAATGAATCCTAGACTAGTTATCGCTATTATATAGTCATTTGTTGATTTTGTAATATCTAAAAGATTCATAACTCCCACGAGTATATCAAAATCGTTCTGACTAGACGCTGCCAGGGTCTCATACAAATCAGCAATGAAATGTGCTTACCCCAGCCTCGTTGATGTAAATGATCTTACAGGTCTAGACTATTGCCAATTGCCAGTGGAGGGCTTGCCAACTCTAGCTAAAAGTAAGTAGATCTACTTACTTTTTCGCATTGCTACTTACCTACTTACTGGTCACTTAATTCTACTTACTTCTGATACAAATTGTGAACCGATATTTGTATTGCCTTCTTTCAATGTAAATACGATTCCATTACCAAAATTAAAACCTTTAAGCCCTGAAGTAGAAAATCTCCATTATTATTCGGCTGATAACAATATTACGAATTTTATTGGTTTGAATGAAATAGCAAATTTATGGCAATCTTCCCACTAGTAGGAAGCGCAATACCCGACCCGCTGGCAATGCAGATTTTCTACTTCCTGTCTTTGTATGTAGATGGTTTTGCAAATTTAAAAAAATCGGCGCTAAATGCACTTATTCGATAATTATTTCGCTTTTATAGCAAGGATTGTCCTCCAATTACTATTGTGGAGTATATTCTATGAGGTCTTAAAGTGTTAAAATTGTAAGTTGGGTTTGGTAGTATGGTTTTCCTTTTCCTGCAATTTTGGAACTTTCTTTTTTAAATGAAACGTTGCAGCGCAATAGTTGCTTTAGTAGATTCCATTAATATAAAGCCGGCCCCACACCGACCGGAGTGTAGCAAATACCGCGCAAAAGATCGGTCCAAGAATGATATCTTGGAGTCGCCCAACCAAACTGCTGCACTGCTGCTGCACGATCTTTCGTATCAATCTTTTGCGCGGTGTTTGCCACACTCCGATCGGTGTGGGGCCGGCTTAAGCTGACCAGACGTACAGCATTTTGCTGTACAGCATAGCATTTTGACCTTTCGTACATAGCATTAGTAAATGTACAGCATTCCCAATGCCACGCAAAGAAATCTAATTAGCTCATCGGTAAGGCCTGTGATCAGTCAAGATCATCGAACTTTCATCTGGCAAACGTTCATTTTCGATAACTCAGGTGATCGATCTCTCTTAAATTTACCGCACTTGTACAGCTAATTGCTGCTCACATTTCCTCCATATTTTCTAATGGAGAATTGTCCAAAAATCTTGGCAAACTTGTGGAGCACCGCAATGCCCATATTTGGCGAAAATTTCAATGCTCTAGCTGACTAGACTCCTATACGATCGATATTTAGCAAGATAGTCGCGCTTTTTTGTTTGGCAATCATTCATTCTCGATAACTCGGGAAGACTTCGACCGATCTTTCCGAATTGGCATATTGTAGTTTGTAGAGCTACTGGCGCTCACATTTCCTACAAATTTCAAGGTCCTACCTATCCACACTTTTTTGTTTTCTAATCGAAAATTGTCCATAACTCGGAGCGGAAAATTTTGAAATTTGGCAGATTTGTATAGAACTCTGCACTGCCTATATTAGGCAGCCGCCAACCGCTTAAGAGTTGTCTGCCCAACGAAATATCAGTTCACCTATTGCAATGAACGAAACAAAACGAAGCTTTTAAATAAACAGGCACCGACTTCTACACACTCCCCCCCCCTCGCCGTTGATCAGGACATTTTTTTATTTGCTGTACCATCTATAAAAAAAATCTCTGCACTATGATCGTGAAAATATGGGTTCGACTCCTAGCACGGCACAAGCATTTCCGTACATCAAATAAACAACTACATGATTGCTGTCTGAGGGTCTCGGATTGGCAGAGACAGCGAAAAAGTCATCATCACCCGCACAATGCTGCTGAGACTACAGTCTCAAACACTGTAATCCAAAATTTGAAAAAGCACTCAGTATCAAAAGTCATTCTCAATTGTCCTTTCTTAAAATAAGGTTTTGAAATTTATAACATATTTTCTAACAAAATGGGGCAATTCCGAGCTAATGGTTTTGAACAGATTTTGGTCTTGCCCCTTCTTAACAAGATCCTGGCTACGCTTACTCCCTTGCTTGTTATAGCTGTGTGTTAAAACATACATTTGCTCTTCACATGCTGATGAAGTTTTATCAATGAGGACACTGTGAACCTTTGGGCTTCTTTATGGGTCCTGTATAGTATCAACAGAACATTTGGGAAAACTTCCCAAGGTACATCACGTATTTCCTAGAATACTATTCTTCCTCAATCCTGTTTACGAAGATATCACTTATGAAAGGAAGGACAGTATGCGGTCGTTTTATGACATGCTTATTGGTATTGTATTGTATTTGAAATCGGCGTGAAAGGGGTGATAGGGGGGGGGGTAAACCGAACCTGCAATGTGTTCATTAGGCCTTCGGGAGTCTGATTACCTTACACTTGACCTCCAATTGTCGCGGTTACGCGACCTCGTCCTCCAGTTTCGGAAGCCCAGCAGCTGGTGGGCGTCTTCACCTACGGAGTTCTCCCAGCGAGCTCTCGGTCGTCCACGCAACCTCGCTCCGTCAATTCGTTGTGCGTTCATCACTTTCTTTGGCATGCGATTATCGTCCCTCCGTTGTACATGCCCCGCCCATTGCAAACGTTGATACTTCCAGCTCATCGTACAATTGATACAACTCATGGTTGTACCGGATACGCCATTGGTCTCGCTCGCGAACGGCCCCAAAAATTCGCCGAAGGACCTTTCGTTCGAATCGGTCTAGCAAAATTTCGGAGGCTTGGGTGAGGGTCCATGTTTCGCAGCCATAACATAGCACGGGTCGGATGATCATTTTGTACACGCGGAGCTTCGTGTTCCTGTGCGCAAGTTTCGAATTAATTATAGGGAGGACCGAGAAATATGTCTTATTGGCTAGTTGTATCCGTCGCTTAATTTCGTCGGTTTCGTTGGCGTCCTTTGATAAGTTACAACCCAGATAGTTGAAGTTGTCTACATACTCGATATTAAGGTCCCCCACTGTGATGCTTGAATTTGCTGGCGTCCTTGTTTTCGATTGCATCATGGCCTTTGTTTTGCTTTCATTGAAATGTAGTCCAACTTCCTTTGCGGCGTTATTGAGGTTATGCAGAAGGCTTTCTGCATCACCCAACCTTCGAGACATGATGTTGATATCGTCGGCGTACGCTACTAATTGAGTCGACTTGATGAGTAGCGTTCCGCTGCTGTCCATATTCATGGCTCGAATTACATACTCCAAAGCAAGGTTGAAGAGCGTCGGCGCCAGCCCGTCGCCCTGCTTGAGACCAGTACGAGTTTTAAATAGGTCAGTGAGTCGATTCTGCACTCTGACCTGCGAGACGGTATTAGTCATCGTCATCCTTGTGAGTCGCACTAACTTTGCCGGTATACCAAAATTCAGCATAATGTTGTACAGTACACTTCGATCGATACTGTCGTATGCCTGCTTGAAGTCGACAAAGATTTGGTATACGTCGATGTTATATTCCCAGCACTTTTGGAGTAGTAGCTTCACTGTGAAAAGCTGATCGGTCGTTGATCGACCAGGTCTGAAGCCGCCTTGATACTCGCCAATGATTCGTTCTGCGTACGGATTAATTCTCTTTTTTTCCATAAAACTAGGGTGAACAATTTATTGGATGACCGTAAGAATGTCACACCATAAAGTAAGTTATTGGAATAGAGATGGAACTCCATATAACATTAAAATCTACTGAAAAACATTTTACCTTTGAGTGTGTGCTGTAAGTATTCCAATTATGTACTTACTTTATGGTCACACTATAAAAATGACACCGATTGTGGTATAGAAGAATATATGCATGTGTGTGAGTTAACTTAGACAGACTATTGCATGTGTGTGCTGTATCATCAAAAAACACAAGAGTGGAGTATTTGAAGGAGTATTTAAAGGAGTATCTTTTTAGGTTAACGTTTAGAGAAAGTTTTATCGAAGTTTTATACCACCGTCTTTAAATTTATTCCATAATGATGATAGAATACTGGATGTTTTATCGGATCAAAATATTACTTTAAGCGATATCACACGATAAATGAATTTCGTGGTACTATATGGTTGCTACAGTGTGAAGTGTTTCTTTAAAGCAAACGAATTGTTGCTTGTGAAGATTCTAAACAGGGCCTTTGCACCTGTATGCGGAAGTGGGCGAAGTATTAAGTCCAGAAATTGTGGTGGTATGTATGTTGGAGAACCAACGCCATTGGGAAGCAGTGACTGAGTTTGTGTGTTCCCTCGTTACGTCCGCATTACAGCCTGTTGCTATTAGTCTCTTTGAAGAGAATATTCATTGGCAAATGATGTCAACATAACCCTAGCTTCGTGCGATACGCAGAGAATATTCTTGGAGCTTCACAAGACCTGAAACCTTAGTCCAATGTTGGACTGTTGCGCCAGTTATTATCTATTTATTATAGCGATTATGTAAACGTCTCATTCGGGGATTTTTTTTTTCTAATTCATTGTTTATTGTCGACCAGGTGCGAATATAGAGGCATTTTTGAGTTATATGGATGGTGTGCTGTATTTTCTGAAAAGTTAGTATCTTCACGAAAAAAGAATTTGAAACTGCAGTTGGACGCGCATATTTCGCTTTTTTTCTGTTAGCAGCCAGCTAAACAAAAAATGGGAAAATGAGTCGCATCTAGCAACACACAAACATTAATGGCTTTAAAAAACAAAACATCAATAGAAAATGTACGCATATCGTGCACAGAGAACCGGCTGTTTAGCTACCATCGCTAAGCGATCATCACGTCAGGAACTAAAGGGGTGTGTTCGTTTCGTAGAGATGACTAATGTGATGATCGTTCAGCGATCGTAGTGTAAGCTGACCAGACGTGCAGCATTTTGCTGTACAGTGCACACTGGCGGATCCACGGGGGGGGGGGGGGGTTTTAGGGGTCAGAACCCCCCCCATACGATATGTCGGAAAATTTTTCTAAACTTCAAAGTTTGCGTATTTATAAACTTAAACTTTTGAATATACATTCAGTATTCAGAAGATTACAATTAATTTGCGATCAGACTTATAATTTTCCAGATATTTAAAAAAAACTGAATTTTCACCCCTTTGCCACCTCCTCCCCTTAACCCATGGTGCAAATTAGTGCAACCATTTATTGCGTATATTTATATATGAAAAGGTTACATATCCATTTCCTCCTCATATTTAAAGTGCCTTTTATTTATATTGTATATATAATGTATATTGTGAAGTAACCTTATCAAGGGACGCGGTAGCGTCCCGCCCGCCAAAGAAAAACGAAGAAATTTGAACAAATCAAAAGTGAAAGCGACTAAGACTATGTTTACACGACGGAACAAGTACGGGTTTTCGGACCTCTGTAGCTCGGACCCTGGTTGGTCCTGAGTGTTCAAATTCGGTAAAGGTTGTCGTTCGCGCCGTCTTACGAAGTGTAGAAAATTTCAAGAAGATACGATGAAAAACACTGGAGATATAAGAGTTTGAAAATCGCATTTTTTCGAAAATCTTGTTCTCGTTGTTCTTGTCGTTCATTGACAGGGCTACAGCCTTTCAGAGGGCATCTCGGGATTTGGTCTCTTTTCCCATTGATCGAGTCTGTCGTGAAGGTGTGCATAGGCTATCGTTTCTCTATGAGTGTCTATTTCACAGAGTGGCGACCGAACCATCACGGCCACAGAGCACGACAACCCGCGCTGGTTTGGTGGAAGCTAATTTCTTGCAATGCTGTTTGGCGGGGAGCTTTCATAGGGGTAATTGCAGGATAACACCAATCTTATGAAAATTACGAAAGAACTTTACTGTATAAAAAAGGGAAAAGTCGTTTATACGAAGGAAGCAAAAAAAGTTTGTAAAACACATTTTATTTACAAGGCTGGAAGATTCGAGATTAAATCTGATCATGAAAAGAGCATAGCAGCAAATAGCACCCTCGTCAGCTCCCCGCCAATAAGCGTTAAAAGAAATTAGCTTCCACCAAACCAGCGCGGGTGCGTTATGCGGTACACACAACACAGAATCCACACGAATTGGCAAATTCAGCGTGGTCTATCGCGGCGGAAATTATTTCACAAATTCTGACGCATACCGCACCACGCTGTTTTGGTGGAAACTATTAACTAATTCAATCACTTTTGAATGCATATCCTTGCGAGCATTTTGGCGAGATTGTATTATATAAATCCTTTTTGCGGCTGACAACTTTTTCTTTGGCGGAAACTTTTTACAACAGAGTTGTTTTTGTGAGATTTTGTTTTCTTTTTTATTTAATTTCTGCCAAATACCGAATGAATAAACTTTTATACACTTATTTTTTTTTTGTCACAAAGTAAAAGGTAACTTTTCCCGCCTGTTATTATTTTTATAAGGTAACATGTTTCTATATGGACAAAAATTGGATTACAAACAAGCAAACAGTAAAAAAGAGCAAGATATCAGCTTAGAAAGCAAGCATTCCACATATAAGTGGTGTCAGTAGTATAGTGACGAAAAGTAAACAAATTTCGTTCTACCATCGATCATGAGATTTTAACCTTCCGGCGGGCGCAATACTAATCCTAACAAGATCGGGCGCAATGCATCTGACAGATTAAGTGTAGAAAAAAGGACGAAACTAAGTTTCTGTATACTTTAGACTCTTATTTATTGTTCCATTGCCTTTTTGAAACAGTTCTGCGAAATTCTAGAAAGAAATACTGGCTTACAAAGTTTGATACCCTTCACATTTTCAATTTTCTAAGAATATTCCGCTTTCAATCGCTTAAATATTTAAAAAACCAATTGTGAAAATCTTGACTTATCGTTCCATTCTATACACCTGATGAGTGTGTCTATCTGTACGAAACCACAAAACTTTGGGAAAAAATACCAAAAATTGAGGAAAAATGAGGGAAAAAAGTTTCGTCCCAATCGGGATTCGAACCTCCGACCTTCAGTCACAAGGTCAGCAACTCTACCTACTGAGCTATAGACGCTTAGAGGTCCAGATGCAAAAATTCCAATGTGACATTTCCGAAATTGAATAACTCGATATTTCTCCCGCTGGGGCTCTTCTCCTCCAAACAGACAAAGTTCCGCGTAGTTCCCATAGAGCTGGTAAGTTGCCATGCCATAAATACTACAGACATGCACCGCAGTTGGTGTATAGAATGGAACGATAAGTCAAGATTTTCACAATTAGTTAAAACTCGCACCCACGAAATTGGGAACCAGAATTAATACAGTAATTTAAAAAACCTCCAACAACTCGACCGCTTAAAAAAAGGTGAGCTTATTTCACTTAAAACACTACTGGACCATTTGGTGAACCTAAAAGTCAACACAACGCTATTACGCAATGTGAAGAGTATAACAAGTTGAAATTTTCATAGAAAAGAAAAAATAACACAATCGGGCGCAATACATCTGAGAGATTATTTCATCCCCTCCCGCCCCTCAGACATATGGTAGATAGAAACTGAAAACTGATTTAGGTAGTTAATCGATAAAAATTAAGCTACTGTGAGTTTCAGATCTCTCCCTTTTCATATCGCTGATTGGCGCAACAAAAACTGGTCACTTAATCTGTCAGATGCATTGCGACCGCCCGAAGGTTAAATGCGAACCCCCCCCTTGACAAAATCCTGGATCCGCCACTGACAGTGCAACATTTTGACCTCTCGTACAGCATTGGCAAATGTACAGCAAAATGTACAGCATTCCCCATGCCACACAATGAAACCTAATTCACTACATAAGCCCCTCCATGAGGCATGTGATCAGTCATATCTACTTTTAAGGTGAAGTGTTTAATCGCACTTTGACGCTTGACAATCGTCCAATTTGACCCTTCCCGATCTCACTGAAACTTGGACACTTGTAGAGCTACTTGGGAACGCTTATATTTGCTCCAAAACTCACGGTCCACCTATCCGCATTCGGTAATCCCCTGCCCAAATCTCACTTCTGTGGTTTCGAATCAAAAATTGTCCATAACTTGCAAATTGGGCGAAATTTGGCCAACTTGAAGGGCACCCTACTGCCCATATTTGGTGAACATTTCAAGGCTCTAGCTGCCAAGGTTCAGAGGTTACAGCCGTCAAAAGATGCGACTTTAAGATGGAAAAATCAGCCATTGTACTCCATCCGATTCCTTTATCAACCTCTATAGGAAAATGCTATTAAAGAAAAGACTCAGCATGGTTTTTAGATTTCGCAAATTTTTTTAGAATCCATTTAAAACGGCGTTAAGAGCCCAGGGGAACGGCATGGCATCACTAATGTAACCATGAAGAAATTCATAGGTACTCTCCTCGAGAAATATTGCAACCAGGTTTAGATAAGATTTAGACCTCTGGCTCGTCCTTTGGTTTACTTTAATTCGGTGGCTTATTTTTCGCTCTGCTCAGATCTCGTACTGTCAGTCGCGCATTAGAGAATTCGCTATCATTTTTGTGACGCAGTGCTGTTGGAAAATAGGATAAGGCGAAGTGCAAGCGCAGCGAGCGGTAAGCCAATGGAAGGCAACTCGTTGGATTTGGATCTCTGGCTCGTCCATACATTTATACAGTTCCTGGGGGTCGCCCTTGGCTTCGCTCAGAACTCACTCTGTCTGTCCCGCTTTTCAACAGCCTTGCGACTAGCGCTGGTAGGAAGTGGATAAGGCGAGGTGCAATCGCAGCGAGTGGTGGGCCAATAAAAGGCCATTGACAAAATATAGACCTGTGGCTCGTTCTTAGGATTACTCAGATCATATAACTAGCTTCGCTCCGCTCAGATCTTGCTGTCTGTCGCCCTTTCACAATTCAAAATTGCCCTTCGCTTCTTCCAGACCTCGCCATGTCAGTTGCGCTTTTCAGAATACGACTACATTTGTGACGCAGTGCTGGTGCTAAGAATGATGATCGGTAAGCCAATGGATGCCATTTTGTGAAATTTAATCCTATGACTCGTCCGTATGATAGATTCGGTTGCTCGCAATTCTCTGCGCTCAGACCTCTCTCTGTCTGTCGTGCATCAGAAAATCAGCCAAAATGTTTGCGACATAGACCTCGGACCTGGAACCTGGATGTATGGCTCTGGATTTGCTTGAGAACCGAATTCCGCAAGTATGTGTACAGCATTGGGCTTTTGGGAGTCTGGTCACCTTATCTTAGTGTAGCATCCGATTTTGAGCTCTATTTGCACTTTTTTTTTACTATCTCTCTATGTCTGCATATAGGTAGAAAATACTCACATATAGTGCTCAGTACCTGTGGTTTAATGAGTCTTCTTCACCGACACAAACCTTAACTCCAAACTTTAGCTCTCGAGTAAATTATAGGTAGTTTGCAATTTCATCAAAATAAAGAGAAATCCAGGAATGTTTTAAACCGATTCAAACTACCCCAATCGCGCATTTTATAATATCCTACTCACCTTTTATTGAATAATCCGTGTAAAGGACCTCGAGGAGCTAAATTTTGAAAGGACTTTAAAAGTAAACCAATATTACGTGTTGAACACATTTCACTAATACTTTATTTTCGCTTGATTGACTCGCTACAAAATACTAAGCAAATATTTTTCACCCTATTGAACAAACACCAATAATTGGCCATATATAATTGTTGTGGGTATTCTCAATTCTTTTAATGAGCCATAAAACAGAAAACGAGCGCATTGAGTTTATAGTAGGGATGTCAAAAACCGGCCCATAACCCGGTTTTCGGGTTTTTCGGTTTTTTTGCAAAGCCGGTTAGACTGTCCGGTTTTAACCGGGCTCAATGTACCGGTTTTCGGTTAACCGGTTTTTCATTGAATTGCGTAGAATTTTAGCAAAATAATGCATACACACACACTCGTTAAGCTGATGTTCGTATAGAATTATGACTGTGTAATGGAGCCCTAAAAGAGAAACATGTTGAACTAAAAAGATAATCAAATAAAATTGTCAGAAGTATTCATAATGTTTCAAAATTAGTTAACTGAGTTTTATTGCTAGACAATGTATATAGTGCAGTCAAAATATCCCATTTCAGGCCTCCAAATAGAAAAATATTGAGTAAGGCTATTTTTTGTGGTTTTTGAATCAGCGAGCTCCCAGGAATCTGAAACTCATTTTGTTAAACAAAAATTTGATCGGAAAGGTCCCAAAAAGGATACTCTTTAATCCTTGGCCGGAGGTCAGCATGTGGGGTATCAAATCAAAGGGGACATCGAGTACATTACGGTGTTTGTTTCCTGTTTCAAGGACCCTCAACGGAATAAATCGAGATTAAATCGAAAATTATTGTGTTTTCCGTGTATCTTTCCAAAGCCATAACTACGAGAATAATCCAAGTTGTCACTACGTTTCTCACTTTTCCGAATCTATGATAGGTTAAGATTCTACCATTAACCCTTTCGCTCCCAATGATGCCATATGGCATCATGAAATTTAATGATTTTTCATAGAAAATGTAAGAAATAAATTTTAACTTTTTGTGTGATATTAGACTCTCCCAATAGTGTTTTACCTGGTTGATTTTTTCCAGCGTGAATTTTTTGGTTTTGGGATGTTATTTTTAATGAAATTTTAGGGAAGGTTTAACGATTGTCGTAAAGCCGAAAAACTGATTTATCCATTTCCCAATATTTCCTGATAATAATAATTTTATGCAAATAATTTTAATGGTTTTATTTTGTAAAGAGGTTGTTGTGAGAGAAAATCAAAAGATTTTTCGATATTTTTTTAGGAAAACCCTATGAAGTGGTTTTGCGTGAGGATGATGCCATATGGCATCATTGGACGTGAAAGGCAAATTAGCAAGTCCCCTATTCATATAAATGCTAGTTGCTTGCTGTATGGAAGGCACCCTTAGTTTTTATCCGAATGAGCTAATTTTTGGTGGGTTGGGTGATTATGAGCTCCAATCGCAATAAACCAGAATTTAGCACTCTGCTCTAATTTTGGGGGGAGTTATGGACATGTCCTTTCGCCAAATTCAAATGGGGGGATAATGGGGGTCGTTGATCGGAGCGACTCAATGTTTCTCCCAAAATAATATTGAACTTATTGTGAATACGTGTACGAATTTTTACGGCTGAACTAACATTCTTTCAAGAGCTATGGGGCTTTTAAAAAAGGTATAAAATGAAAAAGTTTTAATTTATTTTTAAGCTAGCGCCGAATCGTTGATTAATACTCTAATGTATTATATATCATTGCAAAGATAATTTTATGTAGTTTTCTTTTGTTCTCAGACTATTTTTTTATATCTTTTGTCGTTTTTGAAATACTTGCAAAAAATCGAAAAATGATCCCAAATTGCAAATTCACATAATTTTAAAATAAATTATCCGTAATATCGTTAAACGCTGTTGTGTGGATAACCCCAAAAATAAAAATACTATTACTGTTAGTGTCAGACGATGCTCTTTAATTGTATATAACATTTTTGTTTGTTTTGTGTCTGGAAATACATACTACTTTGAGCAACTGAGGCATCTATCCCACTGAGACATCTAACCCACTTTTACCCTATCATGAAAAAAAAATTTAATAATAAATTAAAGATGTAATAAAATATTTACATAGTAGGAAAAGCGAAGAGAGGGGGCACGGCACTACAGAATAAAACAGGTTTTCGAAGCAGTCCTATATGTAGGACAGTAGGCACATAGGTAGCTTATGCGGACACAGTCTCTCTCTCTCTGGTTCCTGTTAACCCCTTGTGGGGCATAGGGCATCAACTACGCCTACTTTCCACCTCGTTCTGTTCTGTGCCATCGTCTTTAGGTCTGACCACTGTTTGTTTAATGAAGCAGCCTCGCTATTAACCGATCTTCTCCACGTGTTTCTTGGCCGTCCAACACGGCGTCTAGCATTGGCTCCCTGAGGGTTCCAATCTAGGGCCTGCTTTGCATTTTGTTGGCCCTCTTCGGAGAGTATGACCTATCCATTGCCACTTTCGCCTTTTGACAGAAGTGCCTATCCAATCCAGGCCTGTGATACTCAGGAGATCATCATTGGAAATAATCTCCGGCCAGCGGATTTGTAGGATGCGCCGTAGGCACTGGTTTACGAAAGTTTGCAGCTTAGTTGTTATCTCGTTGGTGACCTTCCAAGTTGAACAGCCATAAAGAAGCACAGATATTACAATAGAATTGAAGATTCGGATTTTGGTGCGCCTGGAAATGTAGTTATTTTGCCAGAAAGGAGTCAAAGTGAAGAAGGCTGCCCTAGCCTTATTGATACGCGATTGTACATCAGCGTCCGCGCCGCCATCTGCTGTGACTATGCTTCCGAGGTAGCAGAATTCGTCAACTTTTTCGACTGCCTGTCCCGAAACACAAATTCCGCTTTGTCCACCAGGATGGGAGCTCAAGTACTTGGTCTTGGCAGCGTTTATCTTGAGCCCGGCATTACGGCTTTCGCAATGCAGAGCCTCGGCCATTTGAGCTACATCCTCCTTTTTATTTGAAAGCAGACAAATATCGTCAGCATAGTCCAGGTGTTGCAGGTAATCAAACATTTTCCATCTGATACCTTTCCTCTGGTTTTGAAGCGCGCTCACTAGTACATCGTTAATGGCTATGAGGAAAAGAATAGGTGATAAAATGCAACCTTGTCTCACTCCACTGTGCACCTCAAAAGGATCTGAAAGCTTACCCTTGTGCAAAACGTGACATCGGGCTCCCTGATAAGATTTCTTGATGATGGAAATTATTTTATCTGGTATGCCCCTCCTACGAAGAGCTCTCCAAATATACTCCCGATCAACACTATCGAACGCCTTCTCGAAATCAATGAACATGAGGTGTAATGGGGATCTCCATTCGGAGGATTGCTCAATAATAATTCGGAGAGTGTTTATGTGGTCGCTACATGAAAAACCCTTACGAAAGCCAGCCTGTTCATTGCTTAAAGTGCGATCAACTTCATCCTTGATCCGGTTAAAAACAATTTTAGCCATCAGCTTGGATACAGCTGGAAGTAGGCAAATACCGCGCCAATTATTACAATCCTTAAGGTTACCCTTCTTGGGAATTTTAATAATTACGCCCTTTTTCCATTCTACTGGAAGAGTTTCGGTTTCCCAACACTCTCTGATGAGGGGAAGCAGAATATCCGCTGTAGCATTCGAATCCGCTTTAAATAGTTCGACCGGAATTCCATCTATCCCCGGGGCCTTACCGGCGTCCATAGATTCGATAACCCGCTTTAATTCCGTCTTAGATGGTGGTCTGGAATTAATACTGGCTACTGGAGTGACGTCTTCTTCTGACGATGAAGATGCACTTGCAGGCCCGAAACGGTTGTTAAGGACCTCAAAAAAGTGCTCTTTCCATCTCTGAAGCTGCTGTTCTTCAGTAACAAGCAGTAACCCTTCTTTATCTTTCACAGGATGGTCCGTTGTGAACGACTTGCCAATTAGTGGTTTAATTAGCTTAAATAGGGTACCGCTTTCACCACGGTAAGCCGCATCATTTGCCTCCTTCGCTAAAGCGTTGATGTAAGTACGCTTATCACGCCTCACACTTCTCTGCACGCCTTTTTGTAGTGAACGGTATTCAGCACGAAGTTGATTTTTAGCTGAATCATCAGCAGCAGAGTTAATCTGTTCCTTAACTCTTTTGCGTGCTGAGATAAGAGACCAAGTAGCATCACTGATAAATGGTCTCCTACCACGATCCAATCTTCCCACAGTCGCTTCGCCACATGAAATAAAAGAATCCTTTGCAAAATTCCATCTATCTTCAATTGTAGGATTCTGAAGAGATGTTGCTGCACAAGCTTTCTCGTGCAAGGCGGTCGAATATGCACGTCTAGTTGAGGAATTTTTTAGCTTTTGCACATTAAATCGTGGCAAGATTCGCGTGTTGTGAGATCGTTGAATTGCTGCCGTTCGTAAGCGAAATTTCGCGATAACAAGGTGGTGGTGGCTGCCAACATCAGCCCCACGCTTCGACCTGACGTCTAAGAGGCAGTTTCTCCATGTGTTAGAAACAGCAATATGGTCAATTTGGTTCTCTGTTCTGCCATCAGGAGAAATCCAAGTTGTTAGGTGGCAGGGTTTATGCTTGAACAACGTTCCGCCAATGACTAGTTGCCGAGAGTTACAAAACTCCACGAACATTTCGCCATTGTTGTTCCTGTCGCCAAGCCCGTGATTGCCCATAAGATGTTCCAAGCCTAAATTATCAGTACCGACATTGGCGTTGAGATCCCCCATTATAATTTTGATGTCACCCCTGGGAGCCATATCAAAGGTGTCGCCTAGTCGCTGATAAAAAACGTCCTTTGCGGATTGGTCTGCAGGTTCAGTCGGTGCGTAGCACTGAATAATTGTGATGTTTCGTACTCTGGATTTGAATCTGGCTGTGATGATACGGTCGGAGATAGGTTTCCAGTCGATAAGGGATCGGCGTGCATTCCTAGTCAACAGGATTCCGACGCCCGCTTGCCGAGGTGAATTATCGTCTTCACTTCCAGAGTAGAGCAATACGGTGCGAGAGCTTGGTGATAAAGTCGCCCCCGATCCGAGCCATCTTGTTTCGCTCAGTCCTAGTATAGCGATGTTGTATGCGGTCATTTCCTGTTCGACTTCTGTGAGCCTTGTGTTATTACACTCTCCCCACATCGTCCGAACGTTCCAAAAACCGATCTTAGTCCGTTGTTTATAGCCAAAAGTCGTTGCCGTTTAATCAGTCCGAGGTATCCGAGGCTCGTTTGATGTTTCGAGTGTAAAGTAAATTTCAGGTACGCAGGATACAAGCCTACATACCCTATCCCTCAAGTCGCCTTTTACGACAAGCCGGGATCGCTGTGGTATAATTCTAACCCCAAAACCACAGGGGTCAATTTTTTGTTAAGTTTCGTACATATCTAAACCCTTGAGCGCAAACCAGATTTGCTGCGCGCACAATTGTGGAGATATGTTCGAAACTCAGCAGAGTTTTATTCTCTCCTGTCCCTTAAGTCGCCTCTTACGACACGTCGGGAAAGACGGTAGCACTATTCTTCACCCGTGCAACAGGGCCAACCGGACACAGTGCTTTGGTATAATTTTCTACACATTACTTTACAAAAATAGCAGTTTTCAGCATCTTGGCCATGTCTTACGGACGAAATTTGTATAGTGAGTAGTTTACTCAATATGTTCTATGAGACACATACGACTAATGGAGCTTGTAACTTTGTCGTCTATGAGTCATATTAGCCTCATCAAATATAAAAATTTCCAGTTATTCCATGTTGAAATAATCGCAGATAATTTATTTAAGTATAACTACACAAAACTGTCAATCGACATATCGAGGGCTTTGTCATTAACAAGTCGAGACAAGTGTTCACGAAAAGGCAGGAGGGCCTACTCAATATGGGTTTGAACTTCGCCCTTCACGACACCAATCTTCCGGTTGAGGACTTAGTCATCGATATTGAAGCCGGAATACAATTCGAGGATATTGGAACGAAGGAGACCATACGGAAGGAAGTGGAAGCGGCTATAGCGAACCCGACAGTATCAAGGCTGGGAGCAGCGCAGACGAACATCGTGAAGGAGCTCAAGCAGAAAGGCGTCTACTACCTTCAAGCAGACAAGAATAACGCAGTAGTAGTGGTGGATAAGGAAGACTACGATTCAGCAATGTTCGAAAAACTTAACTCTGGTGGGTACTTCGAACTGCGCAAGGATCCTCTTCCGGACTCTATCAAAAGGGTGGAGAAGGTGTTGAAAGAGTGCACCTCCATCATTGATCAACCCTCACAACTGCGAATGCCAAACCCTGTCCTGCCAAGGATCAAAGGCCAGCCCAAAGTCCACAAGCCCGGAAACGAGTTCAGGGAAATCGTCGCAGCCACCAATTCACCAACGCAGGACATCGCGAAATGGCTACTCCGGAGGTTCAATTCTTTAGGCGGAAGCGCCTCCAACAGAAGTCTGACGAACAGGGAGGATCTCATCGACAAGCGACAAGCTCAGCAACGCAGGACCAATATCAGCAGAGGAGCAATTTTTATCGTTTGACGTCAAAGCGCTCTTCCCCAGCATCCCGGTGATGGACGCTCTACTCCACCTGGAAGAATGGCTGCTATCGAAGGGCCATCGCCACCTTGGAGAAGGGAAGTTAATCTGCTCATGCGACTAGCTAAGGTTTGCATGACGGAAAACTATCTCACTTTCCGAGGCAGGCTCTACAAGGGCACCAGAGGAGTGGCCATGGGTAACCCACTGTCTCCTTTCATAAGTGAAATATTTATGAACCGGATCGAAGGACAACTTTAGGAAAGGAGACAACTACCGAGGTTCTGGGTAAGATACGTGGATGATGTGCTAGCAATCATCGAAAAGGACGAAGGCGAGCGGATTCTGAGCCATCTGAACAATGCCCACAACAACATCCAATTCACGATGGAAACAGAGATTAATGGTGAGCTGCCATTCCTTGACCTTAAAATCATCAGGAATAACGGCGAAATCGAATTTGATATATATCGGAAACCCACCGACACTCAGCGCACTATCCCATCTAACTCTAACCATTCTTTTCCACAGAAGATGGCACCGTTTCACTCGATGATTCACCGCTTATACACCGTCCCGCTGAGCAAGGAGAGGTTTGAATGGGAGCATCATCACATCATTCAAACAGGCCAGAAGAACGGATACGAACCACGAGTGATATCAAACCTCATCTGAAAGAAGAAGACCAGGATAGAGGAGAGAGCGATGACCACGTTACAACGCACCGAAGAGGAGGATTGGAGTGACACATTCGAGAATATCTTGGCAACTATGGAAGGCGATGAAGGGAATAGGTTTGGACATAGTTTCGACAAGCAGACAACAAAAGCTAGGGAACAAACTAGGATCGACCAAGGACAAAAAGGAGGAACACGAAGAGTGCGGAATATACAAGGTATCGTGTCCAGGATGTGAAAAAACGTATAGGGCAGACGAAACGATTAGTAGCAGTCAGATGGAACGAACATATAAGGGAAGCATAAGTCGCCAAGAAGAACAACAAAGACCCGGGGTCGATAAAATCGATGGTGGCACGACACATGGTGGAAATAGGGCAAGACATAACATGGGATAGCGTCAACATCATTCACCGAGGAGTTAATCGGCGCAAGCTCGATGCAGTGAAAAGCCTAGCGATTCTTAAGGAACCGGAACATTGCAGAATGAATCACGATACCGGCAACATACAATCAAGGTTGCTGAGGAAATTATCCGAAGCAGGCAAACGCACTTAAAAGTTGGGAGTGACTTGTAGGGTAATTAGGGGGTAATCAACCCAGGCAGGAGATACCATTACTTCTTTAGGTATATTAAAGTAGGGAACATCAAATAAAAATCAGTGGATCTGTACTGAAGAAGGGCACAACTGGTGCCCGAAATGTTCATTTACACAATAATACCGTCTTAGGAAATACCACTCCTTCTTTTTCAATCTATATTACAGGCGAGGAAAACATCGACACAGCTGGAAGTTTTTTTGTCAATCGACGTTTGGAATTCCATCCTGGCTATTTTCTAATATCATAATTGCTTAGAAAAAAAAATTAACAAATCGAAAATACAAGCAAATGCCACATTAGATATGAAAACTCAACAAAAACCTCCATGCGCATTTTCTGCGATCCATTGAACTGTTAGTTTCCAAACGCACGTTGTTTCAATAATTTAGATACAAACAAAGAATGTCCTTCACGAAGAATCCTAACATGAACAATTTTCGAAAATTGCTGATTTTCGGAATATTTTTTTTTTTAAATTATCGACAAAAACTTACTTCACTAATAGTTAATATTAACAAGAAAATTCCTCTTGTATCATTTCCTAACGTCCAAATCGTGCCAAATGTCTAACTCGCTACAGAGTGTCTAATATTTTAGGTGTCACTTAGTGACAGTAGGCATATCTGGTTTAATTTCCCTGGCTGTTTCCGTGAACCGATTTCGATGAAACTCGGGCGCTTTGCATTTTAACATTGAAGGTTGGTGTGGGCCCTAAAAACTTTTTTCAGTGTGTGTGCACTATAGAGAATATGGATATCTACATACAGGATTCCGGGAGACGAATCCTTTAGAAAATATGTAGTTAAAAACCAAAAGGCCGTTTAGATATCTGGAAAGTTCCAGTTTCAATGAAAAGTGACGTTATTCAACCAAACTTCCAGTTTATGGACCTATAGGGACCTATTTACAATTTGCGTGTTGCTATAAATTAGTATTTAGCTTAAAATGCCACGGAATCTGAGTTAAAAAAAAATATTCTGTCATGAATTAGAAATAATGAAGCTGAAAATGTGATACCGTTACGGAATCTAGCCAAGATGTGCACACTTTTAAAATTACTTGCCGCAAGGCCCAAGTGCGCTTTTTCTACAGTTCAGTTATTTTTACTTCGATGATTTAACGCTTTTGATCTTTACGTTCCACAAAGAAGTCCGATTTCTCTCAAAACTCTCGTGGTTTTCACGATAGACGGCATCTACGCGGCGCGACGTAACATACCTGTTGGACAACAATGGTAAAAAGCTGCCCCCTCCAACCTGCCAAGACCCCAAACCAGCCTATGCACTAGGGATGTCAAAAACCGGACGGTTAGTCCGAAAACCGGTACTTTCAGAACGGTTAACCGGTTTTTTCTCCTCCCGGTTTTAACGGTTGGTCCATCCGGTTAAAACCGGAAAAAAATTATTTCAAAATTCATACAATTTTTTATGTTTTCTTGTTTTTTCAGCCTGCAATTCTATTACTTATCCCCTATGGAAAAAAATCGTTTTCAAATTTCAGCCCTTTAAAATGGTCGAACGCTCTTTTTTTTTGCTAATATGTACTCGTAGAACAATCGCTTCGTCAAATTACCTCGTGTATCCTATCTCTTCCAAGGCAGATATTGTTTATGTTAGCACAGCGTTTCACATGTATCTTTGTTGTACAACGTGAAAGTGAATTAATATTCGTGTATAATATATCAGTGCATTTCGCGTATGATCGTGTCCCTAAAAAATTTCGTATTCCGCAAGAGAAATTAGGATGGCCCCTGTTGTAAATGTTTGAATTTTTTTCAAAACTTAATAAAATAATTAATTCAAATCTGACAAATTTTATTTGGTTGTCTTTTTGGTTCAACATGTTTTTCTTTTAAATTAGCTGTCTTACTACATCATGTACGTGAATTTTAAGTTGATTTTGCATACGATACGAACACCAGCAATTGCAAAGTGTGTAAGCATTTTTTTTTTTTAGAAAAATTTTAGGCAAATCAATGCAAAGAACCGGTTAACCGGAAAACCGGTACTTGGAGTCCGGTTAAAACCGGACGGTCTAACCGGCTTTGCAAAAAACCGACAACCGGGTTATGGGCCGGTTTTTGACATCCCTACTATGCACACCCTCGCGACATACTCTATCTATGGCAAAAGAGAGCGGATCCCGAGATGCTCTCTACAAGGCCCTGTCAATGAACAACAAGAACATCGAGAACAAGATTTTGCATTTGTTAAAACTTTTTCGTCTTTCTTTGAAGGGCGGGACACTCCCGCGTCCCTAGATCTGCCACATATGTACATTGTTTTACGCATACATTTGTTTTAATTCGTGGTTTAGTTAAAAAGTTATGGGACTTTGAAATTGCTCTGGGGTCTGGTTGACCCCAACCAACGATTTACGTATGTCACTTTTACCAAACCACGTTTTTGCATTATTGTAAATTTTCAAGTTATGTATATTAATTGGAAAACTGCTAAATATTGCAAAAATGATCGGGTACGCTTGGGACTGTATAATTAGAGTATATTAATGGAAATAGGTGTTTTTTTTTTAGAATGAAGCGCAGAAATTAGGGTGTTTGTAATAGGAGTTTTTCCAAATATATTCAAAACTGATTTATTACCTGACTTTCATTCATTTAAAAAATTTGTTTTCATAATTAGGTCATTAGTTGATATGAGTTTAAAATGATGTTGTTGCGTACCACGGCTCTTTCCATGATTTCAACAGCAACAATCGAACATGAACGAAGTGTACACAGCACATCGTATGCATTTGATTTGACCTCAACCAGCGCGGCTGCTAGAGATCAAATCTAATGCATTTGATCTGCATACAGTGTGTATGTACGTGATGTTGGTTGTTCGCTGTTCAATTTGAGCGACGATGTCTATCGTGGACTGTGTTGCACGGTGGGCTCGTTTTATCAGGTTTTATTCACATGAAGGATGAGTCCACCGTGTTTGAATAGAATTCACGGATGCAGGGGCATGCGGGGGGGCGACCTGACTTAGGTGAAATATTATTCGCAATCAGCTGCTGGATTTTTGTTGGATGCATGTTAGTGACGTATGTTGATGTTACCGACGACCGGTATTGCATTCGGCATCAAATGAGATGTTCCTTGTTGGAGGGAGTAGTTTGATGGCCGAATGCATTATCCGTTGTCGATGACATCAACGGGTCGTTGGACTTGAAGATTCCGTTTTTGGATGGACAATTTGGCGGAGAAAGGAATCCGTTTTTTTTTGGTCAGTTAGTCGGTGGACTGTTGGTCGATGCGGTTGGATGGTTTTTTTTTTGGTGGAATAAGAACGGAAAGTTTGGCATATTGGAATTTATTGATAGTGCTATTTTGAAATATATTTCTATGAAATTAAGAACCAATTGTGCAGTGCCGGAAGTGGTTTATGCCAAAAAAATAAGTTCGTGATCGATTTTAAATACCAATAAAGGTTCACTAATAGTGCACTAAAATACAGTGTCGTGAAACCAAGAAATTTGCCATATCACGTTCTATACCTTTTTTTTTTAAAAAACACATAAATTGTGCGTACGTCCTGGAAAAGTGTGGTTAGCAGTGATTCTTTCAAAAACCATAAACTGAAAAAGAACAATCAACGTAACTACATCCAGTGGCATCATTATTGAAAAACAATCAATTTCACCGGACTGAATTCAACCATCTGCCCGATACACCGACCATCTGCATCGTGCGTATGCACACCAGTAGCTCGACCAAACATTGCATCTATCTATCTATGCTTAAAGCACCTTCATCCTTGCCCGTCGCCTGTTCATACAGAATCAAAACGACTGATTGGAAGAGTCGAGCGACCCCGGACCATAATATAGGAGAGAGATCGAAGTGGATCAATTGGAGCAAATTGACGAAAACAGGGTGATCCGGAGTTCGGAGAAATTCAGATTGTGAAATTTTGCGTGAATTTTATAAATTTTATATTCGAATTATTTCCATAAATTAAAAAAAAAATTGAAATTTCAGTTAAAAAAAAAAAAATTGAATTGAGTCGAAACAGTGCACCACGATCGATCGGCGGACGCTCCACAAGACTTGTAAGTTTATTTTTTAATTCTATCCTTTAATAATAATATAAATTTGAATTCTTTCGTTTTGAATTTCATTTATATTTTTTTTTATAGTTTTTTTTATGAATTGTTTGCATCTATTCTATTCCTTTTTTTTATCTTTTTCCATTTGTTTAGTTTTTTTATACGTTTCTTATTAATCATTCATTACATTCATTTTGTTTCTTGTTTGAATTCGAATATAAATATTGAAAAATGATTCACTAAATCTTTTAATTGGGTTCTATCGTGTCCCGAAGGATGGGCACAATCCCTCCCAAGTCCCATCCTTTTAGTTTGTTCCCGTTTTTACATGGTGGCTCGCAAGGACCGTAACGCTCTGGCCCAAACAACCCGCGACATACGCTGGCCTCGCCGGGCCAATATGCCACCGGGTCAGTAGCGTACGGTAATTTTTTTTTGTTGCAGTGACGGCGGCTCGATAGGATAGCCGTGGTCCGCGACAGAATGGCGCCCAAATTAAAGGCTTATTGTATCCGATGGCCTCAGCCATCGTTTGATTTTATGTTGAAATCAGTTCGAATCGAAAGCTAGCGGTCCATTATCGCGGGCCGCGCATCGAGAAGCCGTCATTGCAACAATGGCGCTCAATGGTTGTCCCGACAGGAGGTGGGATTTCGTTGTAGGGTGCCTCGACCATCAAGACTACTCCTACATCTCCCGCGTGAGATAAGGCCCATGGTTGGCTGTTGGAATTAGGAGTAACTTGATGGTTGTTCATCTGCGTTCGTGGATGGTTGCAATTCCTCTATGATCTATATCCGGATCATTCCGTAGTACTTATTGTACAGTTTCGAATTAGCTTCAATGAGGTACTGCAACTCCGCGACGCAACGGAAACCCATCCTCCTTCATTTTTTTTTTCTCTCGTCCCAATTTTAATACCCTTCTTATCCCCATCCCTTTGTGTTCATTTGGAAGGATACGGTAGAACCCATTTTTTTATGAAATTTAATTTTGCTTATTTTTGACATTGTTTTTTTGTGGTTAAATCAAATTACTACAATTTTTCTTTTTCACTAATATTTTCGAACTTTTGAATTGCTGACCTTGTGTTTATTTTTTTTATCAATTTATTTATCGAAGTCATGGCTCATAATAGAAACCCAAACATGCCGGGACCATTTGACAGATATTTACATGGGCCTTTTAACCAAACTCCACCTGGGCCACCCTATCAACAATTTCCTCCTGGATTTAATAATCAAACCACGTCTGGGTTTCACAATCAAACACCTCCATTATATAATTTGACTACCCCTAACATCTCTCATCCTTTCACGAGCACCGTTTGTGTGGACAGTCGACGACAGGGCGTAGAGATGCTGAAATGGGGCTTCACCTTTGATGGGTCAACAAACGGCCCGACTGCCCAGCAATTCCTGTTCCGGGTAAACACCTTGGCACAGAGCTACTCCATGCCTGAGGACCGCGTGGCTACTGACATACATTTCCTCCTCAAAGGTCCAGCTGCTAATTGGTACTGGCAGTACCGATTTCGGAACCCCTGGCTGTTGTGGAGTAATTTGCAGGCTGAATTCCTCGAAAGGTTTCAGATTCATAAGACGGATGTCTACACGCGCTACGCCATTTATGCGCGCTACCAGAAGTCCGGCGAGAGCATGCGCGATTTCTGCGCAGCCATCGATGCGCTAAACTGTGAGTTGAGGGAACCATTAAACGATGTTGACTTACAAGTAATGCTAAGGCGCAACATGAACCGAAGGATGCGAGAGTATTTAGCGGCCTTCTGGTATCCCTCAGCTCGCGAATTAATTCGAGCCGCGATATCCGTCGAAGAATCGTGGAACCTCTCGAGGGCCGACGCTCTTGGACAACCCACACAGGCAGCGGTTCATGAGATTACTGCCGAAGAACCCGGCTTCGGATTCGATATGGTTGAGGCAATTGGCGCACCGAAACCAGCACCCGGTTTGGCAGGACCGGCCCAAAGCACTTACAGAGTTTGCTGGAACTGTAAGGAGATGGGGCATTCATTCTTTGACTGTCCCATACCCGTTCAGCATACCTTTTGCTTCGGCTGTGGTTTGGAGGGTACTGTCAAACCAAAGTGCCCGCGCTGTAGCGTTTCGGGAAACGTGAGAGGGAGTGTGCGACCAATGGGGAGCTCTCACATTCCTTCTCACCAGGTTTTGAGACGACCCACTACCGCGGAGGTTGCGACCAATGTCGATCCGGAGCTGCGCGCTCTTCAAAAGTAAGGGGGTACAATAACAGATTTTCGCGTTCCTGGAGGTACTTCCAGGACAGGCGTCTTCTGAAGCAGGCTTGCATCGCCTCCATTGTATCTCACGACCTTGACAATCGTCCATTCGCCGAGATTACTTTGCAAGGTCGGAAGATCGAAGGATTGTTGGACAGTGGCGCCAGTGCTAGTATCCTAGGCCGAGGAGCCTTGGACCTGATAAGTGACCTTGGTTTGCATCTGCATACGATGCAAACTAGCGTCAGCACCGCATCAGGTCAAAAGGCTCCCGTCTTAGGATACGTGCGGGCATTGGTTCGATTTAAGGACAAATCGAGGTCCATGAGGCTGCTCGTTGTCCCAAGTCTCACAAATCCATTGTACTTAGGAATGGATTTCTGGGACTTGTTCAAAATCGTTCCAATGCAGGTTGCCACTGTTGAACAGGAGCATGTGCCGCCTGTTTCAGAGGACTCTCTTCAATTATCTCCAGCTGATCAGCAACGACTCGACTTCGTCAAACAGCAATTTCCCTCGTTCCATGAAATGGGTCTTGGAAAAACTAGTCTGCTGTCGCACGTAATTGACACCGGCGACGCCAAGCCCATCAAGCAGAGACATTACGCTGTCTCTCCCGTGGTACAGAAATTGATGTATGATGAACTCGATCGGATGCTGTCCCTGGGGGTAATTGAAGAAAGCCATAGCGCCTGGAGTTCTCCAGTTACCTTGGTGCGAAAACCGGGGAAAGTGCGTCTTTGCCTCGATGCTCGGCGGTTAAATGAGGTTACCATCAAGGATGCGTATCCTCTCCCGCTCATTGAAGGATTACTGGCCAGAATGCAATCCACCCGATTCATTTCGGCTGTCGATTTGAAAGACGCTTTCTGGCAAATTCCTTTGGATGAGGGTTCCCGAGAGAAAACGGCGTTTACCGTTCCTGGCAGGCCCTTATATCACTTCAAGGTCATGCCTTTTGGTCTCTGCAATGCGCCACAGACCATGTGCAGGCTCATGCATAAGGTCATACCACATGAGCTACAAGACAAGGTATTTGTCTATTTGGATGACTTGCTCGTCACCAGTCCCACTTTTGAGGAACATTTGGAACTTCTGGCAAAAGTTGCAAATTTCCTCAAAGTGGCTGGCTTAACAGTCAACGTGGAGAAGAGCAAGTTCATCCAAAAGGAGATAAAATACCTTGGATATGTGGTTAGTGATGGTATCCTTATGACTGATCCTGACAAGGTCTCTGGTATCATTGCATATCCAGAGCCCAAAAGTGCAAAGGACGTAAGGAGATTTATGGGCATGGCAGGGTGGTATCGTCGTTTCATCCCAAATTTCTCGGCGGTGACAGCCCCTCTTACCGATTTGTTGAAAGGAAAGCGTTCTTTTAAATGGACGGCCGCCGCCAGTAATTCGTTTGAGCGGGTGAAGGAACTGTTAGTTTCCGCCCCAGTGCTAGTCAATCCTGACTTTACAAAGCACTTCTATATTCAGTGTGACGCAAGTAGCACTGGAGTTGGAAGTGTTTTGTTTCAGAAGGATGATGATGGTGGAGAGCATCCCATCGCCTATATGTCCGTGAAACTTAATGCTGCGCAACGCAACTATAGTGTTACCGAGTTGGAATGCTTAGCTGCGGTGCAAAGCGTTAAAAAGTTTCGGTCATATGTTGAGGGGCTGCCGTTCACCATCATCACTGACCATGCAAGTCTGAAGTGGCTGATGAGTCAACAAGACTTGTGTGGCCGATTAGCACGGTGGAGCCTGAAACTTCAGTCCTTCAATTTCACCGTCGAGCACCGAAAGGGGACTCAAAATGTAGTCCCAGACGCACTTTCCCGAGCGCACGCGGGCAACGTCTGTTGCCTTCCCGAACATCTGCATGTAGATGAGATTATTCCGGATACAGCTTTCCAGGAACCTGAGTACAAACAATTTTGTGTTCAGGTTCAAGGAAACCCTGACAAATTTGAAAATTTGTATGTTCGGGATAATCGCATCTATATCCTTCAAGGTGAACCCGGGGAGACAACAGACCTTCCTCGCGCTAAATTGTGGGTCCCTGAAATCTGCCGGCCTAGCCTGATCAGCCGTGCTCATGATGATCCCCGTGGGTCTCATTGTGGAATTCGGAAGACGCTTGATGTTTTGCAACGTTATTATTACTGGCCGAAAATGCGATCCGATGTTAGAGCACACATTGGCAAATGCGTAACGTGCAAAATGATCAAGCCTCCGAATTTCCGAATGAGACCACCGATGGGATCACCCCGAGAGACTGATCGGCCTATGCAGCGTCTCTTTGTGGATTTCATGGGACCCTACCCCCGGTCCAAAAAGGGGAACACCCACATCTTCGTAGTTCTTGATCACTACAGCAAATTCGTATGGCTTAAGGCTATACCGAAAGCCACTGCTTGAGTGATCATTAACTACCTTAGAGACGAGGTCTTTCTGACCTTCGGAGTGCCAGAGTTTCTGCACTCCGACAATGGGAAACAGTTCGTGTCCGTAGCATTTGAGGGGTTTTTAAAGGAGTATGGTGTGAAACACATTTTTACTCCTTTATATTCCCCCCAGTCAAATGCTTCGGAACGAACCAACCAATCAACGCTAGCGGCAATTCGTGCATATGTAGGTTCTGATCATCGGAACTGGGACGAACACTTGGCCGAATCGTGCAGTGCATTCCGTAATGTTGTGCATGATTCGACCGGATTTTCGCCTCATTTCCTGATGTTCGGATACCATCCTATTCGACATGGCGAAGACTATACCCTCCTGAAATCATTGCAGGCCTTTGAGGATGGAGAGGTATGTCTTCGAGCCAATGGCGACCGATTGCGGCTAGCGCATGATTTGGTAAAGGAGAAATTGGCCGAGGCATACGCCCGTGCTGCTCGATCTTACAACCTCCGCAGTCGGCCAAAGTCTTTCTCTCCCGGTCAGAGAGTCTTCGTTTCTAACCGTGTTCTTAGTAGTGCTGCGGACCGTTTTGCTGCTAAACTAGCCCCTAAGTTTATCAGTGCAACGGTCCGCCGGAAGACTGGTCAAGTAACGTATGAATTGGAAGATGACAAAGGAAAGTTCCTTGGAGTCTACCAAGCTCATGATATACGTTCTTAACCGTCTTCGGTGTTTCTCTTTTTGGATCCTACTCACAAAGCCCGGCTACTTTGAGACTCATCTAGGGTCGGGTCGTCCCCACGATTGTTGCGTACCACGGCTCTTTCCATGATTTCAACAGCAACAATCGAACATGAACGAAGTGTACACAGCACATCGTATGCATTTGATTTGACCTCAACCAGCGCGGCTGCTAGAGATCAAATCTAATGCATTTGATCTGCATACAGTGTGTATGTACGTGATGTTGGTTGTTCGCTGTTCAATTTGAGCGACGATGTCTATCGTGGACTGTGTTGCACGGTGGGCTCGTTTTATCAGGTTTTATTCACATGAAGGATGAGTCCACCGTGTTTGAATAGAATTCACGGATGCAGGGGCATGCGGGGGGGCGACCTGACTTAGGTGAAATATTATTCGCAATCAGCTGCTGGATTTTTGTTGGATGCATGTTAGTGACGTATGTTGATGTTACCGACGACCGGTATTGCATTCGGCATCAAATGAGATGTTCCTTGTTGGAGGGAGTAGTTTGATGGCCGAATGCATTATCCGTTGTCGATGACATCAACGGGTCGTTGGACTTGAAGATTCCGTTTTTGGATGGACAATTTGGCGGAGAAAGGAATCCGTTTTTTTTTGGTCAGTTAGTCGGTGGACTGTTGGTCGATGCGGTTGGATGGTTTTTTTTTTGGTGGAATAAGAACGGAAAGTTTGGCATATTGGAATTTATTGATAGTGCTATTTTGAAATATATTTCTATGAAATTAAGAACCAATTGTGCAGTGCCGGAAGTGGTTTATGCCAAAAAAATAAGTTCGTGATCGATTTTAAATACCAATAAAGGTTCACTAATAGTGCACTAAAATACAGTGTCGTGAAACCAAGAAATTTGCCATATCACGTTCTATACCTTTTTTTTTTAAAAAACACATAAATTGTGCGTACGTCCTGGAAAAGTGTGGTTAGCAGTGATTCTTTCAAAAACCATAAACTGAAAAAGAACAATCAACGTAACTACATCCAGTGGCATCATTATTGAAAAACAATCAATTTCACCGGACTGAATTCAACCATCTGCCCGATACACCGACCATCTGCATCGTGCGTATGCACACCAGTAGCTCGACCAAACATTGCATCTATCTATCTATGCTTAAAGCACCTTCATCCTTGCCCGTCGCCTGTTCATACAGAATCAAAACGACTGATTGGAAGAGTCGAGCGACCCCGGACCATAATATAGGAGAGAGATCGAAGTGGATCAATTGGAGCAAATTGACGAAAACAGGGTGATCCGGAGTTCGGAGAAATTCAGATTGTGAAATTTTGCGTGAATTTTATAAATTTTATATTCGAATTATTTCCATAAATTAAAAAAAAAATTGAAATTTCAGTTAAAAAAAAAAAAATTGAATTGAGTCGAAACAGTGCACCACGATCGATCGGCGGACGCTCCACAAGACTTGTAAGTTTATTTTTTAATTCTATCCTTTAATAATAATATAAATTTGAATTCTTTCGTTTTGAATTTCATTTATATTTTTTTTTATAGTTTTTTTTATGAATTGTTTGCATCTATTCTATTCCTTTTTTTTATCTTTTTCCATTTGTTTAGTTTTTTTATACGTTTCTTATTAATCATTCATTACATTCATTTTGTTTCTTGTTTGAATTCGAATATAAATATTGAAAAATGATTCACTAAATCTTTTAATTGGGTTCTATCGTGTCCCGAAGGATGGGCACAATCCCTCCCAAGTCCCATCCTTTTAGTTTGTTCCCGTTTTTACATGGTGGCTCGCAAGGACCGTAACGCTCTGGCCCAAACAACCCGCGACATACGCTGGCCTCGCCGGGCCAATATGCCACCGGGTCAGTAGCGTACGGTAATTTTTTTTTGTTGCAGTGACGGCGGCTCGATAGGATAGCCGTGGTCCGCGACAATGTTTTCAATTCACGAATCAATTTTTTATTTAGTAGGAAATGTTTTGGGTAGGTAGGTACATTGCGTTACTACATTTAAAGGAGTCAATTCCTAAAAATACTTATTTTGGAAACCTTCTTATAGAGCTTTAGAAAGCCTAGAGGTGAACTTGACTCTATACAGAAGGGACAATAAGGCTGGTTTGACGCAGGGTATAATGGAAACCTTCCTCCTTCACTCAACTGCCATCCATCCCCCAGGTTGGGGAAAATTATATGCAAAGATGTTTTCTCTATTGTCTCCACACTTCACATCTGAATCATACTTCTCGCTTATGGACAAAATCCCAAGTAACCAGCACGCTCTTCCTAATCTGTGGGTGGTTTCGTGTGTTGGCGATCAGAGTATACGACAGGAGATATTACTCAGGCGGATATTTCGTGGAAGCTTTAGTTACCGGATGAACTGACTCACTCCTTGATAAGGCGCGTACACGAACATCTATTGGGTGCAGAAGGCAGTGTAGGGAAGCCGCTAAAACGATTAAAAATGATTTACTATTGGCCTAAAATGACTTTTACCAGCACGTCACATCCTGTATTAAAGTAGGTACTAACATCGTCAGTTCACGTATGAAATCCATGCAAATACTGTCAAAATTTTGATGATCGTGAAATCGATTTCGCTTGGTGGTACTCACTTCACATGAAAGTCTCCACACCGGTTTTTGACATTTCCACAGCGAAAATAATGCAGTTGCACTTTATTTCACAATGAAAAGATGTCATCGACAATCAATTAGAACGCGAGTGGACATTTATGTTACATTGAGTGAATAAATATCATTAGTTTGTACGGCCTATAAGATTTTATCAAAAATTCTTGAAAACAGAATCAATCCGTACGCAGAACAAATCATTGGCGAGTATCAAGGCGGCTTCAGACCTGGTCGTTCAACGACCGATCAGCTTTACACAGTGAAGCTACTACTCCAAAAGTGCTGGGAATACAACATCGACGTATACCAAATCTTTGTCGACTTCAAGCAGGCATACGACAGTATCGGCCGGAATGTACTGTACAACATTTTGCTGAATTTTGGTATACCGGCAAAGTTAGTGCGACTCACAAGGATGACGATGACTAATACCGTCTCGCAGGTCAAAGTGCAGAACCGACTCACTGACCTATTTGAAACTCGTACTGGACTCAAGCAGGGCGACGGGCTGGCGCCGACGCTCTTCAACCTGGCTTTGGAGTATGTAATTCGAGCCATGAATATGGACAGCAGCGGAACGCTACTCATCAAGTCGACTCAATTAGTAGCGTAGGCCGACGATATCAACATCATGTCTCGACGGTTGGGTGATGCAGAAAGCCTCCTGCATAACCTCAATAACGCCGCATTGGAAGTTGGACTACACATCAACGAAAGCAAAACAAAGGCCATGATGCAATCGAAAACAAGGACGCCAGCAAATTCAAGCATCACAGTGGGGGACCTTAATATCGAGTATGTAGACAACTTCAACTATCTGGGTTGTAACTTATCAAAGGACGCCAACGAAACCGACGAAATTAAGCGACGGATACAACTAGCCAATAAGACATATTTCTCGGTCCTCCCTTAATTAATTCGAAACTTGCGCACAGGAACACGAAGCTCCGCGTGTACAAAACGATCATCCGACCCGTGCTATGTTATGGCTGCGAAACATGGACCCTTACCCAAGCCTCCGAAGTCTTGCTAGACCGATTCGAACGAAAGGTCCTTCGGCGAATTTTCGGGGCCGTTCGCGAGCGAGACCAATGGCGTATCCGATACAACCATGAGTTGTATCAATTGTACGATGAGCTGGAAGTATCGAAAATCGTGAAGCTTCAACGTCGGCAATGGGCGGGGCATGTACAACGGATGGACGACAATCGCATGCCAAAGAAAGTTATGAACGCACAACGAATTGACGGAGCGAGGTTGCGTGGACGACCGAGAGCTCGCTGGGAGAACTCCGTAGGTGAAGACGGCCACCAGCTGCTGGGCTTCCGAAACTGGAGGACAAGGTCACGTAACCGCCACAATTGGAGGTCAACGATTCAGGCGGCCAAGGCCCGACGTCGGGCTATCGTGCCACATTGATGATGATAACAAGGTTGTACTACGCTGCATACTTCCATCAATTTGCGCATGTCAATGATTTATTTCCTTAGAATAAGTATAGACATGGAGAGGTAAAATGTCGAATTTCACGTTAATTTCTTCCGCTTATGCTTTTACATAATAAGTAAAGATGCCGCGACATTTTGATGTAGTGCACGAAAATTGCAGCATGATTAAAAATGATAAAAATAATTGTATTTGGCCAGTTCTTGCAGTTATTCTCTATCATGTTTAAGTCCCTTCCTTACATAAATCCAATACCTTTTCTGAGGCAACAACATGATATCAGCTGTGAGTGACAGTACCCAGCGAATTTTTCTCGCCGCGCCGTTGTGGGCATCAAAAAATGTGCCGCGAATTTGCGAAAATGTGCGAAAATTCGTGACGCGTTGGTGTGGGCATCACTTTACAGTATTTAGCTTAAAATGCCATGGAATCTGTTTTTTTTTTAAATATTCTATCAAAAATATGAAAAAAATAGAAATTCCACGTAATGTCAGACGTGTCCTCCAAGATCTTGAGAGAGAGAGAGAGACGTCCAGGGATACAAGAGGGACCCTTTCGATGATGGAACAAACAGAGCCACCATCGCAGCGATTCACACTGTGAATAGGAGATTGTGCTCCCGCAAGTCACCAGGAAACATTAGGTCAACTTTGGTCGGGCTACTTTTCGCGCCTAAATTCATACCCATTTGGAACAAACTAAATAGTGGTGTGCTAGCACAGTGGGAAAACTCTATCGAAGCTGCAGCGTTCTTGTCCCTTGATATTACAGGCGAGGCGAGGACCACGACGAGCCATAAAACAGATTCACATAATTCGCAACCGTTGCACGCCTTTCTGCACCGCTAAAAGAAGAAGAAGTTCGCAAAAAGTAAGAAAATGTCGTTATTTTTTACATTGATAATTAAATGGACACAATATAGTATCATTTCAAAAATTGGCAGTTTTTGAATGACCGTATACCGTATGATAAAAAGCAGCTAAATAAATTTAACCAAACCAAAGTGTTTTGTCATTACACTACAGTTATATGTTTGGCCAGAAATTCATGCCTATGACAAAGGTCAATCATTTCTACAAACACTTTTTGGCTGATTTATTTGGCTATTACACTGGTGTGACAAACTTTTTGCGTCATTATTGAAATAAATAAATAAATTAGTCAAACTTTCATTGATACTGTAATACATCCTATAGACCGAAACGTTTTTTTTTATCTTTTATCTTTTATTATTGTTTCTTAAAACGTTTTTATCAAAAAATGCTATGACACCCAATTCTGTTTTCCTTTTACGTGTATGCAATTCAAAAAGAATAATAATATAATTAACTGCATTGCATTCGAAATTGTATTGCGTTTATAGTCCAGTAAAAATACAATTAGTAATTCACAAAAATCGTGTGTTTATCTTCGATTTGTAGCACGATTATTGCGGAGATGGTCCCCTGATTTTATTGGAGAAAATGTCATGGCCGCAGTAGGGTGTTTGGAACTTGAGGAAACATGGGCGTATGAGATTTCGGTAAGGGTGGGGGCAACCCCGTAATCATGATTTTCTTAGGAGCTGTACGTGTCAGTCGGGAAAATATTCTTTGGCAAATTTTAGAGCCAAATTTGAGGAAAGTCGAGAATGATTTCCTACACCTGGCCTCCAATTCTAACTTTTTAGACCGTAACTCGTCTATATTGAGTGCTATTTTTGTCTCTCGGACTCTTGCAATTTAAAAGAAATAGACCAAGAGATCAGTTTATGTCGTCTGTCACTATTTTTCTTCTGAGCAAAATGTATGAATCTTTTTTTTGATAGAAATACAGTTTACGGTTTTTATAAGATATCCTCCAAATTTAGCTAAATATTAACAGTGAATATTAAATATTAAATTTGATTGCTGTATCATTCAGCTACCAAATGAATCTTGATAAAATAACCTAAAAGACTAGGGCCCATTCTCTCGTAGATCTTATAGAATGGTTAGTCTTATCGCCCAGAGAAGACAAACACAATATTCAAAAAGCTTCTCCATTATATTGAATTGATTTTTTGTTAATTTTGCATAGTTATGTTATCTTTTGCTTATTTACGCTGTTGGATGAAAGTGCGCAATGATTTTCTCAATCTAAGATGATGGCTTAAACAAGCAAAATATGGCGTAGCTATGCAAAATAAACAAAAATTCCATTCAATACAATGGAAAAGCTTTCTAAATATGGTGTGTGTCTTCTCTACGCGATAAGACTAATCAGCCGACAGGTACTGAAAAAGAGCTATCAGAAACCCGGCCTAGGCCAGGTTTCTGATAGCTCTTATTCAGTACCTGTCGGCTGGTTAGTCGGATTCCATAGAGAAGACACACACAATATTCAGAAAGCTTTTCCATTGTATTGAATGGCATTTTTGTTTATTTTGATTAGTTATGTTATCTTTTGCTGATTTACGCTGTTGTATGAAACCGCGCAATGATTTTTTTGGTAAAGCTTTCTGAATATTGTGGGTGTCTTCTCTATGCGATAAGACTAACCAGCCGATAAGAAGTAGGTACGAAAAATTGACCCACGGAAATATAAGACTCGTTCTTTATAAGTCAACTAGTCAAAGCTGTATACCATTTGTCACTAAAATCCCTTTCATATATAATAAAGCTAAATTCCACTACTTTCCAGGAGGGACTTTCATGTGACAGCTAAAATTGTGTTCTGCAGCTGAGAAGCCATGAAATAAAACGCATGATTATAGGATTCTCGCAAAAGAAACGAGACCGAAGCTAATTTCGAGCGCGGCCGAAATTTGGCTCCCCTCGAGCTAAAAGTTTTTTTCGGGGGTACCTAGGACTTGTATTTCATCCCCTCCATTCTTTTTCTTCTGTCTTCACAAAAGTTCCGTCGACAAAACAATATTTGTGTTTGATTTGGTTCGAAAAAGAGGGCAAATAAAAATATTTACTCAGAAAATGTTATTGGGGGATGCGGGAGCATGGCCCCATAGTACGATTCCATTTGTTTTGACCTTTTTATTTGCTTTGATAAAGACACATTAATTCAAGGTTTCGTGAAATTGGTGTGAACAATTTTTCTTAGAAGAACCAAAATGTACATATGTATTTGTATGGTAGCCCCATGACATCATAGTCGGATTTGATCCAGTCTTACATATGTTTTGTGTCATTAATAGAAATACATTTGTGTGAAATTTGGTTGAAATTGGTGCACACATAGAAAGTTTTTCTTAGAAGAACCTAATTTGGGGGTTGGGTTTGTATGGCAGCCCCATGACACCATTGTCCGATTCAAACATACAAACTGCCTGCAGCAAAAAGAGGCATTTGTGCGAAATTTCAGCTTCATAGCTTTTAAATTGGCCGAGTAAAACCAACGCCGTCTATATATTAAGGCCGCAATGTAGAATCTAGTAGTCTGGCTGGTCTAGCGGTTAGTGCGCGCACCTTCGGTGCACAGGGTCATGAGTTCAAATCTCACCGTGGTTCGTGGTGTTTTTCGAATTCACGAGCTTGTGACGGACTATCATCTCACTCAGATGTTAAATGAGTACCCATTTATGGGGATAAATAACACTGCTGAGCGTGATGCTGATCTCATTACCTCAACAAAAAGCAGATAAGATCTTGGAAACAGAATGTTACTAACACATCCTGCGGCCTTAGTCCAATGCCCAAGCAACAATTCGTTTGCTTTAAAGAAGCACTCCATACTGTAGCAATCATATAGTACCACGAAATTCATTTATCGTGTGACATCGCTTAAAGTAATATTTTGATCCGATAAAACATCCTTATAGTATTTTCCGGAAAACTTATATCATCATTATGGAATAAATTTAAAATGGTGGTATAAAACTTCGATAAAACTGTCTCTAAACGTTAACCTAAAAACGTACTCCTTTAAATACTCCACTCTTGTGATTATTGGATGATACAGCACACACATGCAATGGTCTCTCTAAGTTAACTCACACACATGCATTATATTCTTCTATAGCACAGTCGGTGTCATTTTTATAGTGTGACATTCGTATGGTCATCCAATAAATTGTTCACCGTAGTTTTATAGAAGGATGGACTTTGTGATTTACTGAATTGACACTTATGAAGTGCTCTGGAATACCACGTTTCTTGAATTGAATTCATTGAAATATTGCTTGAAACCAACATTTCCTCACTCCTTGTTAGCTTATGATTCAATTAAGATAATCTCAGCGCAGAAAATGTCTGCATTTTATTGATGAGTGTGTGGATTTATTAAACTTCAACTGATTGACATATAAAGAAGAAGGTGCAATGGAGAAGAGTCGATAAAGAAGTGTTGAGCACTTGTAGTGTTTACGAGCAATGTTAACTATATGTGAGGTTGGCCGAGTGGTTAGGGCGTCGGACTGGCGTACGACAGTCGCTGGTTCGACGCTGGCTGGGGGAATTTTTTTTTCTTTTTTTCACGAGAAAATTACAGAAAATGATGACATAACACATTGATGTATGTCTTTTTCAAAGCTTAGTTCAGTGCTACAATAAGGTGCAATTGGATCAAAAAACGGCGCCAAACGCCATTATTGGACTATTATTCAGAGTTTATACCCTGTAAAGTGCCCCTATTATCGTTAGAAGAAAATATTCTATAAAATATTATAGGGATGAAATTGTTACTTGGGTGCTGGATTGTCGCGCCTGTTATTATTATTATTATTTTATTATTGAATGTAGAATCTTAAACGTCAAAATCAGCTTATAATGTTTGGTTATGCTCGCTAATGTTGCACTGTTTTGTTTTTGCTTTTTATTACGTCATATGCTTGTTTTTGTTGTTTGTTCGTGTAAATCCAAAATTTAAGAGCTAAACTATGACGTCATTGTACAGCTGAGTTGCGGCTATGATATTTCTAAATGGCGTTGGTAAAACGCGTCGCAACAGACGGACCCCAGCAAACAATGGAGCAAGGGTTTGCCAAAACTAATTTGCCCCCAGCAATAAATGGGCAAGGTTTGTCAAAAGTAATTTGTTGATAATATGCCGCAGCAATATTTCCCCTTTTCAATGCTTGCGTATTGGTTTCCCTCTGTAAGCATTTCGCAAATTTATATACACGGACAACAAGTTGTATTTCTCTCGCTGTTCGAATGCTTGCGTCCCTCAGTTCTCTAAGTATTTATCTATTTTGCCAATCGTTTGTATGTGGCAAGGGTTTATCTAATGTAGTTTGCTGTTTATATGCCTAATCAAAGCCATCTTTATACAAAGCCCGGAAGCAGAACACGTTCATATACTTAAGCGCCAAATCATAGGCCTGTTCAGATCGAAAATTTACATTGCGGTAAAGGCAAATCGGGTTGGGTCGCGACAAACTTTACACGAAAAGTATTGGTTCCCGGTCGATTTTCGTCGCGAAAAGTGGAATGTGTCGTGAATTAAAGTGTCTACAATGCAGTGAAAGAACAAAATCCCGACAAAAAGTGAATTTTCCACATGTTTTCGCGATTTTTATCAGAGCAGACACGGTTTTTTTACATGCGCTGTGCTTGTGTTAGTGCATCGTGCAACGTATATACGACATGTTCATAGGCTCGTTTTGTGTGCATGTATATTGCTGCTTCCCGGCTTCTAGTGAAGGTGGCTTTGTGCCTAATGCTTATCTTCTTCAAGCATTAAGTGTGTCAAGTACTTCATATTTTGAGATAGTGATGTGTAGCACATGAATGAGTCGTTCAGTTTGATTGAACGACTCAGTAAACTGAGCAAAAGAGTCGGCTCAGCAGCGGTGCTATTCATTCGTTCAGTTAAAAAATATATAAAATACTTAAATCTATAATTTGCTGACTTGTAGAATACCAAGCGCCAACACTAACATTTTACAAAATTTATCCACTCAAAAATCCCGTAACAAAAGTCAACGATTTCCATTGAACAATGCTCAATATGATGGTGTGGCACACTACTGAGCACTGGGCATGTCTACACGCGAACAAGAACAAGATGAAAACCGTTTTTTTTTAAGAAGAGATTCGTGTGGAGCAAGCCAAGGAAAAATTCGATTTTCATATAAAAACCGGTTTTGTTGTCGCGATTTTGTTCCGTGTAATTTCACGCACTGAGCTAATTTTTTACTCTGACTTCTGACACACTGAACTGATGTGCTCACGACCGAGCACTGAGTGGTTTGTTACTCTTACTCAGATACATTCTATTGTGCTGAGTGAGAATGATGTGAACGATTCGAATGAACCGAAATGAGTAGTAGCATGTAGCATGTATGCTCGTATAATTTTTAACGTAAAAAGCAGGACAAATCCACTAAAAATCGTCGTTTGACCGGACAATGCTACTGAAAAAGCAGGACAGAAAGAAGGACAACCAGAAACACAAATGCCTCTGTAATATTTGTGTACGTTTCTAATTTGTCAGCAACAAGCGTGGATTTTTTGTCAAGTTCAAACACTTGATTCAGTGTAGTACAATCAGAGGAGTATTTTATTTAATGTCCTCCTTCTTCGACAATCACTTAGGCATCAACCTTTGACCTCTGCATACCCTAAATAAAGGGTTTTAAACATGCCTTCAAGGGCAACTGATTACAATGGGTGAGATTACGAAACAAAACAGTTGGGGGGGGGGGGGGGGGCTTCATACGACGGAACTCCGTCGTTATAGCCGATACATCGTTATAAGGGATTTCCACTGTATTTATCAAGAATGGACCAGGGCTTAGTAAAGAGCAATAAATTGGCGATCGTGGTCGCGTCTGGGTACATGAATCTGCGCTGAACATTATGTCCAAAATTTTATACATATAGCTGTGCTGTTTTAAGCTGTAATCTTTGAAAGACAGATTTATTGACAATGTCTGCAAATAATGTCTCAGAACGCTTCAGGAGCAATAATTCCCTGCGATCCCCTCTAACTTTAACAATATAAAAAGCCGACTTGGTCGCCTGGCTGATTCATACAATTTAATTATAAATTTATATAAAATTTAAGTGTAGTTTTCATTAAATTTATTCATCATTTGGTAAGATGCCAATACGCTGTGAAAAACAGGACAAAGCCGGACAAAAGCAGGACTTTTGAGGTTTTGGCAGGACAGCAGGTTATGGCCGAAAAAGCAGGACTGTCGTCCTGCCGAAAACAGGACGGATACGACCATTAAGCATGTATCATTGAGGTTTTCTGATTTCGGCGACATGGTGCGGAGTGCGTGGGCAGTAAAAGTATGGTTGTATAGACAGACACACGGACATGCTCCAATCGACTTCCTTCGTCATGCTGATCATTTATAGACATAATCGTTACAAAATTCATGACGGAGTTAATATACCCTTTCACTCATATAGTGAAGGGTATGATAAACTAAGCAGCCAATCAAGATGTGCTCAATGTGCATTTCAACAAAGAAAAAACTTGCTTATGTATATTAGACGAAATGAGTCATTGTCAGTCAGTCAGTCAGAGGTGATGTGTCGGCTCAGTGAAATGAGTCGAAATTCCCATCACTATTTTGAGAACGTTGGAAGCATTACCTTTGTGGCGTAATGGCAATGTGAGCAGACTGACACGCAGGCGGACCGGGCTCGAATCCTACCACAAATAAAAAGGTAATTTTCTTAAATAAATAATTTCAAATACATATCCCAGTGCCCAAAAGTGTTTTTTGTTTGCCTGCGTTTCAAAAATTACATTGCCAAATATAACATAAAACTAACTTGCAGAATATGTATTGCATTTAACTTATAACCTTTATATAAGCTTGCTTTCTGCAAGTAACCTGCAAGTTAATTGTAAGTTGCAATAGTAACTTACTTTTTTGTACAATCTAGTCCACCAACTAAGTTACTTTCTAGCTTTTGGCAATATTGCCGGCAATATTACGAGGGTGGTTCAATAAGTACCCGTGTTTGAAGACATAGGACGATACTGAGGGAAGTTGGTGTCATCATCGTGTGCTGCCATCTATCAAACGACGCCAAAACAAATTCCAGACTAATTTATAGGTTAGTTTTGATTTTACAGCCATTCGAGTAACGCGTGTTTCGTAATTTTCGAAAAAGAGTAGTATCGTTCGGTAATTCGATTTCTGTTTTTGGTTCAGAAAAAAAGCGAGGAGATAAAAGCGAAGTTGGATCCTATTTATGGGGACACTTCGCCGTCTATAACCACCGTTAGATATTTGTTCAACGAATTTAAACGTGGGCGAACATCCGTTTTTGATGACGAGCGACCAGGACGCCCGGCAGACGTGGTTCCCGATGAAATCATTGAAAGAGTCCACGACATGATTCTCGCTGATCGACGAAAGAAAGTGCGCGAAGTAGCAGAGGCCGTAGGTGTGTCGACGACCGGAACGGCAATTAATATGTTACATGATAAGTTGGCCATGAAAAAATTGTCGGCCCGATGGGTGCCGCGATTGCTCACGGTGGACAACAAGCGGATGCGGCTCTTAACTTCGAAGCAGTGTTTGGAGCAATTTTAGCGAAATCCGAACAATTTTTTGCGTCGAGTTGTCACCGTTGACGAAACCTTGATTCATCACTACACACCCGAAACTACGCAACAATCAAAACAATGGTGGATCTGCTCTAAAGAAGGCCAAAAGGGTTCCATCGGCCGGAAAGGTCATGGCGACGATTTTTTTGGGATGCGAAGGGCGTCATCCTTATGGATTTTTTAGAAAAAGGAAGGACGATCACTGGAAAATTCTACAGTGCGTTATTGGACCACTTCGACAAAAAATTGAAGGATACACGACCGCATTTGGCGAAAAAGAAAGTGCTGTTTCACCACGATAACGCATCAGCGCATTCATCCGGAGTCGGCGCCGCCAAACTGCATGAATTGCTGCCGCATCCTCCGTATTCACCCGATCTGGCTCCCTGCGACTTCTTCTTGTTCCCTAACATGAAGAAATGGCTCGCGGGAAAAAATTCAGCTCAAACGAGGAAGTCATCGCCGAGACAGAGGTGTATTTTGGCGAATTTGACAAATCCAATTTTTTGGAGGGGTTAAAAAAATGGCAGGAGCGTTGGGAAAAGTGTATCTTACTAAAAGAGGACTATGTTGAAAAATAAAGATAAAAATTAGAAAAAAAATTGTGTTTTCATTTCCAACACGGGTAGGTACTTATTGAACCGCCCTCGTAGACCCTTAGGCAAGGCAAATTGTCTCTAACTTACTGGCAAATCGAATTGTTTGCTGGGACAGATAACTTTATGTGAAGTTAGCCCTCACACATTCTCAAATTACGCTCGTAACCGTTTGCTCGCCGGCGGCTACGTTTGTTCGTGAATGTTCGTCAATTATTTTCGTTTGTTCGTCCTTAATTATTATTTAATAATAGCAACTTTAAAATTATGATTGTTAAGTTAGCCCGCCATCTATAAATATGGTTGGATTTGTATAAATTTGGTATCAATCGACAGCCAGACGTTCGTTGTTTTGTGCGTTTGTTCGACCTGGAAACGCGAGGATTCAGGAGTAATTAAGGAAAAACAGAAGACGAGGCACAAACCATCGCGTAAAATAAAGCGAATTTTGGTTACACTACTCTCCACCAGAAGGCACTCAGTGTTTATTATATGTATGTAATTTCTCCTGAATCCTTGCGTTTCCAGGACGAACGAACGCCCAAAACAACGAACAAACGTCTGTCTTTCGATTGATACAAAATTTGGCTGTGTGAAGTTAGCCAGTCATTTTTTGAAATTAGGTCCATTTGCTCGGTGAAACGTTTGTTATACAGCGGCTACGTTTGTTCTTGATTGTTCGCTAATTAATATCGTTTGTTCTTCTCTAATTATTTAATTATAGCAACTTTAAAATTGTGAGTGTGAACTTAGCCAGTCATTTTTAAATATGGGTCGGAAAGGTATAGGTTTGGTATCAATCGAAAGCCAGACGTTTGTTCATTTTGTAGGGCGTTTGTTCATCCTGGAAACGGAAGGATACTGGAATTATTAAGGAAAAAGGGTGTGGGTATTCGCGGTAGCGAAGTCCGACAACAAACAGAAGAAAAACACTTCGCTTTTAAACACAACAAACTATATAAACTTTATTCGGTCTTAAAACACGT
Organism: Microchrysa polita; assembly: GCA_949715475.1. Classification (NCBI taxonomy): domain Eukaryota; kingdom Metazoa; phylum Arthropoda; class Insecta; order Diptera; family Stratiomyidae; genus Microchrysa; species Microchrysa polita. Next base: position 25,768,631 of record OX454419.1, on the reverse strand, counting down.
CTGAACAAGATGGCTGCGCGAATAGGAAGAAAAGTACAATTTTGAATTTAACATGACGTTTGGTTTTTCCGCGATGCGATGGATGCGCCTCTAGCGGGGAACGCCAGTACCCTACAGGTACCCCCCTCCTAGTGATGACGTCGGTCGATGACAGCACCATGATCTTCAACAGCCGGCCGAGTTCGTGAACGTGCTGGCGGGTAGACTCGCAGGTTGGGCGGTCGAATGAACGTTGGTACGGGTGACGTAGCTATCGATGTCCTTGGCGTACTCGCTGGCTGGCTGCTTCGTGGCGTATCCGATTGTGGTAGGAACGCATACGTGTGGTCATGCGCTGAAGGCGGATCGGCTGAATCATACAGCCGTACATCGTCAGCGGTTGCAAAGGACACACGCCTCAACATCGGTGAATGACTGACGCCAGCTGGTGGTTCGGGCAACTGTAGCTGCGGCGGGTCGACCTCTGGGCTGGCGGTAGGATGTTCACCATAACGCCTCGAAGAAGATGATGCGCTGCTGGGATCGATTGCCAAAAACGCTGGCTTTAGCCTCTCCGTCGAAACGTTGACTTGTCGACCATTAATATCGACTTTGTAAACAACGGATGACAACCGTTCGATTACACGGTGAGGTCCGGTAAATGGCTGGGCTAGAGACCTCTTGACCGAATCGACTCTGACGAATACGTGCGAACAATTTGCCAGCTCTTTGTAGACAAACGGTGTTCTGTTGGTTTGGTATACGGTTGGCTTTGGCCGGATCCCCCTCAAATGTTGCTTGAGTTGGTTCAGGAAGACCTGCGGATCACTGTTGTCGCAATTGTCGGAAAACCATTCGCCTGGTAACCTTAGCGATGTACCAAACAACATTTCCGCAGCCGATGCATTCAAATCCTCTTTAACGCTGGTCCGTAGTCCTAACAACACCATTGGTAACGCGTCGACCCAATGGTCCTTGCTCTCGTAACACATGATCGCCGCTTTAAGAGAGCGATGCCACCGCTCAAGTGCTCCATTAGACGCCGGGTGATATGGCGTGGTTCTCGTACGCTTGCATCCTAAAAGTCTGGAAAGCGACTGGAATAGCGACGATTCGAATTGAGTCCCTTGGTCGGTCGTGACCACGGCAGGCGCTCCATATCGAGAAACCCAGTTGGCGACAAACGCTTTTGCAACAGTTTCTGCACATTGATCGGGGATGGGGACCGCTTCTGGCCATCTGGAAAAACGGTCCATCATCGTGAGGCAATAGCGAAACCCCTGTGACTGTGGTAAAGGACCAACGATATCCAGGTGGATTTGCTGGAACCGCTTATCAGGCACGGAAAACGGCTGAAAATTGTTCCGTACGTGTCGACTTACTTTCGACCGCTGACATTGCAGGCAAGAACGCGCCCATAGCCGGACGTCTTTGCGCATGCTCGGCCACACAAATTTCCGGGAGATAAGACGCAATGTGGCTCGGGCTCCAGGGTGCGAACATCGGTGGTACACGTCGAATACTTTGTTGTGCAAATTTTCGGGAACGAACGGACGGGGTGATGTTCCCGCTGTGTCGCATACGAGGCTAGTAGCACTGATATTGACGACTGTGAGTTTCAGTGATGTTGTATTATTTACTAACAATTGCTGCAGCTCTGGATCACGTGACTGCTCGGCGGCTAGCTCTGTCGTTTCGAGGTCAGTGGACAGAGTTATCTCATCCAGGCGAGATAAGGCGTCTGCCACCGTGTTGGAATGTCCAGAAACGTGTTCGATTTGCGTGGAAAACTGTGAGATGTAGGACAACTGTCGAATTTGCCTACTCATCGACTTGTCCGATTTTCGCGTGAACGCATATATAAGCGGTTTGTGGTCCGTTTTAATGATAAAACTGGCTCCCTCGAGTAGATGCCGAAAATGTTGGATGCTAGTATAGATCGCTAAGAGCTCCCGGTCATACGTGCTGTAATTGCGTTCCGCTTTAGACATCTTCCGCTGGAAAAATGCCAGAGGCAACCAGCGATCGCCATGTCTCTGTTCGAGTACAGCTCCAACCGCTACATCAGAGGCATCGGTGACTAACGCCAAAGGCTTGTTGGGGTCGAAATATACCAGAAGTGTAGCGCAAGCCATGCTTTCGCGGCAACGGTCAAAGGCTTCAGTGGTGGCAGGGTTCCAATCAATGGCAGCATTGTCCGACTTTCGTTGACCACAGAGAAGATCGTTGAGCGGCGCCTGAAGATTTGCTGCGTTTGGGATAAATCGACGATAATAGTTTAGTGCTCCCAGGAATCGCCGAAGCTCTTTGAATGTGGATGGACGACGATAATTTCGCAGCGCTTCTACTCGAGATGCAGGTGGGGCGATACCTTTTGAACTTATGACGTGCCCCAGAAACTCCACCTGTGAGACGCCTAAAACACACTTCGAAACATTGATCACTAATCCGAAATTGTGTAATCTCTCGAACAGAATTCGCAAGTGTTCTTCATGTTGCTCCGCTGACTCGGATGCGATCAAAATATCATCAATATACGTGGAGCAGAAATCGAGTCCCCTGAGCACTTCATCCAAAAAACGCTGGAAGGTCTGAGCCGCGTTCCGAAGACCGAACGTCATGACCACAAATTCGTACAGCCCAAAGGGGGTGATGACGGCTGTTTTGGGAATATCCGCTTCCGCTATCGGGATTTGGTGGAAAGCTCGTAGAAGATCGATTTTACTAAAAATCTTTTTTCCAGCAAGTCCAGGAAGGATATCCTCAATGTGCCTCATAGGATAGCGATCGGGTGTTGTAACAGCATTTAAGCGACGGAAATCGCCACATGGCCGCCAAGTACCATCCTTTTTGGGGACAAGGTGGAGGGGGCTAGCCCACGGACTGTCCGAAGGCCGACAGTGACCCATTTTCAACAGGTATTCGAATTCTAGTTTTGCTGCGGACAACTTTTCGGGCGTGAGGCGACGGGCCCGATCAGCGACTGGTGGTCCAGAAGTAATAATGTGATGGCGCACACCATGATTACGGGTTGCAGGGACAGGGCTCGGATTCGTTAAAGTTGGAAATTTTTTAAGCAGTCTATGGTATGGTGTTTGTTCGGCAACAGTAGCGATGGTTGAAACATTGTTTGGTCCGCGGAAACCTTTTGACGAAATGCCGGATGTCGGATCAGTAATGCAACCCCTGCGGATGTCGACTACCAACCCGAAGTGGCGGAGAAAATCCGCGCCGATGATGGGTCGCCGAGACGTCGGCCACACAAAATTTCCACGGTAGGTTTCGTTGCAATCCAAGGTTAATCGACAGAAGTTGCTGCCCATAAGTGTTGATAACGGACCCGTTGGCTGCGAACAACTTGAACTCAGCAGGTTTAGACCGTTTGGTGTTGTTTTTGCGTGGGAGAACCGAGATGTCGGCACCGGTGTCGATGAGGAATAATAAGCCGGTACTACAATCTCGTATGTGCAGGCGACATTGGTGCTGAACACTGTCAATCGTCGCTCTTGACAGTGTCGATTCTAGTTTTCCGCCGAGTGCTGAGCCACCCAACCGCATGGTGGCCGACATTTGATCGCGCGTCGGCCAAATTTCGCGTGGTAATAGCATAAAAGCTTTTCACCCGATTGACGATGACGGGGCGGAGAACGATGACGAGGAGGAGAACGATGACCAGGAGGAGAACGATGACGAGACGGAGAACGATGACCAGGCGGAAAAAGGTGACGGGGCGGATAACGACGACTCTTTGGTGGTAGCTCCATTTGCGATCGTAACGCGGCGACCTCGCTCCTTAAAGACTCCAACGAATGAGTCCTGTCACACTCCACGGAGGCAACACCTGCGCCACCTCGAGCCTCGCTAATTTTGTCTGCCTTTTCCGCCAGGCGAGTTAGGTCTGTCGTTTCGGCAACGCTGAGTATAGTGCGTATGTCAGCGGGAAGTCGCTGAAGCCATAAAGCCTTCAAAAACGAGTCGGTAACCCGCGACGCGGCTTTAAGGCGTAAAGCGCGTAGCAACTGCGATGGACGCTGGTCCCCCAATTCGAGGCCAGTCAACAATTCCCGTATCTCGGACTCTTCGGAAACTGCGAATGCGCTTAACAACCGCTCTTTCACTGCCAAATATTTGCCGCTGGCCGGTGGCGTTTCCACTAGGTCGGCGATTTGCTCCAAAAATTCTGGTTCCAGCTCCGAAATTACTTTGTCGAACTTACCGGAATCTGACGTCACACGATGGGCACGAAATATTGCCTCGATTCGAGCAAACCATAATCGCGGTCGCGACAGCCAAAATGGTGGCAATTTAAAACCGGTGATGCTTTCGAGCGACGCATATTGCGGATCGGATGCGGGTGTAGGCTGAGATACCGACGTACTTGATGATGTGCCTTCTGCATCCAAAAATTTATCTTCGTTTTCTGCCATTGTCGACGTGCTTGCGTAATTCGCCAAATGTTGGCAACGTGCGGGGTCACCAGTTTGTGGGTATTCGCGGTAGCGAAGTCCGACAACAAACAGAAGAAAAACACTTCGCTTTTAAACACAACAAACTATATAAACTTTATTCGGTCTTAAAACACGTCTGAACAAGATGGCTGCGCGAATAGGAAGAAAAGTACAATTTTGAATTTAACATGACGTTTGGTTTTTCCGCGATGCGATGGATGCGCCTCTAGCGGGGAACGCCAGTACCCTACAAGGGATTAGTTGTGACGCCATCTACACACGACTAGCGAAAATGATTTGACATTTTTAGTGGCAATGGATGCCGCTAAAGTAATTGTCAATAAAAGGGCACAAATTAAAATTTTACGTCTGATATATTTAACAATGGCGACTCGATTGTGAAATTCATAGTGTATTTGACATTTTGAATTTGATGGTAGCAGCGCCAATCGGTTAGGTGTGGTCAATGGTCGTACTATGAACTCCTACACATTTATGTCTCGTTTTCGCTAGTCCACTAGGCACTCGACTAGCGAAAATGGAGGAAAATTGTTTGGTTTCATACGAAATGGAAGTTCCGGGAATGGCATAATTTAAGTTCTTGGATTTGAAAGCGAACCATTTGTGCACATTCTCGGGATTACTTCTGTTTGCAGTATTTAAGACGCAAATCGATGCCGCACAGTTTGAAGAAGGGTCATGCCCAATAGTGTTCATAACAAAAACAATATCAAAACAAATTTAATTTTTTTTTCAATTTCAGGAGTATCTGCAGAATGCTTAGAAATTGTCCAAGGCCCGTATTTATGAACATTCCTTAACTCAAGGAGACCTTGAGTCAAGGATGCCGAAATTCAATAAATTAAATGTTATTTTCCATACTTTTTCGTAGAAATCACTTATATTCACGAGTCAATGCATTCTTGATTTAAGGAGAAACCCAAGGAGACCTTGAAATTTTCTATAGTCAACTTCACTTGAAGTCAAGGTATATTGAAATATAATATTTCAAGTCTATTGAAAACTTAAGGTCTCCTTGAGTTTTGCCTTAAATCAAGGATGCATTGACTCCTGAATCTAAATGATTTATATGAAAAAGTATGGGAAATGACATTTATTTTATTGAATTTCGGCATCCTTGACTCAAGGTCTCCTTGAGTTAAGGAATATTCATAAATACGGGCCTTGGACAATTTCTAAGCATTCTGCAGATACTCCTGAAATTGAAAAAAAAATTAAATTTGTTTTGATATTGTTTTTGTTACGAACACTATTAGGCATGACTCTTCTTCAAACTGTGCGGCATCGATTTGCGTTTTAAATACTACAAACAGAAGTAATCCCGGGAATGTGCACAAATGGCCGCAGTCGAACAAACGGTTCACCGAGCAAAAGGACCTAATTTCAAAGAATGACTGGCTAACTTCACACAGCCACCATATTTAACGATAGCGGGCTAAGTTCACACACCGAATTTTAAAGTGTCTATTATTAAGCAATTAGAGACGAACAAACGAAAATAAATGATGAACATTCACGAAAAAACGTAGCCGCCGGCGAACAAACGTTTTCGAGCGTCATTTGAGAATGTGTGCGGGCTAACTTCACGTAAGTAATGATATACAATGTAACGTTGACGCGAAATAGCCTATAAACGGCTGAGTGAACGCATCATGCCCCACAACCCAGCAAACAATTTCTATCGTCCGCGATACGAATCCAATTCGCCTGCTCGAAAACATTTCTCGAATTTCATATCGAATTCTGATTAAAGTCGTCACTCCCTTCGGGAAGGAATAGTGACCGATATTAATTCGCCAGGATGATAATTTGGCGATAATAGACTAATACATAGAAAAAGTGAAAAATTTTTATTTATTTTTTATTTTCCTTTTTTTAATATTTTTTTTCTTCTATTTTATCTTTAACTTTTTTTTAACTTCCCAGCAAACAATTTTATCGATTTTTTCGAAAAATCACAAAAATGATTCGAAAGCGATATTATTCAAATGAAAAATTTATCGTAGACTTGTCTCCCCGACGAAAAATCATTTTATCGTCATCAATATGTCAGGAATGCGACTCCTATTAACGAAATATCGTCTCATTATTGCAAGGATGATAAAATAGTAATCCCTCACAACGAGAGAATGATAAAATTGTCAAAAAATAAAACGACTAATTTATTCCCATAATTTGTAATCTTAGATAGCTCAGGTGTAGGACGTAGGGCTACGAAACGATAGGTGCCCGGTTCGATTCCCAGTAAAAGCAAAGTGTAAAAAGGTAAAGTTAAAATAAGGTAAAAAAAGTTAAGGATAAAATATAAGAAAAAATTAGAAAAAAGGGAAAAATAAAAAATGTTTTTCTACTTTTTCGATGTATTAGTCTATTATTGCCAAATTATAATCCTGGCGAATTAATATCGGTCACTATTCCTTCACGAAGGGAGTGACGCCTTTAATCCGAAAACGATATGAAATTCGAGAAATGTTTTCTATCAGGCAAATTGAATTCGTATCGCGGACGATAGAAATTGTTTGCTGGGTTATTTTAATTTTACCTTTTTACATTTTGCTTCTACTGGGAATCGAACCTATCACCTAATGTTTCGTAGTCCTACCACAGATCAGATATACATAGATCAGGAACTTAGAACAAAATAATTTTGCCAGAGGGAAACCACTACAAGTAAATAATGTGAGACGAATAGAATTTCCATTAAACTGCCCATTGTATTGAGAAAGACAGCTATAGCTAATTTTTGTTTACCAGAGAGTCATAAAGTTTTACTTTTAAGTGTATGCGTGGTCGAAAACATTAATTGCAGTCGTGTGCGTTAACTTTTTCAATGAATTGCATTAGTGTGTAAATTTTCGTCGACATTCAGAGTTGCCGTGTAATATCAATTCCCTGACCGCAAATGGATTATCGTCAACACATAACATCAAATCATACTTCTTTACGTACAATAAATCGATTCACAATTTAAGAATGTTTTTCTATATAACTACCACTCTAAATAACACTTTTCAATTAACATTTTTAATAATTTGCGCACTACGCTATTGTACATACCGAAATGGTAACACCAAAAACGAAACGAAAATGACACAAGCCCCGCCCCGGTGCCATTTTCGTTTAAAAACAATGGATGCTTGGTGTTACCATTTCGGTATGTACAATAGCGTAGTGTGCATAATCTTAAAAATTTCAATTGAGATTATTATTTTATTATTTAGAGTGGTTGTTATATAGAAAAGCGTTCCTAAATTGTCGATAATCGTTTTATTGTACGTAAAATAGTATGATTTGATGTTATGTGTTGAAGACAATCCATTTGTGGTCAGGAAAATAATATTACACGGCAACTCTAATGTAGACGAAAATTTACACGACCATTTCGTGAACGATACGACATTTTGTATGCATTTTTATACCCTTCACTCGTAGAGTAAAGGGTATATTAACTTTGTCATGAAGTTTGTAACGCATTGAAGGAAGCATCTCCGACCATATAAAATATGTATATATATGATCAGCATGACGAGCTGAGTCGATTGGGCGATGTCCGTCTGTCTGTCTGTCCGTCTGTCCGTCTGTTGCTACGCGTTTTACTCGGCCAGTTTAAAAGCTATCGAGCTGAAATTTTGCACACATGCTTCTTTTTATTGCAGGCAGTTTGTATGTTCGAATCGCTGAAATCGGACCGTGGGGTCATGGCGCTGCCATACAAACCTAAACCCCCCAATTTGGTTTTTCTAAGAAAAACTTTTTCATGCGGGCACCAATTTCAAGCATATTTCACACAAATGTGTTTCTATTGATAAGACAAAACATATGTAAGAATGGATCAAATCGGACTATGGGGTCATGGGGCTACCATACAAACCTAACCCCCCAAATTAGGTTCTTCTAAGAAAAACTTTTTCATTTGTGCACCAATTTCAACCAAATTTCATACAAATGTGTTTCTATTGATGCCACAAAACATATTTAAGAATGTTTCGAATCGGACTGTGGGGTCATGGGGCTGTCATACAAACCCAACAACCCAAATTGAGTTTTTCTAAGAAAAAATTTTTGATTTGTGCACCAATTTCAATCAAACCTCATAAAAGTGCATTTCAATTGATACCACAAAACATATGTAAAAATGAATGGAATCGGACAATGGGGCTGTCATACAAACCCAACCCCCCAAATTGAGTTCTTCTACGAAAAACTTTTTTATTTGTGCATAACTTTCAATCAAAACTCGTACAAGTACATCTCTATTGATGCCATAAGACATGTGTAAAAATGAATGGAATCGGTCTATGGGTTCATGGGGCTACCATACAAACCCACCCCCCAGTTTAGATCTTCTAAGAAACATTTTTCCGCACCAATTTCAAAAAAATCTAATGCGTCCTTGTCAAAAAAAAAAAATTAAAACGAATGGAATCATACTATGGGACCATGCTCCCGCATCCCCCAATCAAGTTCTCTGAGTAAATATTTTTATTTTCCCACTTAACCAAAAACACACAAATATTGTTTTATCGACGCCACAGAAGGAAAAGAATGGGGAAGGATTGAACACAAGTCATAGGTACGCCCAAAAAAAAACTTTTAGCCCGAGGAGAGTGAAGGGTATTAAAATTTCGGCCGCGCCCGAAATTAGCCTCGGTCTCGTTTTTATGTTCACTTGCGTGAAGATCCACTTGGAGACGAAAAATGTTGATATGTAGTTTGTGTTTTTTACATCATTTTCTATAATACGTTAATATAACGAATATGATCTTCATCCTCAATAAACAAATATGAAGTGCTTGTTCACGGGGCATTTCCAGTTTTAGATGGAGACTCCACCCATCTCGACCCAGTACTGAAAACGGTCAATTTGTGTGCCTGTAGCGGGAGAGTGGAGGTGGACTATTTAGGAGGAGATTTTTTTTTACATTTAAGAAAGAGATCGAATCGTTAAGCTAGTTAGTCTATTCATTCTTATGCAGGGCCGGCTTTAGGTGTAGCGGCGCCCGGGGCGAACTTCAAAGAAGCGCCCCTTATGGTTTCTATACACGATATATACAATTGATTGCTTATAGCGAACAGAAAAGTATGCCTCTATCCATTCGCATTGGTTCATAATTCGACCTAGAAAATCATTATTTCGTTAATATTATAAAAAAAAAAACAAGTTTTGTGTACGCAATAGTAGATCTATTGCAGGATCTGCGGTAGTGTTCATTTTTAAATTTTTAAATCAAACCACAAAATACTTTGTCAGTTTAATAATAGTTCAAAAATAAAAACAGGCAATTTCACTTCGCAGAAACATAGGAACCATACATCTTAGCTCACAAACATTCATTAGGGCGCTATTACACAGTCATATATTGGTAATATATATGTATTATCATATCCTTAAGCCTACTCGATTTCGTTTAGTGCACGTGTAAAAAATTAACCGAATTAATCGAGTAGGCTTAATTACATGACTAGAAATATGAATATAAATATGACTGTGTCATGGAGCCCTTATATTGAATGGGAAGACGATAGCAAATCCCAAATCCCATCAATTTGATGGTATGTACCGAATTCAGTCAGTCAGTATCGATTTTACGTATAGTAGTCCATATTTTTCAAAACATTAATTCATTTCATTTTGTAATTTCAACCGTGGTTAGAAATGGTTTGTTCGGGAAACCTGGCTTTTTTGCATTACTGCAGGTTACACTATGTAGGTACCACCGGTTCATTTTTGAATCACCAACATTTAAACGTTCATTAAGTTAATAATTTTGCAAATACGTTTATAAACTTTTCTATTTTTTAAGCAGTTTTTGTAAATTTAATTGAGCGAGAAAAGAGAACAATGTTTGCTCTAAAATGCAATACATACCTACATAGGTACATATTAACAAAAATCCAAAAACTTTTCTACATACATAAATATCAATAAAGTGGCGCCACAGACCCTCCGATCGATCGGCCAGATTTTTTGATTGCGAGATAAATCGGAAGGTGTATGGGACCATTGGATTAAATTTTTTTGATTTAACGTGTGGAACGTATTGCCAGTGAAATTTTCCGTACAAGCTGTCATGACAATTATGTGTTGCTCAGTTGCTGATTTTTGACATAAACCTGTGGTCATTCTTCATACTGTGGTTGTGGCGGTCATTCTCCATCAAAAGTAGCAATGGATGTCCATCTTCCATCGCTAAAATGGTATAATTTTCGCTATTTGGTGTTCTGTCTTGTGGACCGCGAGACTGTCAATTTCAGATTGCCCAGTAAATTGCCTAATGTATGTGCTGTATGGGCGGCAGATCGATTGTGGACCCAATCGATCGGCCGAGAAATCGTCAGGTTTGTGGCGCCCTTAAGTTTAATAAAGACCAAAGCAACATAATCCAGAAATTGCATTTCCACATAGAAAATATTGATGATGATGGTTCGAAAACGAATGTGCTTATTAGAATTGTGTACTGCTTTTTCTTAACCCTTCTGTCGGCACCTACTACAATATGCATATTCTATACCCAATAGGTCTGGCTGGACCTACTGAGAAATTTTTTTTATTTTTTAGAAAAAGTAAAATTTTTAACGGTAGAATCATTCTACCCATTCTTTACAACCATTTATAAACAATAAAAGCATTAAAATCGTTTTTGTAGATATACTGGAAGCGTTTTTAAGTAGACATATTTTGAGGTGGTATTAGTACAAACACGTTTCTCCCTTATTTTCTTCTTTTTTTGATTCTCTTCTCTCATTGCGTATCCGTACAGAAAGTTTGATCGAATTTTCTGATTCCAATATCTGTGGGGACGTATTTAGCGCTTTGTTGGTAGGTTTTACCCCGATATTAGTCTGCAGATTTGGGTAAATAGATAGAAAGAAATAGGGAATTTTCAAGCGCAAAAATAATTTCATTCTAAATTTTCCGTAAATATCTCAATTAAATCTATTTAGAAACACGTTCGTAAGTGACTAATACTTAGCTCTTACTATTACAAAGAAAATAAAACTCTTTTGAATTCCCTAGAATCAAATCTCAGTTGATTAGATGATTTTATAAGATGTGATAAAATTAGGCGTACCCAATTTACGAACTTCACGGCTTTTTAAAGCAAAATCTCAGAAAATTTTATCGTTTATCGTACAAATTGAATTTTAATGACATTATTCCATCATAAATAGAAGAATTTTCGGAGAATTTAATATTTTCACTTTTTACCTTGAGACAAAAATGGAGGGAAACACTGTAGGTCTAGCCAGACCTATTGGGTATCAAAAAGCACTATAAATTGAAAATCATCAAAAACATACTCAAAACTTCAACCGATTTTTTTAAATTTTTGCGAAATGCTTCTAAACATATTATTCTAGGATATCATGAAATATGAAGTCGCTGCGATTTCATCTTCTATACTTTTTTGACCAAAATATAGTGCCAAAGGTCTGGCCAGACCTTTGTACCGACAGAAGGGTTAATTTAAGGTTACATGTATCTTTGGAAGTGGGAATCTGATATATTGAGATGAGCTCCCAACTAAATTCTTAGCTGATTTCTATAAAGATACAGGTGACAAAAAATATAATTTCTTAGGCAACAAACAAATTTGTAAAAATAAATTAAATTAAAAATACGGGTTTCGGCGCCCCTAAACATGGCGCCCGGGGCGACCGCCCCGCTCGCCCCACCCTAAAGCCGGCCCTGTTCTTATGGATTTAAATGACGCTAAGGGGAAGGCTTCGATTATTCAGTATCTTCCTGTATGTACACTTTACTTACAGTACACACTCAAAGGTAAAATGTTTTTCAGCCGATTTTAATTTTGTATGGAGTTCCAACTCTATTCCTACTCTATGGTCCTACGTCCTACACCTGAGCTATCTAAGATTACAAATTATGGGAATAAATTACTCGTTTTATTTTTTGACAATTTCATAATTCCCTCGTTGTGAGGAATTACTATTTTATCATCTTTGCAATAATAAGACGATATTTCGTTAATAGAAGTCACATTCCTGTCATATTAATGACGATAAAGCGATTTTTCGTCGAGGAGACAAGTTTATGATAAATTTTTCATTTGAATGATATCGTTTTCGTATCATTTTTGTGATTTTTAGAAAAAAACGATAAAATTGTTTGCTGGGAAGGGGTTATTGTACAGAGAACAAGAAGACATTATATGATACATGTTTGTAACATCAACAAATTTCACTTTATGTCTGAGAAGACTTCCAGTTCACACAATAGGCAATAAATACTGCACTCAATAAGCAAGTAAGAATTTTCTGCTTGTCGTACATATTTTATTTTATATCCCACTAGCCACGAGGAAAACAACTATAACAATAACACAATCGATACTTATTATACACACCAGACACCAGCCCATAAATTTTCATACGAATCATGGGACGGCTATTGCTTGAAACAGATTAGACGCGTTGAATGCTGCCGAAGAAAGCAGCACAATGATGTTGTTGTTCAACTTCTTCTTCTTCCTTGCCTCGTTCTTTATACCGCTCCATGGTTCCGCGTTGCTCGACCTGCGGTGTAGGCACATCGCCCGTTTTGGCGATAATTTCTCAGCATATTTCTACAGGCAGCTCTATCTTGGATCGTGTCATCGCCGAGACCAATGCGTTGTTGTTGCTTTTTCATTTGACACATCCAGGTGTTCTTTGGTCTGCCTCTGGCCTTGGGTCCATCAAGTGGAACTTCCATTGATATCGCTCTCTTTGCGGGGTTCTCAGGCGGACGCCTTTGAACATGGCAATACCAATCCATTCGTCGGTCTTCGAGCTTTTCGGTGATTGGTTGGTCTGTGGACAAGCTGCCTCGGATGTAGCTACTCTTGATGTGGTCCCTTTTGGTTACACCAACTGACATGCGTAACATTTTCATTTCAGTCGCTGTCATTTCTTTCGCGTAACCTTCATACATGGTCCAGCATTCTGATCCATACATGAGTGCGGGACGTACAACCGTTTTGTACAACTTGCCCTTTAGCTTCAGTGGCATTTTCTTATCGCAGAAAACTCTAGAGTTTTCTCGCCACCTCATCCACCCAACCTTTGTGCGATGTTTGATGTCATCATCGCATGTAGCTCCGCTGTTCACCATCGAGCCAAGGTACTTGAACTTGGTACAAGACTTAAGCTGCTCTCCTTTGACGTACATTTCTGGTATCGGTGCATTTGGGTCTGAGAATTTGCAGCATAAGAACTCAGTCTTTGTTATACTTACCCTCAGTCCATGCTCCTCCAGAATGTCACACCATTTTGTAAGCGCAGCTTGCAAGGCAACGATGTTTGGGCTACTGAGGACTATATCATCAGCAAAAAGAAGAGATATTTCTAGGCTGTCGGAGACACGTGTTAATAAGTAGCACATGATGATGTTGAAGAGCAACGAACTCAATACACTGCCCTGGTGTACTCCGACATTCACCGGAAATTCTTCTGATTCACCGGCTGTGCATCTAACCTTAGTCGTAGCTCCATCATACATGTCTCGTATCATCCTGACGTATGCCTCGTTGTTGTTCAACAGCCACAGCAAAAAACATGTCATAGTTGGAATAGATCTCCCCCATGGAATAGAGAGCTAAAAAGGAATGGTAAATCAGCTGTCACCCATACAAACTGCACGGCCCGATTTTAAAAAGCGGTTGTCCCCATCTGTCAAGTGTTATTGTGAAGTTTTTACGAAGTAAGTGGGGGGAAAGATTGTTGCTGGAGGAAGTCAGGAAGTGTATCTATAAAATGTAATAGTCATATCGCAGTTTCAGTGCGACACAAAGGTAAAAAAGACGAATTGTCCCCACCTGTCAGATCCAGTCTGATATGAAAAATTGAACCATCTATCGTTTCTACGGGGCATTCCTTTAGTTTTCTTTATTCAATGATCCCCCCTGTGGCACGGGTTAAGAATGGTGCTACCGTCTATCCCGACGTGTCGTAAGAGGCGACTAAAGGGACAGGAGAGAATAAAATTCTCCTGAGTTTCGAATATGTCTCTACTATTGTGCGCGCAGCAGCAACTCTGTTTTGCGTTCAAGGGTTCAGATATGTACGAAACTTAACAAAAAATTGACCCCTGTGGTTTTTTGCGGTTAGAATTATACCACAGCGATCCCGGCTTGTCGTAAAAGGCGACTCGAGGGATAGGGTATGTAGGCTTGTATCCTGCGTACCTTAAATTTACTTTACACTCGAAACATTAAAAGAGCCTCGGATACCTCGGACTGATCCAACGGCAACGACTTTTGGCTATAAACAACGGACTACGATCGGTTTTTGGAACGTTCGGACGATGTGAGGTGAGTGTAATAACACAAGGCTCACAAAAGTCGAACAGGAAATGACCGCATACAACATCGCTATACTAGGACTGAGCGAAACAAGATGGCTCGGATCGGGGGCGACTTTATCACCAAGCTCTCGCACTGTACTGCTCTACTCTGGAAGTGAAGACGATAATTCACCTCGGCAAGCGGGCGTCGGAATCCTGTTGACTGGGAATGCACGCCGATCCCTTATCGACTGGAAACCTATCTCCGACCGTATCATCGCGGCCAGGTTCAAATCCAGAGTATACGAAACATCACAATTATTCAGTGCTACGCACCGACTGAACCTGCAGACCAATCTGCAAAGGACGTTTTTTATCAGCGACTAGGCGAAACCTTTGATAGGGCTCCCAGGGGTGACATCAAAATCATAATGGGGGATCTCAACGCCAGAGTCGGTACTGATAATTTAGGCTTGGAACACCTTATGGGCAATCACGGGCTTGGCGACAGGAACAACAATGGCGAAATGTTCGTGGAGTTCTGTAACTCTCGGCAACTAGTCATTGGCGGAACGTTGTTCAAGCATAAACCCTGCCACCTAACAGCTTGGATTTCTCCTGATGGCAGAACAGAGAACCAAATTGACCATATTGCTGTTTCTAAGACATGAAGAAACTGCCTCTTAGACATCAGGTCGAAGCGTGGGGCTGATGTTGGCAGCGACCACAATCTTGTTATCCCCAAATTTCGCTTACGAACGGCAGCGATTCAACGATCTCACAACACGCGAATCTTGCCACGATTTAATGTGCAAAAGCTAAAAAAAAATCCTCAACTAGACCGCCTTGCACGAAAAAGCTTGTACAGCAACATCTCTTCAGAATCCTACAATTGAAGATAGATGGAATCAGTGATGCTACTTGCTCTCTTATATCAGCACGCAAAAGAGTTAAGGAACAGAGTAACTCTGCTGCTAATGATTCGGCTAAAAATCAACTTTGCGCTGAATACCGTTCACTGCAAAAAGGCGTGCAGAGAAGTGTGAGGCATGATAAGCGTGCTTACATCCACGCTTTAGCGAAGGAGGCAAATGATGCGGCTTACCGTGGTGAAAGCGGTACCCTATTTAAGTTAATTAAACCACTAATTGGTAAATCGTTCACAACCAGTGGCGTGCGGTCCATAGATGCGGTGGATGCGCCGCATCCCTATAAATTTTATCTCTGTAACAATTAAAAACATTTTTCCTCTTTCTAGAATTTTTCAGCTTTCGCTTTCAGCATAATTATATACTAAAACATATCCATAATTCAATTTGAAAATATTACTCTCAGTTTCGATAATCAATAATCTAGGATCTAGGTTCTCAGCTCTCGAGCAACAAAAAGATCCCATGGATGCGTTGATAATTTTTCGACCATAGCGATTCCGGTTCACACTCAGAGAATGTTCAAGGTCATATGATGTACTTTAGATAGCCGAGACACACTGGATTCATTTTGTTCTCACCAGAGCTTGCGCTTCCCTTGAGAGATAAGTTGCGGGGTGATGTTTCTCACCTCATCAGAGTCACTTGAATTGATTGTTGTGCTATCGCTATATGGTTTGCGCAATGGCTTATGGTGAATAGACGTGTTTTGTGGGAATTTTGTTTAATAGGGGATTTCCACTTCCAACAGGGGAACTACTATCTGGATTTGGTTAACGATAACGATTATACCATATTCTACTGTAATTTAAATGAATTTGAATTTAGTGACATACGATTCGATCTACACTAAGCCTCAATGAAACCGGGCCACACGGTAAGCGCGAACTCTAATCAAAACAGGCATTGTGTTTGTTGCGTGAGTTAACGGTACTTCAGATCAGGGCCGGATTTAACCTATATGTCGCCCCTGGGCAGTAGACAAATGGCCGCCCTCCGCCAGTAGTTTAGCTTGGAAGTATGTAGTAGGAGTCGAACATACATATGGTAACGTTAACGGACGTGTCTGATATGAATATGTCATTTTTTCCAGTACACTGAAAAAAATCATTTGCTAAAAACAAGAAAAAATACAATAAAAAAAGCCAAGGAAAATTTTTTTCTGATTTAAAATGTATTTTCTTGTTCATATTCATATTGCATGAAACCATCATTTCCTCACTCATTCTTAACTTATGAATCAATTAAGATAATCTCAGCGCAGAAACTCGCTGCATTTTATTGACGAACGTGTGAATTTAATAGGCTTCAACTGATTGACATATAAAGAAGAATGTGGATTGCAGAGAAGTGTTGAGCATTTCGATAGAAGCAACGAACCACTTGTAGTGTTTACGGGCAATGCTGACTATATGTGAGGTTGGCCGAGTCATTAAGGCGTCGGACTTACGTACGACAGTCGCTGGTTCGACGCTGGCTGCGGGAATTTGTTCTTCTTTTTTTTTGCAAACGCGAGAAAATGACAGAAAATGATGACATAACACATATGATGTATTTCTTTTTCAAAGTGTAATTCAGTGCTACAATAAGGTTCAATTGGATCAAAAAACGGCGCCAAATGCCATTATTGGACTGTTATTCAGTGGTTATACCCCGTAAAGTGCCCTATTATTGTTAGAAGGGAGTATTTTACGAAGTATTATAGGGCTGAAATTTTTACTTGGGTTGCGATTAAATGCACTTTCTGTAGATAGTTGTAAGTTTCATACTTTTTGAGAAAATTGAATTTGAGTTCGAAAGTGGCGAGTGGCCCGATTTGTGTGAAGCCGAGTGTAGTATTCAAGGTTTTGACTGGATTAATTTTAATCAAGTCCAGGATTTGTTTGTAGTCTGTCTGGCTATAACAGTATTTGAGATGAGTATAAACATTTATAGGAAATTTTATGGGAATATGTTTTGCTGTTTTTGAAAAGAACATTTTTTTGTAAATATCTAAATCTAAATATATATTATGGCATAGTATTAAGCCGAACGAGGCAATATTGTTGTCACCCATTTAGAATGCATTGTGCTGCTTTCGTCTGCTATTATTCTGCTTTAGTTCTATTTCAAGCAAAACAGTCTTTCAATTGATTTAGTCTCTGTAAAATATTATTTATCAGATAGTTTCTACATTACATATCTTTTAATAAACGGAATTGAGTACCCTTTCTGATTTTTTCAAACGCATCCCTATTGTTAAATGTCACCGCACGCCACTGTTCACAACCGACCATCCTGTGAAAGACTAAGAAGGGTTGCTGCTTGTTACCGAAGAACAGCAACTTCAGAGATGGAAAGAGCACTTTTTTGAGGTCCTTAACAACAGTTTTGGGCCTGCAAGTGCATCTTCATCGGCAGAAGAAGACGTCCCTCCAGTAGCTAGTATTAATTCCAGACCACCATCTAAGACGGAATTAAAGCAGGTTATCGAATCTATGGACGCGCCGGTAAGGCCCCGGGGATAGATGGAATTCCGGTCGAACTATTTAAAGCGGATTCGAATGCTACAGCGGATATTCTACTTCCCCTCATCAGAGAGTGTTGGGAAACCGTAACTCTTCCAGTAGAATGGAAAATGGGCGTAATTATTAAAATTCCCAAGAAGGGTAACCTTAAGGATTGTAATAATTGGCGCGGTATTTGTCTACTTCCAGCTGTATCCAAGCTGATGGCTAAAATTATTTTGAACCGGATCAAGGATGAAGTTGATCGCACTTTAACCCTCCGTCGGGCGCACCCCAAATCAAAACAAGATCGGGCGCACTCGGCCTTAGAGGCCACCCATATATTTGGGTCCTTTTTCCTTACTATGTTACTACAAATTTCTGAAACTTTTCCGAAATTAAGTTATTAGTATCTAAGGGATGTAATTAAAGTAAATATAGTACTGAGAAACCTCTTTGCTTAACAGTATAATACAGAAATAAAATTATCGATCTACAAGATAAAACCCAAGAGAGAAAATTTTATTTTACCGCATCCATTGTTCGTTAGAAAAATTTAATTAATGAAAGGTAGGCAGTCTAAATTGATAATCGTTATTTGAAAAGGTTCTTAATGCTCCAAATTAAATGTGGAAAAGCATCTTTGATGCAGCGCTTTCGCGTAGTTTGGGTATACATTCTAAATTATGACGCGATCGGGCGCACCCGGCCTGTGAAGCCAGAGTCCTTACCACACAACTAACGAAAGGACCATGGAAAACAATAGATAGGCATTGTGTGAGACTCTTAAAGTTAGACGAGTAAACGGAGCTAAAAAGTTGTGGGCTACTCTACTAGCGTGGAGCAGACCAGAAACTGTTTTGCTGGCCTGTCAGGCCGGGTGCGCCCGACGGAGGGTTAAGCAATGAACAGGCTGGCTTTCGTGAGGGTTTTTCATGTAGCGACCATATAGACACCCTCCGAATTATTATTGAGCAATCCGCCGAATGGAGATTCCCATTACACCTCATGTTCATTGATTTCGAGAAAGCGTTCGATGGTGTTGATCGGGAGTATATTTCGAGAGCTCTTCGTAGGAGGGGCATACCAGATAAAATAATTTCCATCATCAAGGAATCTTATCAGGGAGCCCAATGTCACGTTTTGCACAAGGGTAAGCTTTCAGATCCTTTTGAGGTGCACAGTGGAGTGAGACAAGGTTGCATTTAATCACCTATTCTTTTCCTCGTAGCCATTAACGATGTACTAGTGAGCGCGCTTCAAAACCAGAGGAAAGGTATCAGATGGAAAATGTTTGATTACCTGCAACACCTGGACTATGCTGACGATATTTGTCTGCTTTCAAATAAAAAGGAGGATGTAGCTCAAATGGCCGATGCTCTGCATTGCGAAAGTCGTAACGCCGGGCTCAAGATAAACGCTGCCAAGACCAAGTACTTGAGCTTCCATCCTGGGGGACAAAGCGGAATTTGTGTTTCGGGCCAGGCAGTCAAAAAAGTCGCCGAATTCTGCTACCTCGGAAGCATAGTCACAGCAGATGGCGGCGCGGACGCTGATGTACAATCGCGTATCAATAAGGCTAGGGCTGCCTTCTTCACTTTGACTCCTTTCTGGCAAAATAACATTTCCAGGCGCACAAAAATCCGAATCTTCAATTCTATTGTAATATCTGTGCTTCTTTATGGCTGTTCAACTTGGAAGGTGACCAACGAGATAAAAACTAAGCTGCAAACTTTCGTAAACAAGTGCCTACGGCGCATCCTACAAATCCGCTGGCCGGAGATTATTTCCAATGATGATATCCTGAGTATCACAGGCCTGGATTGGATAGGCACTTCTGTCAAAAGGCGAAAGTGGCAGTGGATAGGTCATACTCTCCCAAGAGGGTCAACAAATATTGCAAAGCAGGCCCTAGATTGGAACCCTCAGGGAGCCAATGCTAGATGCCGTGTTGGATGACCAAGAAACACGTGGAGAAGATCGGTTAATAGCGAGGCTGCTTCATTAAACAAACAGTGGTCAGAACAGAACGAGGTGGAAAGTAGGCGTAGTTGATGCCCTATGCCCCACCAGGGGTTAACAGGAACCAGAGAGAGAGTTGGAATAGATTACTCGCGTCAGCAGCAGCATCGGCAGAATTTCATAGCTGACAAATATGTATGCTGAATGCCAAGTCTTCTGCCCAACATTTTTGTCAGCAATGTAAAATGCATTGGGCTTGACGTTTCGCGATGCCGCTGCTTCTGCTGACGCGCCTAATCTATTTCAAGCATCAGACATTAAAAATGCATTGTGCTGCTTTCTTCGGCAGCATTCAACGCGTCTAATATGTTTCCGTCATATGGCTAAATTCTCATAACAGCAGCAGCCAGGGCCGGATTTAGCCTCTATGGCGCCCCTGGGCAGTAACGAATTTGCCGCCCTCGACCACTAGATAAGCTTGAAGGTAGCAGTTTGTCACCTCACAAAGGAAATGTAGGCAAAACGTTAGCGGGCGTATGTGAAAAGTTGAAAATTTCATATTTCTTACCAGTCTCCTCTCTCTCGATTACCGTAACTCCTAGTGGAGCATGGTGCGTTGATGACTACACTGTGTAGTCATCAACGTTACAAAGACAATTGAATTCGGAGTGTGATACGGTTGTCAGCCATACCACTTCCTAGTCGCATTGTTAGTTTATTATTCTACGATAAGAATATTTCTTATCATCTTCTTCTGAATAATAAACTTGCGACGAGTCGTGCCGAGTTTGGAAACTCGTTTCTCTATGAGTGTCTATTTCACAGAGTGGCGACCGAACGATCACGGCCACAGAGCACGACAGTAAGCGTATTTTATTTGCTTGAAAATTTTTTATGTTGCTTCCCAGGGGAGGAATCCAGGTGCTCTGTGCACCTCCCAAAATTGTTTTAGGAATGATTGAAACTCCAATGATAGCACAGAAAGCTGTACAATTCTTATTACATTCGGCTTTTCACTTTCTTTAGAAATGCGTTCATGTTTTCTACATTTTTTCTTTGTCGATCGGTTTGGAAATAATTTGCGGACTACGCAAACAAATAAAATTTCCTTACCGAAAAAACGCAAAATTAAGAAAGCTCGAGGTAAATTTAACACACCTTGACACACCTTTGTTTTCGGTGATAAAGATAACGAAAACGAATTGGGATGGGAAAGCACTTACTGATGTTATTCAGCAAAAATCATTCGGTGCCTAAAAAGTTCTAGACTTTCCTGATTTCAACTATATTAAATTAGTTTTTATTTTCGGTGGAATTTTTCTCTGAACACAAAATTGAAAATTCGAAAATTAAAGCGTAAACATTCTTAAAAATTTAGTTAAATCTATTCACCCGATAGAAACTTAAAAACTTGATAGCCAATGCCGCATTTCTAATATCGAGACTTGGACCTCTCCCGAAACCAACTCCTTGGTTCCCAGCGAATTTGATGTGGGGATAAATTTAAGAAGTAATTGAACACACGAAAATGTGTGGTTAGATGAGTTACTTTGCTTGGGGGCGTTTTGAACTTTCCAAAGGATCTCTATCATCAAAAATATTTTTCGTTTTTTTCCTTCAAGTCTTGAGCAATTTCAGAGGCTTGAAAACAGGAGCTGGCAGCCAAGTACTCGCGTATTTATATCATTTGATGTGGCTTCAGGCAAAATGTTTAAAGTAAGGCCAAAGATGATTATACTCCGGCTCTAATTGAAATAAAGGCCGCCACGCCATTCACAGCGAATAAGTGTATGCTTCAAGCAAAATTTTTGCATAGTCCCAATTTTTCAAGGCGCAATCACATTAAAATTTGAGTTGAGGTTGCGATTAGGTGCTTTGGATTAAGACAAATCTTTACATCTAACTAGAATAAATTAAAAAAGCTAATTATTTTCTACAATTATGTTTGAGTTTTCAAAATCCATCTTTCCCATAATTTTAGACCAATGAAACAATTTAAGAATTTGCCGCCCCTCAAATTCTGCCGCCCCGGGCAGTAGCCCAGGTTGCCCATATGGGAAATCCGGCCCTGGCAGCAGCACCCCTACAAACGCAAAATTGCTTCGTGCTCACTACATATATATTATAATCTCTTTCGGATTTGCTTATATAGTCATTTGTCAGCATTGCATGTTGCATGTGTGCATTGTGGACAGCATCGAAACTTTAGTACGCAAACTTGGAGATTGGATAAGACGCAGTAACGCAATATGTTTCCAATAAAAAACATTTTACGTGCATCTAATTCGTTTAGATTGTTAGCAGCAAATTGGTTAGAAAAATGTATTAAATGTGTTCGAATTTGTCGTTAATATTTTCGTGTTTTGTCTTATGTATTTGCTGTGCTTAAAAAAAAAACTCGAACGATCAACGATCAAATATTGGATTAAGTTACTGGAACACAAAATGGCAATTTCGGAATCGGAAGCGTAAATATTTTTGCGGAATAGACGGAACTGTTGTGTCCTATAACCCCATCCATTGACGCTCGTGAAGGGTTTACAAGAAAAAGTGTTGTGTTTTCGCTTGGAGCAGCAAGAAAACTCCGATATACCTCCATCACAATTTAGTACTTTTTACAGTTCTCAACCTGCCCAATATTTGTTCGTTGAATGCAGTCAATGAGCGAATCCAACAAAAACAACTGCATAAAAGTGCTACTCAAGTGATTCTCATCTCGCATTTAGACTGCGGCGTAGAAAGGGTTCAATCGCGGTTTTATTATAAAGCTCTATCCACACTGGCCGCCAATTCGTAGCTCGCGGTGCCTTACTGGCAGTTGTCATTTCATTTACACCAGCTGTCATTTGGTTGGCAGAGTCCAATTTTGATAACTAAATTGAAAAAACCGCCAAAATGAAAGTTTAATTATGTGGTTTGCTTGGCAGGGATTTCCCTGCTCGGAGTCAGTGTATGGATACAGCAATAACAATAATTCCAGTGTTACTCCAGTGAGATTTGTTCGTTGAATGCGCTCAATATGTTTGTCTAGAATGTTTGCATAGAATTGTTCAAACCGTGAAAAGACCAATTTATTATTTAAATTTCCTGAAGTGTTAAAATAGAATGCAAGTGCAACAGGTGTCTTTTTTTCTCCTTCAGTTTCTGCTCATGTAAAACTTCTATAAGTCGTGAATATACTCAAGAAGATGCTATTCAGTTTAAAAATTTATTTCCTGGTAATTATATATTTTTTAAATATTTTTCCTCGACTGTCATAGAACTATTATTATTGAAATTAAATGTAACAATTTTTAGAGGTCGTCACTAATTTGCTGCTGAACACGAAGAAACTGGAAAGTGATTTCGCTGAAAGACGCTTTGAAAAGGTTTGCCAATATTAGGGGACTTTGCTCATGTTCAAACGCGACTTCGGCATACAGGGTGTCCGGAAACGCACCGAAAAATGATTCCTGATGTGATCCAAAGTGAGATGGAAACTTTTTTTTCGGTCAAACAACAAATGTAAAACCCAAACCACATATTCGATTTTAGAGCGGTTTGTTTTATTTTTTTTAGGTCATTTTTTTGGTGCGATAATCATTTTATATCGCTATTCTAGTTAGTCTAGTTTTGGAGATATTGAGGCTTAACCCTTTCATTCCCAAATTAAATTCCTTCGGACAAAAAAATAATATTGTTATTATTTCGTCTTTATTTGTGTCTAAAAATACATTCTTAATGATAAAAAGGGAAAAAAAATTTGGGTTTGGAAAATAATAGTATGTAAACTGCAGATGAGTGGAAACTTTTTCAAATTCAAATAGTTGACGGCAATATGAGCTATTTTTTTTTTATAACGGAAACGATGAAAGAATTTCTCTCGATGAGTAAGACTAAAGTCCCACCCATTTACTGGAGCTATGTTTAGAAACCAATAGTATAAAGTCCAGTCAATCCGGACCTTAACATCCGGATTATTTGTTTGATAATTATTATTATTTGAAATTAGAGTTTTTTAAATTATATTAAATTTATAAAAACTGGCAAAAGTTTTTCTGATCGAATCTACTGGTGCTAAATCTATTAAATTTAGTTAGAATTTTAGTATAAATGATATATGTATTATAGACGAGGGTGGAGTCTTTACCGGTGCATTTTGGAAATCCGGACAATTCGATAATCCGGACATTGGTCCCAATTAATCCGGAATATGCCCCAATAAGTCGAAATCGCCCAATTTTCACCATCTGATAGGTTTTATGCTACTTTTATCCGCCTAGTTCATCTTTTTCATATCGAATTCATTCCAATACCGGCAACAATATTATTCCATAAATGCCCAATGTAAACCACAATTTACATAGATTTCAACGTCCTCCAATGCCGCCCTATTCAATTTGTGTCACAGAAAATTCTGGCCAATTAATCTTTTGTTGTTGGCGATTAGCGGTATATTTTTTTCAATGGATTTTGCACCTAGAATTATGTAGAAGTGGAGCAATTCACCACTTGTCACAATGGACAAAAACACCCTGACAGCCTTAATTCTAAATGCGTTCATAAAAATATCAATCCATATGCATTAACTAAATGTTTACTACTCGAATGCTGTTATATGTAAGTTTCAGTGTATGTCACTCATTTTTATAAGTAAACCAAAACATAGAAAAAGTGTTTTAAAGTTGCAGTTTATAATGGGAATGAAAGGGTTAGGTAGTGTAAGAAAATGCATTTTTCAAATGATTATAGCAGCTAAAGGGTTAAGAATTGGGGGTATGTCCCGTACACTTTTTTTTGCCAGAAATCACATTGGGAATCATTTTCTGGTGCGTTTATGCGGCAGTTTCCCGACACCCTGCATAGTCTTTTTATTTGATTTTTTTTTTCTTTTCAGTCATTGTGGTACAATGTTAACGGCGGCAGCTTGAATCGAGGTCAATTGACGGTGATTGCTTACAAATATTTGGCCGATAAGAGTGAGATGACCGCTGAAAATTTAAGGTTGGCACAATATGTCGGATGGATGTCTGAAATGGTATGCATGACTTTACTTAAGCTGACCAGACGTACAGCATTTTGACCTGTCGTACAGCATTGGGAAATGTACAGCAAAGTGTACATCATTTCCAATGCCAGGCAGTTAACCCTTATTAACTACATAATAAGCTCCTGTGATCAGTGTTGCCTGTTTTAAGGTGTAAAGTTTGACCCCTGTACGATTAATATTTGACCCATCTTTTTGAAATGTTGCACACTTGTCTCTCATTTTCTACAACCCTACTATCTATCCGCGTTCAGAGGTTACAGCTGCCCAAAAAAAGAGTTCTTCTATAACAGGGGATTCCGTTTATAACGACCTCTTTTAGAGCGACAATTCGGATATAACGACATAAACTTGAATTCCCTTAAATTACGCATTGTTTTTCATACAAATTCCGTGGGTCTTAACGACTTTGGATATTGAGTCCGTTTCGGTTATAACGACTGATTTTTTGGTGAAATCAACAACAATTTTGAAACTATAAGCTCGGTTTGACCAGAAGTTCTCAGTCATTTCTGAACGACTGAGCGACTTCCTGAATGGCAAATAAAATTAAAACTGCCCCTTGCTTAGCGTATTGCTACCGAAAATGAAAAATAATTAAAATTAAAAGCTTTGGGGAACTGATATATTTTTACAGATTTTTGTGGATTTTACTGAAACGTTTATAAGCCAGTCATTTTATGATTTTAGGTCGCAAAAAAAACTCGGCTCTGGTTTTTTGGAATATTGTTGGGGTAGATACCAGAAATGTACCACCAAGTTTGCAACTTCGGAAAACCTGTGCTAACCCCGTGACCCTCAAAAAACCTTAAAATTTTCGGACTTTTTTCATATTTTGGTTTGTAATTTCCAAAAGGTGCTTACTACAAGAAAGTCGTCTACTGGATTTTTAAAGCTAGCAAAACCTTAATTAATTTCAGTGCACCTCCAGCTTTGTAGGTGCAAAGGATCCCAAGATAAAGCCCTTTAAACACTGTTTTTTCTAAAAAAAAAAAGTTCAAAATTGTAACTTTATTCATCTTCCGAGCTGAATATCGGCTTAAATGCACATTCTATGGAGAAAAACATGTGAAACGAAGTTATAAACCAGTTACTTAGCTGTATATGTCAGAACGAATGGAATCGGACCATGCGGTCATAGTGCTGCCCCTGAAAATGAGGTTTTTCTAAGAAAATTGTTTTTCTTTATGTACCAATATTAATCAAACTTCACCCAAGTGTGTTCAATTCAATTCAATTCAATATAATTTTATTTTACTCCCCCCTATATGAGCTTATCGCTTGTGTGGAGGAGGGAGGATATATACATATATGTATAAGTTTATAAAATTCTTAACAACAAATCCAAAATAAAAAAGAAAGAAAAATTAATAATTAATAATACAGCCACAAAATCAATGAAAAAAAGCAAGTATACTAAATTTAAGTAGTTTAGTTTTATATGAATATTTTTTTTTATTGGAATTAGTTCACATTACCTAGGTTGAAAATGGTTGCATTTTTCTTCAAATTCAAGAAATTGTTTTTCATGTAAATATGATTTTAAATTCATTTTGAAGTATAATTCATTTTCTGACATGTTTTTCAAGTATCTTGGTAACTCGTTGTAATATTTAGGGCCAGTGTATGTGTGATGTCTTTTTAATATTTCTGTATTGGCTCTAGGTATCGTCATGTCTGTCATTCTTCTTCTTGTATTTACGACCTGATTTAGGGGAATGAGCATTTTATTTTTGGTCATGTATGTCAACACTTTGAATCTATACAGGTTTTGTAATGTAAACTTTTTTGTTAAAACAAATAGATGACTCGATGGATAGGTTGACGGTACTGCCACAATCATTTTAAGTACTCTTTTTTGAGTTGTTGTAATACATTTTAGGTGAGTGTAGTATGTATTTCCCCAAGCTATAATGCCATATGTTAAAATTGATTTAAAGAGTGAATCATAAACACCTAAGAGATCATGTATTTTTAATATATTTTTCAGATTGTAGAAGATTGGTAATAGGCTTTTTAGTTTGTTATTCAACTGGTCTATGTGATCCTTCCACCTCAACTGGTTATCTATTATTAGACCTAGGTATTTTGTATCAGTTTTATTCTCTAGTTCTATTATTGTACTCAGTCCATTTGTTTGTCCGTTTATTTTGATTTTCTCATTTTCTTGGGGAAGACCATCTTGATTATTTGCAAATGGCACTACTTTTGTTTTATCTAAATTTAACTTTAGAGAGTGCGCATTTGTCCAGTCTAAAACTTTTTTTATTTTATCATTAGCTGTTTCATAACATTTACCCCAGTTTTCTCCAGTGACCAATATGACTGTATCATCTGCGAAGCCTATCATTTTCGTATTACTGTCCATTAACTTAAAAAATGATGTAACATATATTGTATACAATATCGGAGAAAGCACCGTACCCTGTGGTAACCCATATTCGTTGTTTAGTATTTTCTCGCTCTTTTTACCATCTATTTTCACTAGTTGCTCTCTGTTTGTTAGGTAACTTTTTAATAAATTAAAGGGCTTGTTTTTTATTCCAAATTCGTTCAGGTACTCTAGTAGTATGGAATGTTTAATCGTGTCGAAGGCTTTCGAAAAATCTAAAAATATACCCATAACTTTTCTTTTGCATTTAAAATTATCTGTGATGAAGTTAGTAAGACCAGTAAATGCATCATCGACACTTTTTCCCTTACGAAAACCATATTGCGTTTCTGGCAGGATATTATTTTCTTCGATGTATTTGGTTATTCTCGCTTTTAGGCATCGTTCAAAAACTTTTGCGAAAGTGTTCGTTAATGCAATCGGTCTATAGTTGCTCATAAGAGTGTGGTCTCCAGCTTTAAAAATTGGTATTATTTCGCTTACCTTTAAATTTTGTGGAAAGATTCCCTTTTCTATACATACATTGAACACGGTTTTGAGTGGTAGTTTTATGTATTTTTTTATCTGTTTGATGATTTTTACGACTAAACCATCTTCTCCAGGTGCCGAGTTGCCTTTTAACGACGATATTGTGTCTTCTATTTCTTTTTCTGTGATCTTGTACAGATGTAGCTCCGATTGCACTTTTACATACTGAGTTGCATTAAATTCCGATGGTGCAATGTCCTTTGCTGTATTTTTCCCTATGTTTGAAAAAAACTCATTGAACTTATTTGCAACTTCGATTGGTTTGTCCTTTAATTGAATAATTTGCCCATCCACATTCAGCTCTTTACACATTTTCTTATTTGGCACGCGGTATGACATTTCGTTGATTAGATTCCAGTATTTTTTGGGATCCTTACCTGCGTTTTTTATTTTTAATTTATAGTAGATTTCTTTAGCTGCTCTCATTGTTTTTGTAAGCATGTTCCGGTATGTTTTGTATTTGTTTCGCAGTGCAACATTATGTGGTTGTCTTCTACTTTGCTGCCCCAATCTATTCCTTTTTCTTATGGACTTAATAATAGCTGGAGTGATCCATGGTTTCAATATTTTATTGGATTGTTTGACTGCTGTAGTGGAAGATGCTAGTTTGATTTTGTCTACAATGTCGTCGGTTAGTGTTTGTATAAAATTGTCTACGTCGTTACATTCATCGTATTTTGATTTCCAGTCGCTATCGTCTTCAAACAGTTTTATTAGTTTGATATAATCAACTTTTGTGTGTATTATGTTTTTATTATTGTTTCCCTCATTATGGTGCTCTGTTGACCATTTCAAACCTACAAGTTGGGCGTAGTGATATATGTTTCGTGAATCAATGCATTAGCTTCAATCTTTTCCGTGCAATTTTTTTGTTTCAGAAAAACATGATCAATGCACGATTTCTTGTTATTCTGTATTCTAGTGGGCGCACTTACTAGCTGTTGAAATCCTTTTGATAATAGAGATAGTGTATATTGGTTTGTATTTTCGTTTGAGTTATCTAAAAGGTCTATATTTATATCACCTAATATAATTTCTACATCTTTCTTTTCGATTACACTAAGAGCTAGATCAATTTCCTCAATAAAGTTTTTTATGTTGCGGTTGGGTGACCTGTAAATTCCCAAAATACGTATTTCTTTTCCCTCTACATTTAAATCAACACACATTGCATTACATTCTTTTAAATAAGTTATTTCATTTACTTTATGGCTGATAACATTGTTGATATACACGAAAACTCCCTCACATTTATTATGTTTTTGCTGAGTGAAATACATACTATATCCTTTTATTTGAAATGCAATTTCGTAATTACTTTGCTGTAACAAGTAGCTATTGTGGTGAGTCTCCGTTAAAACTATTACTTGTATTAGAATACGATTTTTGGCAAAATCATCTACTAGTAATCTAAGTTCATCTATATGTTTTTTTATGCTCCTTATGTTTAAATGAAGCAATTGTATTTGAGTATTTTGTAAAAACCGTTTGCATTCTTTTGGATTTTTAGTGTATCTATTTGTTAATAGATTTGTTCGTTAAGAAAACGTTTTATAAAGTCTGTGTCTGTCATTTTGTATGTCGTTTGATACTAATGATTTTGATTTGAAAATAAAATTTTGTTATTTAATTTTTTCTAAGTCACCTACATTTTTAATCTTTATAATATTATCATTCTCACCTTTTTTCGTTAAAATGCAACCATCTTTCACCCATACAAATTTACAATTTTTATCTTTGGCTGTTAGTTTTGTTTGTTTTAATAATTTTGCTGTATCTGGTGCTAGATGTTCATTTACGTATAGTCGGTTTTTTCCCCATTCTGCATAAATCGTATTTGCTTGCAGACTAGGGATGTCAAAAACCGGACGGTTAGTCCGAAAACCGGTACTTTCAAAACGGTTAACCGGTTTTTTTCGGTTTTTTCATCCTCCCGGTTTTAACCCGGACGGTTGTTTGCCCATCCGGTTAAAACCGGAAAAAAAAACTTTCCAAATTCATAAAATTTTTAAATTTTCTTGATTTGTCAGTCTGTAATTCTATTGCTTGTCTTCTATGAAAAATTTCGTATTTCCGAACACTCTCCTTAGTGCTATTATTCCAAGAACCATCGCTTCGTCAAGCTACCGCTCCTTGCATTTTTCCTTTCCAAGGCATACCTATATTGTTTACGTTGCGTGTCACACGTGTATCTTTTGTGCGTATATGTGTATCACATCAGTGCATTTAGAGTTCATTGTTATAGGAAGACGAATCGGCAGTTACTACGACATCCGCGTCCACATCGATATCTGCGTCCACTTCCGTCATGTCCATAAAGACTTCAACATCTACATCATAGCGCAGTCATATTACACTGAGAAAAAAAATTAGAATGGTTATCTAAAGAAATAGTCGAATTCATCTAAAGTTCGCGTTGATTTTCAGCTTATGATTCTATGTAGTTGAAACAGCTACGAAGATATGGATAATTTTTCTATTCGTCATTAGTTGAAACATCTACTATATTTGCAAATTAAATTAATTCATTTGTAAAGACAGCTATTCATTATCTATAAAATGTTGAATGTTGGATAGCTAAATTGTGTTGAAGAAACAAGAACAATTGTTTGTAGTTAAATTTTATATTTGAATAGTACAATCAACAACTTTTGTTGAAGAATTGACTAAACTTTTTCTTCTAATCTTGCGTGGTTAAACGAACGAATTTAATAGTATTTTCAGCTGCGAGGATTAGAGAAATCAGCTATTTCTTTGGTAAAACTATCTAAATTTAAGTCAACTACTTCACTTTAGATAAAAAGTCTAAACCATTTTTTTCAGTGTTGCATTTCAAATATAAAAAAAATAGAGTAAGGTTAATTCTTGTGGTTTTGGAATCAGTGGGCTCCCGGGGAATCTAAAACTAAAAAAAAAAATAATCGGAAAGGTCCCAAAAAGGACAAAAAAGGATACTCTTTAATCCTTGACCGGAGGTCGGCATCTGGGGTATCAAATCAAAGGGGATGTCAAGTATATTACATACCCGGTGTTTGTTCCATGTTTCAAGGACCCTCAACGGAATAAATCGAGATTAAATGGAGAATTATTGTGTTTCCCGTGTTTCTTTCCGAAGCCCTAATTACGAGAGTAATTCAAATTGTCACTACGTTTCTCACTTTTCCGAATTTATAATAGCTAAAGATTCTACCATTAAATTTGCTAAGAAAAAAATGATCGGAAAGCTCTCAAAAAGGACACTAATTACAAACCTTGATCGAAGGTGGGTATGCGGGGTGTCATATCAAAAAGGACGTCGAGTACATTCCATATCTGGCTTTTATTACTTGTTTCAGGAGAAAATTGGGATCCAATGGAAAATTTTCATGTTTCTCGTAAATATATGTATCTTTCCAAAGCCGTAATTTTTCGTTTTAGCCCGAATTTTTCCATTTAGTGTCCTTGAAACAGGAAACAAACACCGGATATGCAATGCACTCGACGTCCTCTTTGACATGACACCCCGCATGCTCACTTTCAATCAAGGTTTGTAATTAGTGTCCTTTAATGTCCTTTTTCAGAGCTTTCCGATAATGTTTTTCTTAGCAAATTTAATGGTAGAATCTTAACCTATCATAGATTCGGAAAAGTGAGAAACGTAGTGACAACTTGGATTCTCGTAGTTATGGCTTTGGAAACATACACGAAAAACACAATAATTTTCGATTTAATCTCGATTTATTCCGTTGAGGGTCCTTGAAACAGGAAACAAACACCGGATACGTAATGTACTCGACGTCCCCTTTGATTTGATACCCCACATGGTGACCACTGGCCAAGGATTAAAGAATATCCTTTTTTGTCCTTTTTGGGACATTTTGGAGGCCTGAAATGGGATATTTTGACTGCACTATATACATTGTCTAGCAATAAAACTCAGTTAACTAATTTTGAAACATTATGAATACTTCTGACAATTTTATTTGATTATCTTTTTTGTTCAACATGTTTCTCTTTTAGGGCTCCATTACACAGTCATATTTATATACGAACATCAGCTTAACGAGTGTGTATGCATTATTTTGCTTAAATTCTAAGCAATTCAATGAAAAACCGGTTAACCGAAAACCGGTACTTTGAGCCCGGTTAAAACCGGACGGTCTAACCGGCTTTGCGAGAAAACCGAAAAAACCGAAAACCGGGTTATGGGCCGGTTTTTGACATCCCTATGCAGACCTCCCCCGTTTTTCCTCTCTCGGACAGTACGCTTATACGCTTGTAGAAACTCGTTCCGCGTTGATGTTCTGGTCAAGCTGACAATGACCGGTGTCGACTCATCTTTGGCGATTGTGTTTTTGCTGGTAGCTATGCGATATACATCACTGATTTCGCATGGATTAATGTTGCAGTTGATGCTGTTTGAAATTTTCGTCATGATATTAATCAAATTATCTTGCGTTCTGGCTGGTATTCCGTTGATTATCAGATTATTTTTTCGAATTTGTTGTTGCAAGTATCTATTATCGTTTTCTAGGGTTGTTATTTTAGCTTGTTGTGTTATGTTTTCACTTTTTAGTTCTTTTAATTCTGTCATGACCTTTTCCATTTTTTTACCAAAGTCGTCGATTTTATCTGACATGAATTGGATTGAGTTGGTCAGTTCGCCGATGTTCAACTCGTTTTTTATTCGTTGGCATATCTCGTTTATTAGTTCGATATTAGATGTTATTGATATTAGCTCTTCTGTTGGTTGTTTTTCTGCCGCTTTGCGTTTAGAGCTCATTTTAGTTTGTCTATATTCTTTATGGTACACTATTGTAGCACGGGTGACACTGTGCACTGGTTCAGTTATGTTTGTATATCACTTTGTAACAAAGGACTACAGGTGAATTTGTTGAAAAGTTAAAAAATTAAATTTTCACTTTCACAATTGTTTTATAGTACCACTTTCGAATAGTTTTGTTGGGCTATTGTCTGAACTAAATTTTTAACGAAATATAGACGAGATAGGGGTGATTAATCACTTTTTTGAATGGAAATTCTGTGGAGCACTTTTTAGAATGTTTGACGTTTGACTTGAGAACAAAACCTGTTCCTGCTTAAGCCTGAAAAAATATCTAGGACCGGATGAAATCGGGACACTACGAATACGTCATAGGGCTGCCATACAAACCAAACCCTGGAAATTAGGTTCTTCTAAGAAAAACTTTTTTCTTTATGAACCAATCATAAGCAAACCTTACCCAAATGCGTTCCTAGTAAAGCCTCAAAACATATCTAAGACCGGATGAAATCGGGACACTACGTCATAGGGCTGTCATACAAACCAAACCCTGGAAATTAGGTTCTTCTAAGAAAAACTTTTTTCTTTATGTACCAATCATAAGCTAACCTTACCCAAATGCGTTCCTAGTAAAGCCTCAAAACATAACTAGGAATGGATGGAATCGGAACATTACGTCATACGCCTCTATTAGGTTCTTGTAAGAAAAACTTTTTTCTTTTTGAATCTTAACCAAAATTCATCCAAACGTGTTCCTGGATTAGCCTCAACGCATCCAGGAAAATTACAAACGAAAATTTTGAAAAAGTCCGAAAATTTTGAGGTTTTTTGAGGGTCACGGGGTTAGCGAGCTAGTTTTTGCGCCCTAACGCCTTATATTTCGATTATATTATATAAGCGTTTTTTCTTAACAACAACTTCAAGCTAATGTATTATGTTTGGTAAGCATGCACTATCTTACTACCTCTCCATTATTAAGAGAAGACATGGGACCTGTCTAGACTAGATCCAGGTAAGCCAAATTTTCGTAATTCCTTCGAGACATGATTTAAAAGCTAAGCGATTAGTGATCAAAAATTGTCGGCGTCATACACTGCAGACTTCACAAAAGACGGTACGGATTGGTCGGGAACCACTGGTCTACATGAAAGGCCGAAACACACAAGGTTTCATCCGATGCTATCGGATGAAACGGTTTTGGACTATTTTACGAGGATTCAGGATTGACAAATTTTCGGATAAAGGAGATCCCATTTTTGTTCACACACTTCGGCCGGGTTTGTGATAGCTCTTATTCAGTACTTGTCGCCTGGTTAGTCTTACCGCATGGAGAAGACACACACAATATTCAGAAAGCTTTTCCATTATATACTGAATGGAATTTTTGTTTATTTGGCATAGTTACGCCATATTTTGCTCTTGGTTACATCATCATCTCAGATTAAAAAATCATTGCGCGGTTTCATACAACAGCGTAAAAAAGTAAAAGATAACATAACTATGCAAAATTAACAAAAATTCAATTCAATACAATGGAAAAGCTTTCTGAAGATTGTGTGTGTCTTCTCTGTGCGACAAGACTAACCATTCGATAAGAGTTTTGAGAGAATGGCCCTATGTCGACTTTGGCTAACATAATGGTAGAGTAATGTGAAATTAATCCAGTAAAGGGAGAATGTTTAAACTCCACTCGAGTTATTGGTTCTAATAGAGTAGAGTTTGACTCGATCGACTAGAAAACAGTGACCGCCATTGGCTATGTCCACACATGTGCCCTTTCGTCTTCCCTATCGTCTTCAAGCTCCGTATCCACTTTCAACATTGAACATGTCATTGATTGCGTCAAGTGAACAGAAGAAATCAATGTCTCATTCTATCCAGATATGTTCATTATTTATCGTTAAATATGTGTCGCGGCTTTGGTCAGGACGGGTAAATGATAAATTCTTTCATGAATTGTATGAATAGATGATGTGTTGTTAATATTTAACATTGGCAATTGCGTTCAAGAATGAATGCGTTTCTTCAATAGCGCATACATCTCAAGTTTCAATTGTCAAAATGATGAAGACGAACGAAAATTGAAAGTGTCTAGACAGGCACATTCAGAAATACAAAACTTTTTTTTTGCCAGTCCTACTATTCTTTTGGTTTGTCGCCTTTTGATGGTTACCTCTTCGTAAATGGGCATAGACGCCTCTTTCACCAAGGTGCCGAAACGTTGATAAAAAGCCAAGCATCAAGCGTGTTTAAGAATAAAATCATTTTTTAAGAGTCCTGTTCCGCCTAGATAAACTATTTTTCCAAGAGGCCTTGAAAATTTAATCGAGATTCGGTTGTTTTTGAAGCCGCCAGTCATTCGGGTTATTTTTTTTTTGAGTCCGGGCACTTTAGTTCAAGTTGGAGAACAATGGGAAATCATAACATGCTTTATAACTGAATTATTCTTTCTAATAATCATTTCACTAGCTAGCAACTCCCAGGTTATTCCCTGGTCCTTTCGCCGTCGCTATAAGCGAATTCTACTGTAGTCATCTACGTCGGCGCACTCTGGTGACGGTAGTGTGTCCAACTTGTAGCGACAACCCTAGTTCTAAATGTTGCCGTTTCGCAATTGACATTTGACATCAGGCAATGCTGTTTGGAAATTGCTGGAGAATTCTGGATAGAGCATTTTGTCCTCGTTCGTTCAGCATTGTTCATTTAGCAACTCCTAACGCTAAAATTGGTGACCCGCGACTAAGTTAGTGAACAAAAAATTCGAAAAATTGAAATTGCGCATTTGATCGATTTGCTCTGAAAAAACAATGTCGACCGAGGACAAATTCTCCGATGCCGTCGGAGATACAGACAGCTCAACATCATTAACAGATCAACAGGCGTTCCGTGATTTTGAAGGGATTGCAATTATGAAGCTGCCACCGTTCTGGAAAACGCGTCCGGCGTTATGGTTTGCGAGGGCGGAGTCACAGTTTCGTGCCTACAAAGTGACCAGTGACACGGCGAAATTCGACCGAATAGTTAGCGATCTCGATCAGGACGTGCTCGGCCAAGTGGAGGACATCGTAGAGAACCCTCCGACCGACAACAGGTATGTGACTTTTAAAAAACGTATTATAAGCGCATATGCACGCTCGGAAGATGCCGAATTACGGGATTTATTAACTGATATGGAACTGGGCGATCAGAAGCCCTCACAACTACTTCGCAACATGAAAGTGAAAGCGGGCACTAAAGTCAACGACAGTATTTTAAAAACGCTGTGGATGCAGCGGTTGCCCGGGCGTGTGCAGGCGATACTTGCTATTTCGGAAACCTCAGTCTTAGATCGGCTTGCCGAGATGGCCGACAAGATCGTCGAGGTTCGTGAGCCCTATGTCGCCGAAATAAATACGTCCGCGGCCCCAGAACCAAACCGCATCGGGCAAATCTCACACGAGTTAGCAGAAATCCGGTCACGTCTTGATAGGCTTCATTTTAAACGCAGCCGCTATAATATACGTTTGTCGCGTTCAAAATCGAGGAACCGCACAGCACATCAATATTGTTTTTACCACAAAAAATTTGGCAGTGATGCGCGCAAATGTCGCTCTCCGTGCGCGTATGTTTCCCAGCAGGGAAACGAGCAGTCGCGCCATTGAGTCAGACGGTCAATGACGCGACAACCGGAAGCCGTCTTTATATCCGCGATGACAATACAGGGCTCAGTTTTTTGGTAGACACGAGCGCCGATATTTCTGTTCTGCCACGCCAACGCTGCACAAAATCGAGTCCGACTGCTTTGCAACTGTTTGCAGCGAACGGTTCGAAAATTAATACTTATGGAGATAAAGTTCTCAAACTGTCATTCGGTCTGCGGCGGATATTTACATGGCGGTTTTGCATTGCTGACGTGTCGCGTCCCATCATAGGGGCGGATTTTTTAAAATCCCACGCGCTATTGGTAGATATTAAAAACCGTCGTATTATCGATTCAGCCACTAAATTGTCTACGACTGGACAAATCACGAGCGTCGAGCATGAGGGTGTCTTTACTGTGGCAGGCACGTCGCAGTACCACTTAATGCTCAAAAGTTACCCAAGTCTCACTAATCCGTCGCTCACGTCCAGTAAAGTGGCACACGGCGTTCGTCATCACATCGTAACCAGTGGTCCGCCTGTAGCACAACGACCGAGGAGGCTTGCCCCCGAAAAACTCAAGGCAGCACAAGACGAATTTCAGTACCTCCTTGAACAAGGTTACTGTCGGCCCTCAAACAGCCAATGGGCCAGCCCCTTGCACTTAGTCCCGAAAAAGGACAATTCGTGGCGACCCTGTGGTGATTTCCGCCGTTTGAACGCGGTTTAATCGAGCGTTGGCATCGCTCTTTTAAGGCATCCATAATGTGTCACGAGGATAATTCGAACTGGTTTCATCTTTTACCAACCGTATTACTGGGACTAAGGAATACGTACAAAGAGGATTTAGGAGCCAGCTGTGCCGAGATGCTCTATGGTACAACATTAACATTACCGGGCGAATTTTTTGTCGACGATAGAACCAACAGCGACCCACAATTGTTTGCCAATTCTATCCGCGAGCAAATGTGTGAAATTAGACCGAAACAAATTTCTCAGCGGAACGAGCGAACTTCATTCGTTTTCAAGGACTTACGTACTTGCTCTCACGTTTTCCTTCGCATCGACGGTGTTAAGAAGTCTCTAACTCAGCCGTATTCAGGACCTCATCGTGTGATCAACCGACTTTCACCTGTAGTTTTTACCATCGAGGTCAACCGTAAAAATGTTAACGTATCAACCGAAAGGTTGAAACCAGCGTTTCTACCAAGCGATTTCTCGTCGGAGACAACAATTGATCGAGTTCCAGTCAAGAACATTCAAAGTCAAACACCATCTGCTGAGGCTCATGATACAGAGCCATCATCGAGTCACCTGTTGTTTCCAACGTCAACCCCACCGAGCATCAGCCCAACAAACAAATCGATCGTTCAGTCTGCAACCTCACCAATCAACATTCCATCAGCACAGTCAAGCTCACGAATCAACATTAAATCAGCACAGTCAAGCTCATCAATCAACATTCCATCAACACAGTCTGCCGCTACTTCCGTTCATCATCCACCCCATGTCAAAGGATCAGCAGCGAATCATACTCCTCCTTCCAATGTGCGACGAGTTTACTTTGAGCCGATTATTCCTTCCCGAACATCGGCTAATCGTCGAACGTATCCGCCGGCACGATCTCATCGTCGGTAGTACACTACTCAGAGGGGAGTACTGTAGCGACGACCCTAGTTCTAAATGTTGCCGTTTTGCAATTGACATTTGACATCAGGCAATGCTGTTTGGAAATTGCTGGAGAATTCTGGATAGAGCATTTTGTCCTCGTTCGTTGAGCATTGTTCATTTAGCAACTCCTAACGCTAAAAACTTCTAACGGCCAAATCAAATAACTTGTGATGCGACATCTAGAAGGAGCACCGCTATGCCTGACTGGTGTTTTGACATGTTCAGCGTCTCAGGTTACTTCACGTGATAGGTGATAGGAAACATTTAACCAACCAACGAAGCAGTATTTGCGAGGCATCGTCGGTTAAACCCTATCATGGTTTAGCGATGTGCCGACAACTAGTAACTAATAAAAATTACAAGTTAAGAAACCTGAAACAAAAGCCTACGATTGGACGCATAAAAGCAACGACGACCCCTCAAGCGAACAACTGATTACTATTTCGGATCCCAGAATGGATCAGGTAGCAAAAAAGCTGAGCATAATTGCTATTCAGGAAACATCGACGCATCTATAACACTGCGTGACACCAAAAAACCGTCAAAAAAACTGAATGCTATTTTGGTTAGCTATTGGTTCCCATATGACAAAAATGCAATTAATTTTTTTCCTGACCCTCAGGTTTTCGAGTTACACGCCGAAATCTTTTTTAATGGTCCTCATATAGTATCTGCTACTCAATTACTGCAATTTGCAATAAAATAAGTAAATTTCTTATCAGTATCCTTAAGAGGACTCTTGGCAATAAAAATCGCTGAAAATAAATATAATTTGCTCGGTTATTTTATTTTTATTCCCTTTTATTGTGACTTAAAACCGTGAAAAACCGTCTTTTTTATCTTTTCGCGGCTACGTATCTTTACGTAACTTTAATATTTATTATATTTTTACCTGATATACTCGTTTTTTATTATTCTTATATTATCCCTTTTGTTTTCACCTGTCATATTCTTTTTTTATTATCCTTATAATACCCCTTAAAGAACGAAAACCGTCATGTACAAAAATTTAAAAAAAACTTAAAAACATATTGTTATGGTATAAATAGCACGTGTTGTAATAGTTTTACTTTAATTGGTTTACAATATGGAATCTGAAAGAAGTATTCGCAACCTGTGCAAAAATTCGCCAAATAAATTTTGCTACGTGTGTGGCAAATATATTTTTAAATCGCTAGAGAGAAAAGTAACACAAAAATTAAGGGATGCTTATTTTGGCCGCGTTGTGTGTCAGGATAAGCCTTGGATACCCGATTTTTTTTTGCATATCGTGTTGTATGTCACTGCACTCTCAAAAAACTGGAAAACAAGAAGTGCCTTTCGCGGTTCCAACACTTTGGAGCGAGTCTAGCAATCATCACGACGATTGCTATTTTTGTGTGTTCGATTTTCGGGGTGCTACGAAAAAGCATAAGTATAAAGTGGAGTACCCTATAGTGAGTTCTGTCACGAAACCTGTGCCTCACAGTGTAAACAGCACTGTTCGCCCTCCTCACAGTGATAAAAGTAACGACCCTCAGGATACACAGTTTTTCCCCTCTCCTTCATCAAGCGATCAACGAAAACCACAGCTAATTCGCCAAGAGGAATTGAATGATTTGGTACATGGTACATGGACTTCATTAAAAGCTGTTCTAAAAGGATTCTTAGGAAATCACAAAGCCGAAAACGCAGAACTTTTAGTAACAAATATTTTTAGATATAAAGAGATGGGGTGCAGAATGTCTTTGAAATGCATTTTCTTCACTCCCATTTCTCTTTCTTTCCTGAGAACCTTGGAGCTGTAAGCGATGAACAAGGTGAGCGGTTTCATCAGGACATAAAAAGGTTTGAGGAACGTTTTCAAGGTCATTGGGATGCAGCGATGTTAGGAGATTATTGTTGGCGCTTACAGCGAGAAGACAGTTCTAAACATAGGAGAAAAAGTTGATTTTTTTATTTTTCCCTTAAAATAAATGTGTTTGACAATTAAGTTTATAATTTTAAGTATTTAAATATGTTTATTATATTGTTTTATGTCCGTTTTAGCAAAAAAAATTTAATAAATAATAACCGATTTGTTACTGGAACTTTATTTTGTATTATTTTCTGGGAATATCAATATCTTTCTATATCTCTGAAACTGGGGGGTCAAGGGAAAAAGTAAATATGAGGTTTTAGTAAGAATTAAATGAGAATTAAAAAAAAAATTAAAATTAGAGATGACGGTTATTTTTTTTTAAATTTGTCACACAGTGTAATTAGACTTGGAAATCTCCAGATGAATATACAGTGAACCAGATCACCTTTGTACTTATCAGCAAGAGATAGGCAACGAAAGTCCTAGCCTAGACGTTCGATCCTATTGAGCCATCTCCCACTCGGATCACTATTTGGCGAAGACGACCTACAAGGGCAGAGGGCATCGAGAATAAACCCTCTCCTAGAAGAAGTCTATGTAAGGACAAGGATGGCGATTTTGCCAGCATAAACAAACGATGGGCCCCGCATTTTGAGGAGTTAGCTGAACAAGACCCTCCCGTTTAATCTGAAACAGTAGATGAAGTGCGTCTCGCAATACAATCGCTTCATGGTAATAAAGCGCCGGTCGTTGACGAAATCACAGTGGAATTGCTGAAGCCCGGTGAGACGTGCCTAATCAACGTAATACATGCGCCACTGCTCAAAACATGGAACGACAAATAGTCTAGTACAGATAGCTCAAAACCCAAACATAAAAAAAAAGAAATTGTTGATGCCAAATTGTTGAATACATTGCCCAATATACGCAGAAAAAAGTTACACAAATTTGCGTCATGGGTTAAGGGGGGAGGGGGTGGCAAAGGGGTGAAAATTCAGTTTTTTGCAAATATCTGGAAAACTATGAATGCTACCGTAAAATGACCTGAGGACGAAAAAAACTAAACAAAATTACCTTTGTAATAATATATAACACTTTAGACATTTACTCGGAAAATTATACTCTAGACCTAAAAGTATTATAGTGAATTTGCATTTTTTTTAGTTTTACATTTTGCACTGTAACTTTCGATAGAATAGACCTGGGGTCATAGGATCTTTTCGATTATATTACCAACAAAATTTATCTGATTTTTACCAAAAATTTAAGTGATCCCTCCATTATCGACCCCCTCACTCCTCCTAACATTTTTCAAAAAGGCATGCCTGTAGCTTCTTTTCAAATTGAGCCAGGCAGATCAAATTTGGCAGGGTGCCTAGTCTAAGTCCTATTATGCTCCTTACCAAAAATTATAACCGTCCGATGAAAACTAAGGGTACCCCCCATACAAAGTGAACCAAAATTCTAACAAATTTAACATTTTTTCACTTCTAAGTTCCATCTAAAATGGAAAAATAAAATTTATCTCTTAGAACGTCATTATAACAGTTAATTGTAGTCTTCTGAATGTATGTGCAAAAGTTCGAAACAAAGCGTATGCTACAAGTATCAACAAATTGGGTTTGAAGGTCATTAGTACCAGTTCTAAGGCTATTTCCGAATATATCGAGTAACGTGTACTAGCAACCTTCAAACCCGATTTTTCGTACTTGTAAGGGACGCTCTGGTACAAACTTTTTAATACACATTCAGAAGACTACAAATAACTGTTATAATGACTTTCTAAGAGATACATTTTA
Source organism: Microchrysa polita (assembly GCA_949715475.1). Taxonomy (NCBI): domain Eukaryota; kingdom Metazoa; phylum Arthropoda; class Insecta; order Diptera; family Stratiomyidae; genus Microchrysa; species Microchrysa polita. Next base: position 25,726,888 of record OX454419.1, on the reverse strand, counting down.
TTTTTCCATTTTAGATAGAATTTAGAAGTGAAAAAATGTTAAATTTGTTAGAATTTTGGTTCACTTTGTATGGAAGGTACCCTTAGTTTTGATCGGATGGTAATAATTTTTGGTGGGGAGCATAATGGACTAGGCAGCTCACCAAATTTCATCTGCCTGGCTCAATTTAAAAACAAGCTGCAGGCATGCACTTTTGAAAAATGTGAGGAGGAGTGAGGGGTGCGTCAATGGTGGGAGCATTCCAATTTTTGGTAGAAATTAAGTAAATTTTGTTAGCAATATATGGACAAGATCTTCTGACCGAAGATCTATTCTATCAAGAGTTACAGTGCGAAATGTAAAACTCAAAAAATGTAAATTCACTATAATACTATTGGGTCTAGGGTATAATTTTCTGATAAAATGTCTAGAGTCTTACATATCATTACAAATGTAATTTTATGTAGTTTGTTTTGTCCTCAGCACATTTTAAGGTCAGACTCATAGTTTTCCAGATATTTGCAAGAAACTGAATTTTCACCCCTTTGCCACCCCCTCCACCCTTAACCCATGGCGCAAATTAGTGTAACTTTTTACTGCGTATATTAGGCAGTGTATTCAACAATTTGGCATCAAAAATTTCTCTTTTTTTTTGGGATGTTTAGGTTTGGGGCTATTTTGAACCAATTGTACTGGACTAAAGTAAAAAGTAATCTCCGAAGATTGGCACAGAAGCATAATCTTTCCAATCTACGAAAATGGTGACAAGCTAATTTGTGGCCTGTCATTATTTTGTACGACATATAAAATCTTGTAAAAATTCTGGAAAAGAGAATTAAGCCGTACGCAGAGGCAGAACAAATCATTGAGTGATATCAAGGCGGGTTCAAACCTGCTCGATCAACAACCGATCAGCTCTCTAATGTGAAGCTGTTACTTCAAAAGTCCTGGAAATACAATATCGTCGTGTACGTCGATTTTAAGCAAGATTTCGACAGTATCTACCGTAGTGTGCGGTGTAACATAATGCTGCAAAGCTAGTGAGGCTTAGAAAGATGGCGATGACTAATTCAGGTCAGAGTGCCAAATAAACTTATTGATCTATTGGAAACCCGCACCGGACTCTTTGGAGTATGTAATTTGAACCATAAATAAGGACAGCAAGCGGAACGCTACTCATCAAGTCGACACAATTAGTAGCGTACGCCGACGATATCAACATCATGTCTCGAAGATTGGGTGATGCAGAAAGCTTTCTGCATCATCCAATCTTCTCAAAATCGAGTATGTGGACAACTTCAACTACCTGTGTTGTAATGTAATTTATCAAAGGACGCCAACGAAACCGTCCAAAATCAAGCGATGGATAGAACCAGCCAATAAGGCGTATTTATCGGTGCTGCCAATTATTAACCCATTTCTTCCCAAGGATAGAAATACGCCAAAAATACAAAGTTTTTTGGTAAATTCCAATCAATTACAATACAATTAAGAAAATTTTTTTTTTTTAAATTTCAGTAAGTGTTACCAGTGGCTCCCAACGTGATGTTGCGTTGACGCAACGTTGGGAGTTTTTAGGTAAAAAAAAATTTAAACCAAAATTTAAATTTTAAGCTTCTGTGTTGCAAAAAATTGTTGATTTATATGGCGAATAATAAATTTAGTGATAAAATCCTGAAACACTCACTACAGCGATATAGATGACATTTTTTGCAACATTTTGGGCGGGTTTTTCGGTTTTTTTTTTTTCTAGTGGTTGGTCATATCGTATAGATTAGAGGCACACTATTTTCTGAAAGCCTTACATTACATTGAATTGAAGATAGATCTGCCATATTTTGCTTGGTTACATCTGAAATTTAACTGGCCATTTGTAATATAATGGGGGTCGGCCGTACTTTGCCGTTAGCGTCAGGTGGTAATTCATAGTAACTTTGTCCCGGATTTCCCTTGTTTTTGTTATTTTCTATTTCAGATTTGAACAGGCATATTACAATTTAGGTTTTTAAGTCAACAGCCAAAATACATAGAGGGGAACTGCTCAACATGTAGACTGCTAGCCACAAATTAGCCAATAATTATCGCTGGGAAGTTTGTCTTACAACCTTTTAGCGATTCCGGATTGTTTCACAATTCCTTGGGACAAAAGTAAATAATAACTTGGCTAGAAATAAATATGTTGTTGCGTCTAGAGCAAAAGAAAAATTTACTACAGAAAAGTTTATGACACATTTACTTAGTAGCTCTATTCTAACAAAACTGTCCTTAAATGGAAAAGGTTTCTGATCCCATACTTGTTGACTTCAGACCGTACCGTGGAGTGAAAACTGTATCAATAATTTCATAGACTTTTCAGGGTACATATACATTCACTACAAAGGCTCCCTTTACCCACTGTAGAAATCCTTGTAACATATTTGGATATCTCGACACCATCATGAAATATGTATTTGGAAAATTACTTTAGACCAACTGACAAGTACCTAGCTGTCATTGTCCCGCAACTTCTTTTATCGTTTTCCTTTCTTCAATGAGACACATGTGACTCATAAAAGAGTACTGGATATGAATACCATGAGTCACATGTGTCTCGTAAAAATGAGGTATTTAGGACTCATTTTAGGATATTGCTGATGCGAAACCTGCGTTACATAGCATGAAAATGCTTTGCTCCTTAGGCATTTGCCCCAGAGTTACTGTACCGGGAAACTCCCAACGTTGCGTGAACGCATCAACTATGTTTAACACATGCTCCTGCAGCAAGGACCAACCTTTTTCCAAAACCAAGTTAAATTAATTAATTAGCAATTGTTTTTCGTCTAGAAAGTGTGTTTGGATATTGATTTTAAGATTTTTTAATATTTTTAAAATTATGATAAAAATGTCCTGAAAAACATGGTATTACTTTCTCTTATATCCTTAAGGACCCAATGGCTGATTTGATATAACAAATATGCAAAAATAGAGCCAAGAAATGTCCATTAAAAATTAAATGATTTCTTTTCCATTTCAATTTAAATTTGGTGGTTTTTACAGAGGTCAAACTTCGTGTTGCGTATACGCAACGCTGGGAAGAAATGGGTTAATTCGGACCATGCGCACGAAAAGTCGAAGCTTTGCGGGTGTAAAACCATAATCCGACCCGTACTATGCTATGAGTCCGAAACATGGACCCTCGCCCCTAAGAGAGATTAAAGCCTTGAAACGCAAGTCTTAAGCATCGCAATGAAACATATTGTATCCACTTAAATGCTGCCGGGGGTACCTAAGATATTTGCACCTTGACACAATTTACCGAGCCCCTATACATCCTCAAACAGAGAGTTACACAGAGTTTATGGCGTAAAAACTTAAGTTTTAAGTTTTTAATTTTAAATTCAACGTGGTAATGCTAACAGCTAACTTGCAGGGCATGTTAGAACCCTTATATTCGTGATTTTCGGTTGACCCCTTTGTCGGAAGAGAGGTTTCATCGCATAGCGCGTCTAGCAATGCATTTTTAGGCCATTTCTGTTTAATGTTTGGTGGATAACGAAAAAAATGTCTAATTTTAATAGTTTCCTTTTACTATTAAAATTTTTTATTAATATAAAATGTTAGTTGGAAGCTGCACTCTTTATGGTTGATGACATGATCGATCGAAGTCAAACGCGTCGCAGTTTACCGTGTTGGTATACGCTACCGGACGTCGAAAATCAGAGCATTTTTGATGCGCTTGTGATTGAAAATGCCACGTTTCTGGGACTCAAAACGTTCATTGGCCACAAGGACTATTATCCACGAATATTTCGAATATTCTCAGAGGTAAATTATAAATGTCATATCAATTCACGGAAACAATTGAATTCAAGCTTTTCGCATAGACAATGTTTTGCACATGCTTGGGTCAAACGGTGGATATGCAGATAAAACGGGATTGCGTGTTGAATCATACGATGAATCAGTTTGAGAGTGTCACAAAATATGCTACAGCCTATCCAGGGGCGTACATGCCCTTGGCTGTAGCACTAGAAATGTGTGGGTAGGTTATAAGGATGGGTCTGGTACGAAATTTATCTCGTCAAAATCCAGCTGGTTAAAATCGAGGCCAATGATGTCCAAATCCGCATTTTCAACCTTTCAACTACTACAGTCAAAATTGGCTTACCTAGCTCCATTATGTGCACCGAGAAAAAACGTCCATTTTGTATTCGGTCGTAAAATCATGCCTTTTATGTAATCATAAATAGATCTGCGATTCAGTTGGCACCTTTTCGACTCGTATTTAAGTGCAGATGCAATTCTTTTCGCTCGAAATTAAAAAAAAAAATCTGATGGGGAAACTTTTGTGGTAAGCCAGTACAAACCAAGTACAAACCGGATTGCAGAATTATCAAAACTTTGGCAGTTACTTGTCTGGATATTCTAGCTTCCTTCCTTATTTTTACAATAAAAAATTACATTTCAATTTGATTGAATTTTGACCCTATTGCTGAGTTATTTGTCATTGAGTCGATTTGGATCTGGTGAATTTCGTACCAGGCTTAAAATAAGCAGATTTTCAGACTAATAATGCAATTTCCTTCCTATAGCTATAAAGATCCAAAAATTTACGAAGACTGCCAAATAGCTACTCTCGCATTCGGACTTTTCTGGCAAAGTCGTAACGATTATGAGGACTGCTTCGGCCTATTTGCCGAAACCGGCAAACATGGAAATGACATTGAGGAGAATAGAATCTCCTGGATGGGAGTCAATGCAGTTGCGCAAGCGGATGAACGACAACGAGAGATTTTACGCAATTGTTATGGTAAAAAAGGTGTGTAAATTTAAATTGCATTGGATTTGCGAATGAATTTGTTTGGCCATTTTCAGATCCGGAAAAAGTTGCACAAATTTTGACGCTATATAAGGAGATGGGCATCGATAGGAAATATTTGCAACATAAAGAGGACTCATACGCAAAGGTTAGGAAAATTATCGAAAATTTGAATTGTGATAAAATCAAACCGCTATTGCAGATTATTTGGGATAAGATATACTATAAAAATAAACAATTAAAATAAATTGTTTTTTTTTTATTTGTTAATGTAAAAAGTCAAATGTTAATAATAGTATAGTGATTATAGCTCCAGACCGAAACATTCAAAATAAGAGGAAAATTTCAATTCCAAATTGTTGCACACCGTCCCTTCTATACGCACTAAAAAGTAACACTAATTTGATCGTCACATTAAGGGGAGGGGGTGACGAAGAGGGGAAATTTTAGTTTTAAGAAAATATCTGAAGAACTATTATTCCTATCGCAAAATGTCCTAAGAGTAGGTACTAACATCGTCAGTTCACGTGAAATCCATGGAAATACCTACTGTCAAAATTTTGATGATCGTAAAATCGAATTCGCTTGGTGGTACTCATAGGGATGAGCATCGAACATCGATGTTTCGAAAACATCGATGTTTTTGGTCCGATGGTCGATGTTTTTACCATCGATGGTTTTGCGTCGATGTTTTTCACCATCGATGGTTTACGTTTCGATGGTCGATGTTTTTCACCATCGATGGTTTTCAACTATCGATGTTTTTTTCCTCAACATATTTTTTTTTACAACTCAACTTTGTCTTTATAAGTGTATGCAAATACATACCTTCAAACAGCCCAATCGGAAAAAAATGTGAATCCATCGTAACATACAACATGCAATCCATCTATCGTGAACACTGTACACACAAAAAGGAGTGTCTTTCTTTATACGCCCGGTAGGGCACAATTTCCAAATGTGGTTTCGCCCTGGAATAGTTTCAACCTTTGGTCTGGGCCAAATATCAGTGTCCTAAGGTTTAAGCGGGCCGCAGAATAAAACAATTGATTACGCGTATTGGAACCTATGTATTTTTGTAATTTAATCTCAGAATGTGTCATTTAAGATGCGACTATTAATCTAAGTCAGTAGCTTCCTAGGGATTACGTCCTATAGAAATTACATCTTTTGAAAATTCTCTTCAAATAAATTGAGAACCTTAGATAAGAAGTTAAAACGCCAACATTATTTGTGAATTAATTTCCGTCAAATTTTGGACAGCTGATCCGAACATTGTGGAATCGGTCATTAACATCCAGAGGAAGCCCAAAACAACCTTGGGAGCGAAAATTCTTAGTCTGAGTTATATCAAGTCCGGTCAGAAAGAAAGGCTCAAAATAGACAAAAATTGGTTTTGTGATGAGGTGTGAAACAAACGCATGTACCAATAAAGCTTAATAAGCTACTTGGGCCGAAATGGCCATATTTACAACATTTCACGTTCATGTGATTTCCTCATCAAATATACGATTTCGGGGCTTTAGAACTTCGTCCCTCAAATGAATATCAGCCCGAGTTGTTTTTGTCCAATAACCTGAAGGATGCGAACGCGAGTTATAGTGCAACGTGCCATCAGATAGCTAGCAAGTTCGGCTAATACTAAAAAAATGGACCGAATTTCGGAACAAAACGATTTCACGATGGATGACTTAAGCAAATGTAACTCAAACAATCGTCGGCGATTTTTTAAAGCGTGCATAAGCCACCGACTTATTGGGGAGTTTTAGTAACTTGTTGAAATGAGTTCAATAGCTCCAATTTGTGCTGCTGCACATTTTTTTAATTAAGTTCTTCGACCTGGCTGCGGGCCTCCAGTTTGATATGTCTGCTCTATGCGGTGGGTTCTGATGGGTACGATACGAATGCAAAAAAAGAAGAGTTATATTCTGGTGGGTGGGGGAGGCATTGAATGAAAACCATAATCAGCTTAATTTTTGATATTAAAGTGATTGTTTTTTTGAGTACTCAAAAAACCCAAAACATCGATATTTTTGATTCGATGTTTTCTTACCATCGATGGTTTCGTCTCGATGTTTTTCCGATGGTAACCATCGATGTTTTTCTTTCGATGCTCATCTCTAGTACTCACTTCAAATGAAAGTCTCCACACCGGTTTTTGACATTTCGCCTTGGAGACTTGCATTTTATTCATTCAATGTAAGATAAATGTTCACTCGCGTTCTGATTGATTGTAGATGACATCTTTTCATTGTGAAATAAAGTGCAACTGCATTATTTTCGATGGCGAAATGTGAAAAACCGGTGTGGAGACTTTCATGTGAAGTGAGTACCACCAAGCGAATTCGATTTCACGATCATCAAAATTTTGACGGTATTTACATGGATTTCACGTGAACTGACGATGTTAGTACCTACTTTAAGGACGAAATAAACTACATTTAATTCCCTTTGCAATGATATATAGGGTGGTCCATCTAACGTTTGCTTTTTGAACTATCGATAATTTTGACTTTGATATTTCGAATGTCATTGTCAATGTGTCAGATATTTAGTAGAAGGTTTGCGGTTTACGAAATGGTTAAGTTTAAGCAAAACTCTCGCATTTGGGGTTCAGAAAATCCGGCGTAACCGTTAATGGTGTCCGCTATCGCGGCATGTTGGAAGACTTTTTCTTTCCCCGAATGGAAGAGGAAGACATAGACGACATATGGTTCCAGCAGGACGGCGCTATGTGCCACACAGCCAACGTCACAATCGATCTTTTGCGCGGTACGTTCGAAAATCGCATAATCAGCCGAAACGGCGATATCAACTGGCCGCCTCGCAGCTGCGATTTGACCCCGTTGGACTATTTTTTGTGGGGTGCCGTCAAGGATAAGTGTTACGCCAACCACCCAGAGACGATTGACGACCTAAAGCACGAGATTGAAGTCGCCATCAGGGCCATTGAGGGCCATACCATCGAAAATGTGCTTAAAGATTGGGTCGACCGAATGGGCTACTGTAAAGCCAGCCGAGGCAGCCATATGAACGAAGTGGTGTTTCATACATAAACCGCAATGTTAAGGCTATCCAATAAAATAAAAAAAATTGAAAAATATATACTCGTTGTTTTTTTTATAGGGATTTTAAAACGCAAATCTTTCGTGGGCCACCCTATATAATACTCCAGACATTTTCTTGGGAAATTATACCCTAGACCAAAAAGTATTATGTGAAATTTACATTTATTTATATTTGCATTTCGCATTGTAACTTTTAATAGAGTAAAGATAGAGTGGTAAGAATTGGTGTTGATGCTGCCAATTAATTTATACTAGTGTTGCACGGAACCGTGGAACCGGACCCGGGTACCCGGTTCCTAACGAGAACCGACCCGACAAATAGAACCGAGCACCGGTTTCAAATACAAACGAGCACCGGTTCCAAGAGAACCGAGTCCGGTTCCACAGAATCGTTATTTGGTTCTGATGGACCCGATTTTCGGTTCTTGCGGAACCGGACTCGCGGGTCTGTGGAACCGGATGGCTGAATTCAAATTGTAAGAAAACGACCGGACGGGTAAACTTGGACGACAAGAACCATCGTATGAGCATTTCACACTATCCGATCAAAACACGGACCGGCGAACAATAATCACACAGCAAGTATGTATAAATGTTGCCATGCACGCTCCAAAGTTATTGTACAATGAAGTGACGAGTCGACAAGATTAAAATGCAAGTAAAACACGCGCTAATTGTCTTCGCAGAACGCCTGAACTATTGGTAGGTGCAATCGTCTTATCGATCATACGAAAGATCTTACGAAAGAAAAACAATCGTGTCACGATTTTTTTCTTTCGTAAGACGCGTTCTTACAATGTGAAATGGACAATGCTTGTCTGCTGGCCACTACAAAAGCTCTCTTGTCTTGCAAGTTTACCCGTCCGGTTTCGTCTTACAATCTGAAATCAGCCGATATGTGAAGCGGACTGGAATTGGCGCTAGAGATTAAACCGACACCCGATTCTGATATATACTATGAATTGGTAGATTCTGGGGGCATATTGTTATAAAGTAATATTGAACATTGCATTGCACTTGGTGGTAAGTGCAAACATTGTTAAAGGGCAGATTTTTTGTGTGTGCGCAGTTTGTAAATGCGTTGTATTGTTAGGATTTTGTTTGTTTGTGTATATTATAAGCGCATGTTTAGAAATTTGATGGGTAAAGAACGGGTGTTTTTTATGATTTGTTTGTATGAATTACCAACGCTGAAGGCTGAATTTAAAAGATAATAGTCCAGTCATAGTAGCAATTCAAATCGAAAAAAATAGAGTAAGGCAAATTTTAAATCAGTGGGCTTCCAGGAATCTAAAAATCATTTTGCTGAAAAAACATTTGATCGAAAAGGTCCTAAAAAGGACAAAAAAGGATACTCTTTAATCATTGAGCGGAGATCGGCATTCGGGGTATCATATCAAAGGGGACGCCGAGTACATTACACATGCGGTGTTTGTTTCCTGTTTCAAGGACCCTCAACGGAATAAATCGAGCTTAAATGGAAAATTATCTTGTTATACCCTTCGCTCATAGAGTGAAAGGGTATATTAACTTTGTCATAAAGTTTGTAACCCATTAAAGGAAGCAGCTCCGACCATATAGAAAGTATACATATATGATCAGCATGACTTGGGGAGTCGATTGAGCGATGTCCGTCTGTTGCGACGCGTTTTACTCGGCCAATGTAAAAGCTATGAAGCTGAAATTTTGCCCAAATGCTTCTTTTTGCTGCAGGCAGTTTGTATGTTTGAATCTGTAAAATCGGACAATGGGGACATGGGGCTGCCATACAAACCGAACTACCCAAATTAGGTTCTTCTAAGAAAAACTCTTTTATTTGTGCAGCAATTTTAACACAATTTCACTCAAATATGTTTCTATTAATAACACAAAATATATGTAAGAATGAATCAAATCGGACCATGCGGTCATGGGGCTGCCATGCAAACTTAACCCCCCCCCCCAAATTAGGTTCTTCTAAGAAAAACTTTTTTATTTGTACACCAATTACAACCAAATGCCACACAAACGTTTTTCTCTTGATGATACAAAACATATCTAAGAACGGATCAAATCGGATAATGGGGTCATGGGGCTGCCATACAAACCTAAGCCCCCAAATTAGGTTCTTCTAAGAAAAACTTTTTTATTTGTGCACCAATTTCAACAAAATTACACACAAACGTGTTTCTCTTGATGACACAAAACATACCTAAGAATTAATCAAATCTGACCAAGGGCTCATGGGGTGGCCATACAAACCCAACCCCCATTTTGGTTCTTATAAGAAACATCTTTTGCACTAATTTCACAAAACCTTGAATTAATGTTCCTTTACCAAAGCAACAAAAAATTTAAAAACGAATGGAATCGTACTGTGGGATCATACTCCCGCAACCCCAATAAAATTTTCCGAGTAAATATTTTTATTTGCCCGCTTATTTCAACCAAGCCCAAAACTTTTGTCAAGACGGAAGAAAAAGAATGAGGAGGGGGATTAAATGCAAATCATAGGTACGCCCGAAAAAACTTTTAGCCCAAGGAGAGCAAAGGGTATCCAAATTTTGGACGCGCCCAAAATTAGCCTCGGCCCCGGGGGTTGGCGAGCGTAGCGAGCAGGGGGCGAAGCCCTCTAGTTTTTTTGTATAGCTTTCCAAAGCCATAAACACGAGAATAATTCAAGTTGTCACTACTTTTCTCACTTTTCAGAATCTATATTAACTGAAGATTCTACGATTAAATTTGCAAAAAAAAAAAGTTGATCGGAAAGCTATGAAAAAGGACACTAATTACACACCTTGGTCGAACGTGGCCATGCGGGGTGTCATATCAAAGAGGACGTCGAGTACATTCCATATCCGGCCTTTGTTACTTGTATCAAGGACCCTCGAACGAGAGAATTGGGCTCAAATAAAAATGTGTTTTCCGTATCAGTATCTGTTCAAAGCCGTAATTTCCCATTTCCCCGCATGCCTCTGCTCAAGGATTAAAGTATATCCTTTTTGTCCCTTTTGGGACCTTTCAGATCAAATTTTTTTTAGCAAAATCAGTTTTAGTTTCCTGGGAGCCCACTGGTTTAAAATCAACGAAAATTACATTTACTCTTTTTTTTCTATTTGTAGGCCTGAATTGGGATATTTTGACTGGACTGACAACAATACGCAGGGGATACCATAATTATGTTAAGATTTTATGATTGGCGGAATTCAATGAAATGAAGACATTGTAATGAAGATTATATTTTTAGCATTCCGTGTTTTTGGGTATCGAAAAAAAGTTTATGGTAGATGTTAAAAATAATGATAAAAACTTTTTTGTTTTTGTGTGATTTTTTGCCCTGCGCTGTAATTTTAATATTTTTTTCTTTCATAGTTTAAAAAGAAATCAAAAGAACCCCAGAAGTACATTTACAACATGTACATGAAATGAACAAAAATTCCACTTTTTCAGTTTGGGCATTTTGGAACCGGAACCGGTTTCAATACCCGGTTCCACTGAGAACCGGACCCGGAGGAACCGGTTCCTAAAATACCCGGTACCGCACATCACTAATTTATACCAAAAATGATCTTGCTCCGGCAAAGAACACCTCACACGCTCCTGTTAACATTTTTCAAGAAGACATGCCTGTTACTATTCTTTAAATTACGCCAGGCTAATAGAATTAGGTTGACTGTCCCGGGGCAAGCACCCTTATACTCTCGATCAAAAATAACTTCCAGTAGATCATACACAGTGAACCAGAAATCTGCTAAATTTCAGATTTTCTTCCCTTCAGAAGCTTTCTAAAGTAGAAAAAAATTATTTATCTGTTCGAACGCTACACTATACAATTATGTATTTATAGTCTTCTGAATGTATATTAGATAGTTCGTACCAGGTTGTGCCCTTAAAGTCTGGAAAAATTTGCTACTAGCGACCTTTCAACCCGTGGTCCCAGAAACGCGTAATTCACGTGTGCCTTTCAATAAATTTTATGGGATTATGAGGGATAAGTCGTCGAACTCGAGATTCGCCATCAGTAGCCTCGTCAGTAGCTTTTCGAAAGGTTTTTTTTTCGTTTCGGGGACTTCAAAAAGACTTGAAAAATTAACGATTGCTAAGTAATGGTTGATTTCCCTGATGTCACATGCACTGGATTCTGCTAAATTAACACTATGAGACTCACAATGTAAGTAAATATATAGCTAGAGGGGCTTCTGCAAGTTGCTTGACGAATGACTGTGCGCCCATGAATTTTCCTTTCATATTACTCTCACCATTATAAACTTGCCCGCATATATTTCGAGTTTCTATACCTTCACCCCTGAGACCCTTAACAATTGCAGCACCAAGGCCTTCCCCAGACATATCCCTAACATCAATAAACGCTAAAAATTCCTCATGCAAAGTATTTTCAAAAACATACGAGTAATATGTATCACATAAGGTAAGCTGCTCAACACCACTTCTGTCGGTTGTGTCATCAGCAAACAGCAAGGACTGTAAAGGCTCCTGCCTTGTTAACCTTATCAACTATTTTAGCAGTAATTATAGAGACACACTCACTAATTATTAACATAACAATAATTCTGAGCTTTTGGACTAGCATACATAGTGTTCTTAGATCCGTTTTTCAGCTAGTTTTGCAGCAGAGTGTCGCCAGATTTGCAAGCATAGCGGAGAAGTGCCCTAAAAATTCCCGACTCTCTGTTTCGGTGCATTATATCGTTCCTCTTCTCTTAGTGCAGCGCCGGAGTCCTGATGACCACGAAGGGATAACTCACGCTCTCCACAGAATATTTTAGTATAGTGATTTTAGTTGAAAAAATTATGAAACGCAAATATCAAAAAAACGACTATAATTAATTGTTATAGTGACGATCGAACAGATAAATATTGTTTTTCTATTTTATATGGGTTCGAAAGAGAAGAAAATGTGCAATTTGGCAGATTTTTCCTTTTGCCTTTTTTCTTATAATTATACCCTTCGCTCATAGAGTGAAAGGGTATATTAACTTTGTCATGAAGTTTGTAACACATTGAAGGAAGCCTCTCCGACCGTATAAAAAGTATACATACATATTTGATCAGCATGACTTGGGGAGTCGATTGGGCGATCTCCGTCTGTCCGTCTGTCTGTCTGTCTGTCTGTCTGTCCGTCTGTCCGTCTATTGCGACGCGGGTTACTCGGCCAATTTAAATGCTATGACGCTGAAATTTTGCACAAATGCTTCTTTTTGCTGCAGGCAGTTTGTATGTTTGAATTGGTAAAATCGGACAATGGGGTCATGGGCTACCATACAAACCCAACTCCCCAAATTAGGTTCTTCTAAGAAAAACCAAAAGTGTACCAATTTCAACCAAATTTCACACAAATGTCTTTCTATTGATAACACAAAACATATGTTAGAATGGATCAAATCGGACCATGGGGTCATGGGGCTGCCATACAAACCTAGCCTCCCCAATTAAATTCTTCTAGGAAAATTTTTTTTAATTATGCACCAATTTCAACCACATTTCACACAAATGTGTTTCCTTTCATGACACAAAACATATCTAAGAATGGATCAAATCGAATAATGGGGTCATGGGGCTGCCATACAAACCTAACCCCCAATTTAAGTTCTTTTAGGAAAAACTATTTTATTTGATCACCAATTTTAACCAAATTACACACAAACGTGTTTCCCTTGATAACACAAAACATATCTAAGAATTGATCAAATCTGACCATGGGCTCATGGGGTGGCCATACAAACCCAACTCCCATTTTGGTTCTTCTAAGAAACATTTTTTGCACCAATTTCACAAAACCTTAAATTAAATAATTAATGGGGTCATGCTCCCACAACCCCAATACAATTTTCTGAGTAAATATTTTTATTTGCCCACTTATTTCAACCAAGCCCAAAACTTTTATCAAGACGGAAGAAAAAGAATGAAGAGGGGGCTTCGGGGGTTGGCGAGCGTAGCGAGCAGGGGGCGAAGCACCCTAGTTTTTATATATTTGCCACGTGCAAAGGGGGGGGGGGGGGGGTTAACATCCAAACCATCCCCTAGTTACGCCACTGATAACTTTGTATTGATATTCGTCCTTAGTCAGTAAAATAATGGTATCTGCTAGCTCGCTGGTCACCATCTAAACCTTTGTTTGATAGGGATTTGATAGTTTGATTTAGGGAAGTACACCTTTCAGTTATGTTAGTAAGCAGGAAATATCCGTTTCTTCCTAAAGTTGACATATTGCGGCAAAACACAGAATTGGCTAAGAATAAAATAAAGGAGGAGTAACGAGGGTCAAAAGTAAAAAAAAAATAGCGGTATGAAGAATTACATAAGAATTAGAAAAGTGCTTCAAAAAGAAATATACTATATTAGTTAACAGTACAGTAGAGTTCGTTAAAATGGCCACTCTGACAGTTTGATGTACGACTGAAACGCTTATTTGTATTACAAAACTGTGCTTCATCGAGAGGTAGAAAAAATCAATGTTAATGATTTATGCTCACTAAAAAGTCGTGCGCTGTGGCCGTGATGGTTCGGTCGCCACTCTGTGAAATAGACACTTATAGTGAAACGAGCTTCCAAACTCGGCACGACTCGTCGCAAGTTTATTATTCAGAAGAAGATGATAAGAAATATTCTTATCGTAGAATAATAAACTAACAATGCGACTAGGAAGTGGTATGGCTGACAACCGTATCACACTCCGAATTCAGTTGTCTTTGTAACGTTGATGACTACACTCGGTAGTCATCAACGCACCATGCTCCACTAGGAGTTACGGTAATCAAGAAACAGAAAAAGTAAAAAATATCACACGTACGTATAGAACGGATTGTGGGTTAGACGGCCTCTATTGTAGTCTTGACTTTTATTTTCATTAACGGAGTTCACCACACTTTACCAATGATTATAATAATATAAAAATTATAAAATATTCGCAAATCTTGAGATTTGGAAAGTGCCTAGAGGCCATTTACTTATAATAATAAATTAAATTCCAAAGAGTTTGCAACAAAGGCTTAAAATTATCGAAACTCATGTTCGCTATCATATTATTAATTCGTTCGAAGGTGTCCTTTTCATATTCCAGATACAATTTGTCAATTTCCATTTCCTTGTACAATGATTCAATCTGAGCAGCTTTTTGTGGATCTAATGGAGAAAACAAAAAAAAACCAACGGAAAATTAGCATCAAGTTTTAAAACTTTTTTTTTTTAGAGTAGCTACCTTTTTGTCCATAACAGGTCTCCATAATTTCACGTTGATTACTATCAGCTCGTTCCATTGCTTTCACGGCCAGCCATGTGGGCTTATTTTCAACAATGTCATTACTTTCTTTTCCCGTTTTATCAAAATCACCGAAACAGTCCAGATAATCATTACGAATTTTGAAGAATAATGCCACCTCCGTAAGAATTTCATTCGTTTCAGTGTACATTCGACGATCTTTGTAGCTGCAAAGAGATAGATGTGGAAAGAGGAAGAGGAAGCTGATATAGTAATTCTTAATGAAGGCGCACAGACTTAAGCCCGAAATGTAGAGTTCAACGGTGGAAATATTGGCGATTCCGAACCTCGTTTTGTGTTCGATAGAACGAAAACAGAACAAAATTTTAATAGCATTGAGGCCCGTATTTATGAACATTCCTTAACTCAAGGAGACCTTGAGTCAAGGATGCCGAATTTATATAAATTAAATGTTATTTTCCATACTTTTTATTCACGAGTCAATGCATCCTTGATTTAAGGAGAAACTCAAGGAGACCTTGAAATTTTTTATAGTCAGCCTTACTTGAAGTCAAGTATATAATATAATATTTCAAGTCTATTGAAAACTTAAGGTCTCCTTGAGTGTCGCCTTAAATCAAGGATGCATTGACTCCCGAATATAAATGATTTCTATGAACAAGTATGGAAAATGACATTTAATTTATTGAATTTCGGCATTCTTGACTCAAGGTCTTCTTTAGTTAAGGAATGTTCATAAATACGGGCCTGAAACATGCTAAAATTTCCGAAAAGCACAGTGTATCGTGAAATATCCGAACAGGCCAGCATTTTGTGTTTTCCATCGGATAGGTACATTTTCTGTATAATTACTGTACTCACCCGCACATTTCCATTGCCAAATTAACCGGCAGAACAAATCCCGTAAAACATGTTGAATGCCGTACAATATTTTCCATTCGTTCCATTGTTAGACTTCTTACAGGCTCTCTGCACATTATCAGGTCGGTCGTGTTTGCCAAAGTTGCTCTGAATAATCCCTAAGAAAAATATTGCCAACCTAAATTAAAACTGCATTTTTTTAAGCCGCAGATACCAATACGAATACCTCTGTAAATAACCGAAACACTCTCGGATAATAGTCCTTATGGCCGATGTACTTTTTCAACCCGAGAAACGAAACGTTTTCCAGCATGATTAAGTCATTGATACTGTTCATTTGGATTTCAGGCAACGTGTGCCAGCATGGCTTATTGCGACGCATTACACTTCCATCGATTAGATCGTCCACCATGAGAATTGCACCTTCACACTGAAATGTTTAGAGAGTTCAATCAATTGTACTTCCCTTCCAACCAACTGTCCTATTTGAGCCTGCTAAGTTTTTGTAAATAGTCAGTCAGTTAGTGAAGCACATAAAGTTGCTTGTGCTCGTGAGCGCAAATAAGAAAAAAATAGAGTAAGGCTAATTTTTGTTGTTTTTAAATCAGTGGGCTCCCAGGAATCTTAAACTCATTTTGCAAAAAAAAATGTGGATCGGAAAGGTCCCAAAACGGACAAAAAAGGATACTCTTTAATTCTTGAGCGGTGGTCGGCATGCGGGGTATCATATCAAAGGGGACGCCGAGTATATTACATATCCGGCATTTGTTTCCTGTTTCAAGGACCTTCAACGGAATAAATCGAGCTTAAATGGCAAATTATCGTGTTTTCCGTGTATCTCTCCAAAGCCATAGCTCTTCTTCTTCCTTGCCTCGTTCTTTATACCGCTCCATGGTTTCGCGTTGCTCGACCTGCAATGTAGGCAGGCACATCGCCCGTTTTGGCGATAATATCTCAGCATATTTCTACAGGCAGCTCTATCTTGGATCGTGTCATCGCCGAGACCAATGCGTTGTTGTTGCTTTTTCATTTGACACATCCAGGTAGGAAGGCTACCTTGACTTCAAGTGAGGTTGACTATAGAAAATTTCAAGGTCTCCTTGAGTTTCTCCTTAAATCAAGGATGCATTGACTCGGAAAAATGACATTTAATTTATTGAATTTCGGCATCCTTTACTCACGGTCTCCTTGAGTTAAGGAATGTTCATAAATACGGGCCTAAGAGCCTAAGTGGAAATTATTTACAACTTTTTCCTGGCCATTCTGTTATACATTTTCGGAAATTTCATGATTGGAGAAGCCCCAAAACGGTAGTCTGCCTCCTGGACAGTGGGGCTAAAGGGGTGGCAGACAACTTCAAAGTCGTTAATAGTTGCAAATATTTGCAAATTGTGGGCCTAACATGGTGGCAAACACGCACCAAAATTTTGAAATTTGTATGAAAAATGGGAAGTGCTGCTACAAAAATAACGCTAACTCCATCATGCTAAAATTAACGTGACCATATCCTTGAGGGACAAATGCTGTACACAATGTTGACCAAAATACAACTCCTCACCGCCCTCATTCATAGGCTTATCCCATTCGCAGTGCCGGATTTACTCTTCATGTCAGTAGTACATATTTATGTAAAAAAAAACCGTTTAACCGATTTATGCCCAGTGTTAGTGCAGTCATATTAGCATTTCAAATAAAAAAAAATAAAGTAAGGCTAATTTTTGTTATTTTTAAATCAATGGGCTCCCTGGAATCTATGACTGATTTTGCTAAAAAAAATTTGATCGGGAAGGTCCCAAAAAGGACAAAAAAGGATACTCTTTAATCCTTGACCGGAGGTCGGCATGCGAGGTATTATATCAAAGGGGACGTCGAGTACATTACAAATCCGGTGTTTGTTTCCTGTTTTAAGGACCCTCAACGGAATAAATCAAGCTTAAATGGAAAATTTTCGCGTTTCCCGTGTATCTTTCCAAAGCCATAACTACAAGAATAATTCAAGTTGTCACTACTTTTACCACTTTCCAGAGTCTATAATAGCTGAATATTCTACCATTAAATTTGCTAAGAAAAAAGTTGATCGGAAAACTCTGAAAAAGGACATAAAAGGACACTAATTGCACACCTTAATCGAACGTGGGCATGTGGGGTGTCATATCAAAGAGGATGTCAAGTACATTCCATATCTGGCATTTGTTACTTGTTCTTTGTTGGCAGAGAGAGGAAAATAAAATCAACAAAAAATTGTACCTACCACTTCAGTCATCCACCCCACATAGTGAGCCAATTTTATGTTTTCTCTGGTTAATTGACTTTCGCTCACCAACATCTTATAGGCAATCACTGTCATTTGTCCGCGGTTCATTTTACCCCCATTGGCATTGTAACATAATGACTATAAGGAGGAAGATTTATATAATAAAGCAGGAAGGATTAAAAAAAAAACTTTTTACAACTTGCTGACCTTACTAAACCAATTTGGAACACAAGTGTTGTCATATTTTCTCGCCATATTGGTAAGATCGGTGCAAACTTCTGTCATATAAAATAATGTAAATTGTAAATGAGTTAGCATAGTCTTCATTACTTATCTTAAGGTCAAAGCTACACTTGCGATTGCGACTCGACAGCGGCTCAAACAAAAAATCACGCCCATCTATGTGCCTGCCGCATTATTATGATAGTCTATGTCTAGAACGAAAACGTCGGAAAATTCACACACTTTGGTAAGCAAACATTGTTTGAGTCCGTGTTCATTTTTTGAGTCCTGTCGAGTCTCAATGGCAAGTAGGGCTTCGCATTAATTAAAAAAAATAATTGGAAAATCTCACCAGGAAAAGTTGATTTGAATTGATCCACATCGTCCTGCGTATATTGGCGACTCACATGTGCACAGCCAGCATATAATCTAATAAAATGAAATCGTATGAATAACCAATAAATATTATGTCTTCATATACCACACATACACGGCGATTCCATGGATTTAACATGGATTTAAAATCCTAATCTACCTTTGGATGGGCTTGTTTGACAGATCGGAGATCCATTTTAATCCAACTAATGGATTCGAAAAACGTTTATCACTCACCTATGACCGGGAATTCCGCGTAAAGTATATTTTAGAGGAGCTAGATTTTTAGCGGACCGTATAACAAAGCCAATATTGCGTGCTGAATACATTCTGACAATAGTACTAATACTTTTTTCCCGGTGCTCTGTCGGGCATTTCGATGCATTTTTTATGCCTCGATGAATAGCAGTGTAGGTGCGTTTTATTGTGTATCCCGTGTGGTATTGGGTAACTAATTTATCTAAAAAATTAAAACTTAAGCAGCTACTTGTTGCGCAGACTGCTACACCACACACGATCAAATTCCAGTAACGACATATAGATGGCACGTGATTCTCTTGAAATGTGGAAACTGCTATTGACGTGACTGCCAAATAATAAGAGAACGATTTTACAATGATATTAACGCAACGATTTATCTCACGACTGACCACAAAACATGTTGAAACGTGTGTGTCTAATGTCTCCTTCTCTCGTACAGTGTGCTGTTCTCTTAAGGTAGTGAGCATTCGTACTACTGTGTTGACAGGAATCCCCACAGAAATTGCATGATTGCTGTCAAAAGATACGCGAGCTTGGTTAGAGAGATATATTGAGGTTTTGCGAGTGAAACTACTACTACTACTATGAAGTCAACCCAATTTTACCTTCTTCCGGGCGCATGGGCGTTAATTTACCGCCCTGATCATTCATTCTGTTGCCCAAACCTATACGCGTGACGCTATAAAACGCGCCTATTGCTTTATATTACTAACCTTGATGCGTTGATATAATAATAAAAGTGTAATGCATTAATATTTTTGCCTAATGGGCTATAAATTTTATTTAAATGCACGCATTAGGGCTCATAGTCCAGTCATATTAGCATTCCAAATAGAAAAAAAAAAAAAAAACAGAGTAAAGCTAATATTGAAGTCCATGGGAACAAAACGTCCGGCTTGTTCGGTAACTAGAACACGAGTGATTTATTGATATGATAATATAGTAGTATACAAATAAATTGCCGCTCATTATTTCAACACTCCCACTTTTTAATTAGAATTTGTACTTTGAATTCAATTAAAACAAAACAAGAAACTTTAAATTTACAAGTGAAAGCAAAACGAATAAACTACGAGCATTCCAGAAAATCAGTAAAATTACAATTTTCCCATATTTAATTTAGATCTGAGGAACTCGAAACGTACTTTAGGAAGGGCT
The DNA here is from genome assembly GCA_949715475.1 of Microchrysa polita. Taxonomy (NCBI): domain Eukaryota; kingdom Metazoa; phylum Arthropoda; class Insecta; order Diptera; family Stratiomyidae; genus Microchrysa; species Microchrysa polita. Next base: position 25,706,693 of record OX454419.1, on the reverse strand, counting down.
TTTGTAAACAAATCTGCCAATTGATTTTCAGAACTGATTTCTTTTAATATAAATTTACTTTGTTCATGTTTTTGTCTAATGTAATGATATCGAACGTCTATGTACTTAGTACGCTTGTGATAAAATGGATGTTTGACTAACTTAACTGCGCTCTGATTGTCGACCAGAAAAATTGGCATCAAATCTCGGTATCGGTCATCAATGGTTTTGATTAGCCTTCGAAGCCAAACAAACTCTCTGCACCAGCGCCCGCTCTAAGGGGGGGCAAGCCGGGCGGTCGCCCGGGGCGCCAAATTTTAGGGGCGGCTTTTTGGCTAAAACACGAATAAAAACTCGAAAAGAAAAAGCGAAGTACTGCATTTAGATCTTAGATCTTAAAATGGTTAGTGATATTTGATACATCTGTGATGCTTGCAAAGTTATGTGCTAATTAAGTTCTTACTTAAAAATAAGCTTATTGGAAAATGGAGTGCTGATTTCGTCCTCCAATTGAAAATTCCTCTTCTTTTCATCAGAATTAAGGATTAGCTTGCATTTTCCCTAATTCTTGTCAAAGATAAGGGCTATCTGATTTTGAAGTGGCTTGATCTGCTATGCATTCTGATAAGGAGAACTTTTGTGCTTCTAATATTTTCCGCTACAGTTTTTATACGGATGATACAGAAAGTGTCGCTAGTGGTGATAAAAAGAAAGAAAAATTCGTCTTTCTCTGTCCATCCCAGGCGTGTGTTGTCCACAACTTTGATGTTTTGTGCGCGGTGTTGCAAGGCCCGATTGTGACCCAATATTTTTATTCAGTCTGTTGAGTCATAGGAGATCACGTCCACTAAGTAAATATTGAACCTCTGGAGAAACCATTAAAATTTATAAATAAAATTAGTGCATAAAGACTCAGCACATAAAAGCGTTAAAAAAATCTTCCATATGAGAAATTTCTTGCCGAAATGCACCACCAACAAATTTTTTTCAGGCATTTTAGAAAACATGTATCCACATATGGCAGCAATTAGCCCGGTCTCCTCGCGAATGGATTCATTGATTCATCTAGCATTGAGTGGGCCAAGTTCGGACAAGGTAGTTTGGATTTCAGCAAGTTGAGGAAACACAGTACACATTGCCAGAGCCGCAATAGCAGTCTCCCTAATATGTTTCCGGACATGCTAACATCGGGATTTAGCTAGGTTTCCCCGATTTAGCTGTTACCTTATTCTCTATAACAACTCGCGAAATGATGCCATTATGAAAATAAGCCACTCAAACTGAAACCACTGAAGAAACTCGTCCTCAAAGAGACCCAGCTAATTTATGTTTATCAGCTCCATCATTTTTGGCATACAATTTTTGAGTGAGTTTTTGAGTTTTCTAAAGTGTGTTGAATGTTTTTGTGGAAAAGAAATGTTCACATTAATTTTCAATCTCTTACCTTATTCCATACATCGGCAACGATGGCGAAGGCGATTCACTTTGTAGGCAGGCTCGAAACGCAATTACCAGCCCACTAGGGAGGAAAGCTAAACAGGTACATACTCAGTTATACACGGAGTGGCCTAAGTTAGACAACTGCCTTAGTAACAGGGCATGGTAATTTAAAAGTGCATCTAACTAAGATGAAAATCGTGGAGGATGATGTATGCAGACTATGTCTGGCTAAGACGGCAGCACACATTGTGTGTGAGTGAACAGCACTAGGTAGTAGGAGAATGAGGATTCTAGGCAAATCCACAATAAGTGTGGAAGCCATGAGTGAACTTAGCTTCAAAGACATGCTACACATCACACGGGACTCAGTGATGACTTCTGGATATCACTGTAAGGGGACGAAAATGGACCCAAAAAGTAGTGGCCTGCTTCGATAAATCCCCAAATCACATATATACGTCTATTCTAAATTCCGCCAGGTTTCCGCATGACATCTGTATATTTTTTGCCGGTGGTGAATAATATGTGGCTGAAGAAATTCAATACTTGGCTTTAATTTTGGAATTTCAAACAAACTCTCTAGAAGGCTTTGCTGAACTTAAGTGAATTGCGCTTAAGAGTATAAATTGTGGCGGAACGGACTTCTACATACTATCTGGGCTTTCTCAGTGGGTAGGCATTCACTCAGAGAAATATTCACTAATATTGAACGAAATATATTTAATTCAAACGATTTCCGCTTTTGATTTGGCTTCACACGCAAATGCGTTTAATTCTAACGAGTGGCGTTTCTTTCAAAAGCATAATGAGTTGTAAAAAAGCGTTTGAATCAAAAGAATTTACGTTTACCTGGAAAGAAGGAGCCAGTCGATTTAAACGTATTTTTCATTGAAATAAACACTTCTTCTTTTATTGTAAACGGGTAAAACATTTTAAATAAATGAAAGGCAATTGTATCAAACGTCTTCGTTTTTATATTGAACATTTTTGTTATTTAAACTAAACGAAGCATTCTTTTTAATGAAACGGTATGTATTTCATAGAAATTGCCCCATTCAAAATAATTGAGTTTTACATGGAATTAAAGGCAAACTCTGCTGAAATAAAATAATACATTCCGTTTGATTGTCCATTCTCCATTCGATTAGATACTTACTGTTACCTGTTTGACAAATGAATAAAGAATAAAACTTATGAAAACTTCAGAAAAACACTTTATTTTTTATTTAGGTCTAATATTAATACACTTTTATTTTAACACCCGCTAAACTTAAAGTGCACGTGTGCAAGCGTCCATTCCTCCAGATAAATGCAAAAGTACATTCTCGAAAACACTCTTAACATCGACGAAGATTCTAATACGCGTTTGTTGTTAGACACTATACACATTTGTTTGGAACGAATATGAACACGTGAGACTCATCGGACCGGCCAGAAGTATTAACTACCTGTTGTGCTACGTTGAAACAAATGATATTTTGGCATCGCGTCCTTTAGGTATGCGTATTTGTTACGTAAAGGAATGTATCCACATTACTATGTAATGCGGAATCTTTTGATTTAAACGACCGTCGTTTGCGGTTTAGCTGCTCTTTTGTTTTAAAAGAAATTCTCTTAGAACTCGTTCAAATCAAACGATATTTTTCAAACGAATACTGCGTTCAATTTAAATGTGGAGCTTTTAATATGAATCTGCGTTTTTTTCTCTGAGTGTTCTATTTTCTGAATTACTATAGCGTTGGTTCGAGTCCCACTGTGACTATGCATTTTTGGGTTGATATGTGATCCTACGGCAGCCATCGTGGAACCGATGAGTTATAACGACCAACGGCTGCCAAGATCACTCGAGTTAAGAATAAAATGTCTCTTACATAGCTTCTACAACAACAACGACTTAACATTTGTGCTATCTACTATCAATCTGCCTGGTACTTTAACTAAGGGGCGGCTATTTGTACACTCGCCCGGGGCGGCGTAAGTGCTAGAGCGGGCGCTGCTCTGCACGCCTCGGACGCCGCTATGTACTCCGCCTCTGCTGTAGATTGTGCCACACACTTCTGTAATTCGGAATTCCAACTGATTAAGCTTTGACGAAGCATGAAACATTGCCCAGATGTTGACTTTCTGTGAACTAGGTCCATTGCGTAATCCGAATCACTGTAAGCAAATAAACTTAAATCGTTAGATTTTTTGAAAATTATACCGTAATCGATGGTTCCCTTGATGTATTTCATGATGCGTTTCACTGCGGTAACATGAATTTCTGCTGGATTTTCCAAAAAACGACAAACTAGTGATACCGCAAATGCGATGTCCGGCCTTGTTCCAACGCTCAAGTAAATAAGACTTCCCACGGCCTCTCGATACGGGAATTTGACACGCGAATCGCTGCTATTTTTGTCGAGATGTTGATTACAATCGGCTGGTGTTGAGACAACATTTGCATCTTGCATGCCGAAACGATTTACCACTTTTCTCGCATAGTTTCCTTGACTTAAATGGATCGAACCATCTAAACGTCGATTTATTTCGACACCCAAATAATAGTTCGCCTCGGATGCAGTTATTTCAAACCTCCCACTGAGAAAATCAATTACTGGCCTGATATTTTCCCTGTTTGTTGCTGCGATTAAACCATCGTCTACATAAATCGCCAATATAACTGTCTCATTATTTTCCATGCGAACGAAAACACAAGGGTCTTGGCTGCTAACTTTAAATTTAAATTTTTTAATAGAGTCTGTGAATTTTGCATTCCAACAACGAGAAGCCTGCCTTAATCCATATAAGCTTTTTATGAGTTTGCACACTTTTTCACTGCCATCATTGTAACCGACTGGCTGCTTCATATATATAGTTTCATTTAAGTCGCCGTAAAGGAACGCAGTTTTCACATCGAATTGAAAAATGTCCATGCCATTATTTGCAGCTAACGCCAAAATTGTCCGAATTGATGAGTAACGAACTACCGGACTGAACGTTTCAGTATAATGCGACCCGTAACATTGCGTGAAACCGCGAACAACTAAACGCGCTTTATATCGTTCAATGTCTCCATTTGTTTTTTGTTTTATTTTATATATCCATCGATTATCTATTACATTAACGCCTATTGGTGGATCAACCAATTGCCACGTATTATTTTTAATTAAAGAATTATACTCTTCGTCCATCGCGTTTTTCCACTGTTCACAATCTTTTGACTTGATGGCTTCATGATAAAACCGTGGTTCATCAATTATAGCTAAACACGAACAACACCAATTTGCGCAGACATCGATTTGATTTTCAGACCGCAATCGTGAAGATAAAACATTTCGCTGAGTGATATTACATAAGTCTTCCCCATCTTGCATGTTGATCTTCTCGCCGTCATCTGTATCATATTCAGATTGACTACTTTCGCTACTAACTTCAAACTTCTTAATATTCTCCGCTTCCTCAGGGACACCTTGCCATTGTCCATTTGAATCCTCAGATTGTAGCACTTCACCTAAACCAATCGATTCATTATTTGGGGCTTCCTCCATGTGGTTTGATTTGGGTGACATCCATTGAGCTTCACCTTTTCCGAAAATAACATCACGGGCAATTTCGACAGTTTGCTTTTCAGGATTGTAGACCCTGTAGCCTTTTCACTGTAGCCTACAAAAATGTATTTGGCTGCTTTTCGGTCCAATTTTCGTCGTTTTTGTTTAGGTATATGAACGTACACTGTAGATCCAAAAATTTTAAAGTCATTTATATTTACCGGTTTATCAAACCATAGCTCGAACGGAGTTTTATTCTTCAAACTACTGGTGCCCGTCCGATTTAGCACATATACTGATGCGTTCACCGCTTCTGCCCACAGGCTTAAATCCAAATTATGTGAATGTAGAAGTGTTCGCGTAGCTTCAATAAGCGTTCTGTTCTCCCGTTCACTAGAGCCATTCTGCTCTGGCGTATATGGTACTGTAAAATGCTGTTGAAAACCGTGCGCTTCGAAAAACTCTTTCAATTTTGTATTGGTGTATTCTGTTCCATTTTCACTTCCCATTGTTTTGACCGTGTGCCCTTGTGTATGCAGAAATTTAACAAAGGATATAACTTTTTGAGCTACTTCAGATTTCTCATTCATAAAATACACAAAACGATAATGCGAAAAATCGTCTTTCAATAAAAGGAAGTAGCGCGAATTAAATTTGTTTGAGCCTTGTAAAAAACCAAAACACAAAAATATTAATTTTTGGTCAGCGTGGCCTGTTTATTCATTATAATCACTAGACTGACTTATTACAATAATTCATGGCATTATATATACTCTTACAATTAATCTTATCTTAATACATTAACAATACAAATATGGGAACATTACGCTATCAGCTTCGCAAGAAGAATTTTCTTGTTCTTGTTATCGACACTAGCGACACTTATCTTACCGTCCGCCATATAGCGGACATATAGCGGAAAATATCGGAAACACAAAAGTTCCCCCTATGAGAGCGGATAGCAGAACAAGCCGAAGATACATCTTTTCCTATCTCTGTTTGCACATAGTTAAACCTATCTTGTAACATTTTAATGTTGGGTCGAAGTTAAGCATAGATAATGATGTGCATTAACTCTCCTCTCCCTTAAAAAAAGTGTCCTCACTTTTTATGATAGTTCGATATTATATTCTTTTAAGGCTTTTAAATAAGTTTCATATTCTTGATTTCTGATTTTATTTTGTTTATATTCATTGTATCTTTTCATTAATTTAACGGCTAAAATTATTATTATTATTGAAACTATTATGACACTAATTATTATAAATGTGCTTCTTATAGGATTGTTTTCAATTGGTATTATAAATTTGTTCAATGATTGGATATTTGAAAATTTGAATTCAGTTTCTGATTCTAACACTGTTAATATGTCTACTTCTTCTACTTCGAAATCGTGCAAAATTTGTTTAACCTTGTTTTCATAATTTACATAAATTTCTTCATTTATTGTTACATGATTTGTGAATGTTATTAAATATACACCAATTAAACTCTTATTATCAATTTTATTTTTTCCTGATACAATTATTGAACCAGAGTTGATTCTTACAAAGTTTGCATTATTTTCCTGAATAATATTACAATAGGATTTTCGGTTTTCAAGCATTGGTATAGTACAATTGTTGGATTTGGATAGTTTGCATATATTCTTGTTTAGAAAATTTTTACACTGTCCAATAGAAATATATTTATTATTTAGTACTCCAATTTCTTTGTTCATAGTATACTTTCCATACTTAGTTGCTAAGGTGGTTATTTGATAGTATTCCATTTGGTTGGTTATGACAGGGTATTTGTATATAAATATAATTGAATCATTAATTTGGGTAACGAACATTTTTGAGTATTCTAAAACATTCATAATAGGTATAGTGGCGTGTTCTTTTTTTATTAAACTCCGAACTTCGTCTAAATTTAAAATTGTCGCTAGAAAAATTTGATTTCGTGCTAAGTTAATGGCTTTGATTAAATTCTTCAATTCGATATAAACTTTATTTAAAATGAACGAATAATGAGTACTAGTTTGTTTGATTATTTGAATTCGTTTTTCAAAGTCGGCGTTTATTGTACGTTGTTTCTCATTATTGGCTACTAATATGTTAATTGCGTTCTTAATTTCAAGAAAGTCGTCATGATCAGGGTTGCCTGCTATTAATTTGATAATAGATCCTAAAAAGTTTAATGCTCTTTTATTCCTACTATGTTCTGTTAATTGACCTAATAATGTTTCTATCTTTCCTAATATAATTTTACCTACTTCATCAATACTCCTATTTTTTTACGTCTTCTATAGCTGTTTTGAAATGTGATAGATTGGTTACATGATACAAAAAATCTGATTTTTCAAATGTATATACGTCGTCTCCCTTAGTTAATATACAATTTTTTAGCCTGACTGATTATTATTAGTAATAGAATTATCTTTGTTAGCTTCATATTGATTTTTGTTTTTGCGGATGTTGTCTTTGTGAATAATCTTCCCTGTGGTAGTTAGAATCGTGTCCCCGCGATCTGCTTTAACAGTGTATTTGTTATACCTCGACGTTAGTTTGTTTCGTCTGTTATTTTTTACGAAAATGTTCTCGTTGGGCTGAAACGATTTGAAGATCCGATTTTTATTCTGGTAATTAATGACTTTTTCTTGAGTTTCTACTAATAACTGTTTGATATAAAGGTGCTTTTCTTGATTAAAATAAATCTCAACTGGTTTCAGATTTGTTACCGAATGTATAGTATGATTATATTCGAAAGCTGCATCATACACTTCTTCTTGTGGTTGTGTATTATTTTGGGTAGCTAGAACTCTGCTTATTTCTAATAGGGTTGAGTGTATTCTTTCTACGCTTCCATTAGTTGTGGAATGGTTGACTGGGGTTGTATGATGGCTAATTTTTAATTTTTGTAATAAAATTTTGGCTGCGTTACTAACGAAGATACTCTCATTATCAGTTACAAGATTTTTTATTTTTGGAAATACCTGTCTAAAAATGTGTTCTAAATGTACTGTGAAATTGGTTTTATCTGGAATTTTGTGCAAATAAATATATTTAGAAAAGTTGTCAAGGCTCGTAATATATAGCTCTTTTCCTGCATGAAATATATCCATGTGGATATTCTCTCCTGGTCGCTCTGGTAATGGTGTTTTTCCCAATGAGTGCTGATTAGGGTGTCTTTCATATTTGTTTTTTAAGCAATTTTCACAGTTATATGCAAAATCCTTAGCGTCTTTCTTCATATTTGGCCAGTAAAATTCCATTTCTAGCTCCTTGAGATTATTTTTATAATTTCTATGTGCTCGATTGTGAGTGTCTTGGATTATATTTAATTGTTTTTCCCTATCTTCCACGTTCTCTTAGTGGATTTGAGTGAAAACTATTTTATAGTTTTGGTAATTTTTTTGTATTTCATCTTTCACTTTGTGCCAAAGTTCTAAATCTGAATGTATGGCAACGATAATGTTCGGATTCATGATTGTTTTTAATTGTAGTATTAAAAATTGTAGTTTAGCGAATGAAATAGTCTATTGAATATGGTTCCCGAATATATTTTTTGATTGTGCCTGTTCCTGTGGGCTATTAGCTAGAATTATTTGCGTTTTGAATTTATTCAGTGGTTGAGATACTGTTTTTATTTCTTCGTGCATTGAACTTTCCTCTGAGTGATCACTGTGATCAGTAGTGTTAGTATTTATTTTTTGTCTCGACAATGCGTCTGCTACAACGTTCTGATGACCAGGTTTATAAATAATTTTCGCCCCATACTCCTCAATTAAATTCTTCCACCTCTTGAGCTTCGTGTTTGGATTTCTTTCTGATATACTAAATATTAAACTCTGATGATCTGTATAAATTGTCAGGTCTGCTATACCATACAAATGATTCCTTAATTTCTGCAATGACCAAACTATGGCCAATAACTCTTTTTCATTGGTAGAATAGTTCTACTCTGTCTTATTCAGCGTCCTAGATATGAACATTACAGGGTTCCTGTTTTGACTAAGTACAGCCCCTATCGCTATATTACTTGCATCCGTTGTAAGTTCAAACGGTTTAGTATAGTCTGGTTGGTATAATTCAACTTTTTCTTTCAGCTTTCCTTTTAATCTTTCTAGGGCTTCTTTGGCCTCCTGATTCAACTCAATTGTAACGTTTTTGCTTCGATTTTTTCCAACTTGGGCGTTTTCTCCTTGCAAATATAAAGTTAAAGGTTTTGCAATTTTGGCAAAATCCTGAATGAACTTTCGATAGTAGGAAGCTAGTCCCAGAAATGATCTTAGAGACTTAAGATCAGTAGGAGTGGGATAGGATTCAATGGTTTGAATTTTCATTGGATCCACTGTAATTTTATTCTTTTTGATGATGTGACCCAAATATTCTATTTCGGATTTGAAGAAATTGCTTTTCTCAGACGATAGTTTCATATTAGCTTTACTTAAAGCATTTGTTATGATTTTAATGTGTTCGATATGTTCTTCAGGCGAGGAAGAATATATTAACACATCATCTATGTAAACATAAGCAAATTTTCCTATATATGGTCTAAGAATGTCATCCACGCATCGCTGAAAAATGCTTGGGGCATTCTTTAATCCAAATGGCATTCTCAGAAATTCGTATTTAGCTCCATTTATACTAAAAGCAGTTTTCTCAATGTCTTTTTCATCTATCTTAATCTGATGAAAACCTGATTCAAGCTCCAATGTTGAAAATACAGTTGCTTTGCCTAAATTCTGAATAGTCAAGTTCACATCCGGAATTGGATATCTATCAGTTATTGTCTGAGCGTTGAGTTTTTGGAAATCGATCACTAACCGACGTTTCGGGTTACCTTTATCGTCAGTTCCCTTTTTTGGCACGACCCATACTGGTGAGTTGTATGGTGACTTGCTTGGTCTAATGATTCCATTTTTCAACAACTTCTCTATTTCTTTGTTTACGAATTCGTTATCACTATAGGGATATGGGTACTGCTTAGTCCAAATTGGAGAGCTGTCCTTTGTCCTGATAGTTGCCTGAATTGTGGTCGTAAACGGTAAGCAATCATCTACCCTATGGTTGTTCATTATCTCGTCAATTTATTTCCTGTATTTCTCGTCATTCAATGTATAATTTATCCTTTGTATTTGTTCTTTTTTCATACTACTGAATATTGTGAGCTGCATGTCTGCTAAATTTAGATTCATTCTTAACTGTTTTATTCCATTTACTCCGATTAATGCTTCATAATCATCGAAATGGTCTAATACAAAAAATGTCAACTTCTCCCCTAGTATATATATTTCCCTTTTATATTTAATCTTGCTTGACCCGTGCATTGTACGAGTTTCAGTGGATTTGTCTAACTTAATATTTTTTCCCAATTTACAACTTTCTCTGATGTAATTATTCGTACTACCAGAGTCAATTAACATTAAAATTTCAACAGGCTTGCTATCCGATTTTAATCTAAGTTTAAGACAAGGCAAGCCTTTCATAATTCTAAAAAAGGACTAGCGTCTATTTCTTCCCTAACATTCTTTCCTATATTAACTGTAGTTGAATAGTTATCTTGATCTGCTACCTGATTTATTCTTTGGAACTTTTGTGGATGTCTAAATTTGTTAGAAGAGCTTCCAGCTTCACGTTTGAAGGAAGGATTATTTTGAGGTCTCCTAAAACTGTTACCACTATATGTATCCATAGGCTCCGGTCTCTGTTGATTAACCCTAGTTTACTGTTTGGGTTGCAAATGCACCCCAGCGCATGTTTAACTGAATATAACTTCGAAATTTTTCAAGTTTTCATTATAAATTTTTCAATAGCTTAACCAAATTTAGTTTTGTTTTAGTTTTTAATGCTTGTACAATTGTAGCTACATAAATTTATTTTTTACGATTTTTTTGTAGAAGTAAGGCATTGGTTCTGTCGTGGGGTGCATTTGCACCCCAGATAATTTATTTGAGTTCAGAACTATTTATTTTGATTTTAAATTGATATTTATTTTAAAATAAGAATAATAATATCTAAACTTTCATCTGAGATTATTATCCCAGATGAAAGTTTAAAAATGTTCATAATATTACGAAATATTGTTTCTTCGGAATGACCTTTGAGACATCAAATGTGGCTGTATTTCAGACCCCGTTTCAATTTGAAACCGTTTCATATTTCTATAAATTTTATAAATAAACAACAGAAGCTTAGTCAAATTATCAGAGATACTAATTGGAGAAGAGTTTGCTAACTAAGATTTCGAAAAAGAGCTGCATTTCGGAATTTGTGAACAAAACTCCACTGAGCCCATTAGTCTCGGCCTGCTATTCTTATCTATGTGAAGCGATTTCACTTTTATAACTGAAGTAATAAGTTCTGCTGAAATCGCCAAGTGATGAGGAACCCGAAGTGATGCATAACACCCGCGAAATCAGTGAATGGAATGCATACTAAACGGAAATTTCATGAACATCACTCTTGTTTGAGATTATCATGTCATTTATAGTATGAATATCAGTGCCTGCCGTCTAACCAAACTCAACATGTATGCCTCCCGTATTTCTGAATTCGCACTCACTATCTCACTTTTGTTTTCCCTATTTAACTAACATAAAACACGATCAAAATGAATCAAATTAAACAAAATTGGAAGTCAGTTAATGCTGAAATATGGGCATACATACTGTGGGGTGCATTTGCACCCCATAACATGAAACTAGTAAGAAAATGGTTGCGGTAAACTAGGGTTAAAATCGTTATGTAGTTGGTTGTGGTTGTTAGGTTGAGGAAGTCTCAAGTTATGATTTAATCCAAATTGGTTATTATTATTGTGTCTAAAATGTTGCTGTTGTATAAAGGTATTATGTAATCTTGGAGGTGTATAGCGTAGTCTAAAATTTTGTTGGATTAAATTCTGATATTCTATATCGTGGTACATGGTTTGTGCGAGAGCATAGGCTTCCCCTAAAGTTTTCGGAATTTGTCCGTAAAGCATGTTCTTAGTTGCCACACTGTTTATACCTATCATAAAAGTACGAACGGCTTTTGATTCCATTTCACGAGTAAAAGCATGAATGACTTTAGAGTCAGTATAGGACATTTCGATTTTTGAAATAATCAAATTCAATTGCTCATTCAACTTATTATGGAATACTTCCAAACTATTACCACCTTGCTTAATAGTAGTCATCTGGTTTTCTAAAATATACAAAGGCCGTTTATCGGCATATGTTGCATCTAAACGTTCGATAATTGAAATAAAATGATGAGGAGTGTTACTATTAAGTAATACTTGAGCTGCTGTGCCCGTGATTTTATTATTAATTAAAACTAATGCTTCCTTATACACATTCTCATTTTCTAAATTTGTTATTGAATCAAAAAGAATCATAGCGCGTTTCCTCCATGAACGGTACTCTTTTCCTTCACCACTAAATGTAGGAAGACTCTTAAACATATAGAAGTTGACTTCTTTTGGATTCTGATAATCACAAATTTGATCTGCCCTTTTCTCCGAGGTGGCAGGATTTAAATTGTGAATATTAGTTAATTCTGCTAATAATATATTTTGACTATCGATAGTTGCTTTCTGCTGAGTGACGATTTGAGCAAATTGTGCAATTTGATTCTCGAGAATCTCTTGTTTAGCTCGTAAGGTTGGGAGATCCATGATGGATTCGATTTCTTCACTTTTAAAACTTAATTCACAAAACGCCCTAATGATATCCTCCACTTTGATTATTTGATATGCCCCGGAAAATTCGGTTGGTTTCACCCTCTCTTGAACCTCAGCGTCAGCGTTAGACAAATTATGGCAGCGCTTCAGTCGCCGTAACAAATGTAAATTGAAGTCCTTAGCCTTACTTACTTTTTGCAAGATGCCTCAGGAATCGAATTTTATCGTCTTTCGATATGTGGTTGACGTCTCCTGGATCACCTCGTTGATTTAACTGCTTCGTTTTTTATCACTGCAGGATCACTTGTGACAAACAGGAGAAATAAATGGCTGGACACGGTCACTGATAAAGATGAAGATTTATACAATTTTTCGCGGCTTACGTTGTTTCGAAACGGCGGTACTAAATTTCGATATTTTTCACTTCACTTTTTTGAACCGTATCCCGGTTGAGCCCCCAATTAAATTTGTTTGAGCCTAGTAAAAAACCAAAACACAAAAATATTAATTTTTGGTCAGCGTGGCCTGTTTATTCATTATAATCACTAGACTGACTTATTACAATAATTCATGGCATTATATATACTCTTACAATTAATCTTATCTTAATACATTAACAATACAAATATGTAATTGATAGTTGATGATAGCTGATGCATCTTTGAACCATTTCTTATCACGGATAAACATGGTTCGAAGATACATCTTTTCCTATCTCTGTTTGCACATAGTTAAACCTATCTTGTAACATTTTAATGTTGGGTCGAAGTTAAGCATAGATAATGATGTGCATTAACTCGCGCACCTCCAAGCGAATTTTTCGGCAACGGTCCACAAACATCTGTGTGAATGACTTCACCACACTTTTGACTCTTTTCGATACGACTATGAAAGGGCAACCGATGGTGCTTCCCAAAAATGCACGCTTCACACTGAAAGTCTTTTTCATCAATATAGTCGATGTTATTTTTCCTCAATATTCTTTTTACGTGTGTTATATTCTGGTGGGCTAAACGTTCATGCCATACTCGCAGACTCTGTTTGACAGCAACACTTGCAAACACTTGTGCTTCAAGAGGCTTAATGCACATTTTATACAAGCCAGTTTGCCTATATGCGACAACTACAACAATCCCACCGCGCTTGACGACACACTTTGTGCTGGTAGAGAACATGACACTCTCCTCTTTATCCAAACATCGCCCTTTAGAGAACAAATTGGCGAACATGACGGGGACATACCATACATTGGACAAATATTTTTGCATCCATTTATCGCCGTTGAACACTAACACATCGATGTTTCCATATCCCAGAGCATCTATCGTTTCACCGTTACCAATGCGGACAGGACGAGGTTCAGTAAATTCGATATAATTGGTAAACCATTCGCGCCGACCCGACATATGTTCTGTCGCACCACTATCCAAGTACCAACCGTCTTTATCCGAATGCGCACTGAATGCATAGGTCACACTACATAGCGCATCTCCCGATCGTTTTCTCTCACGTACATAGTTCTCATTTTTTTATAACTTTCCGGACAGTCCCGACGCCAATGCGATTCCGAACCGCAAATGAAACATTTACCGCGCCTGTATGGTATATCAGTTTTGTTGCTTCTACCGTTATTTCTATTTTTTTCCGAGTTTGCTCTCTTCACCATTAGAGCCGTTTCACTGAGATCCGTTTCGAAAACTGTTGCACGCGTCTCTTCCACCAGCGCGAAATGAACTCATTTAACGTTTTCTTATTGTCTTCGGTAGCTTGCCACGCACTATGGAAATGGCTTAGCTACGGTGGTAATGTCATTAAAATCCGCGTCATTAACAATTTATCCGAAATGGGTTCACCAAGATCTGCTAATTGCTGCGACAATTCTTGAAGTTTAGACACATATACCGCGACATTGTCATTAGGGTCTTTTTCAAATGCAAAAAATTTTTGCTGTAGGAAATGCACACTTGTTTCCGATTTTTGATCGTAAGCACTTTTTAGTTTTTCCCACATTTCAGCAGCAGTCTTACAGTTCACAATGTGCAACAATGGCTCTTTATCTATCGTTGAAGTAATTGCTCTTTGAGCTTTTATATCACCTTTATTGAACAATATAAGTTTCGATTCGCGATCTGCATCGGTTTCCACTGGAGGTTTTTGATTACCATTCGCATAATCGTACACTTCATGGAATTTAAGGTGAATGGTTATTTGGAACTTCCACAACACCCAATCTTTTTCGTCCTTTAGGCGAAACACTTTGTCCAAATCATTGGCCATTTTATTGCGAATGAAATATACCGAACAACAACGATAGAAAACACTAACGGCGCGCTTCACAAATCTGTATCCCGATCGAAAAACCAATGAACTGACTCGCTCTAAATTGACATGCCTGGGCCCATAACCTATTGAAGTCCATGGGAATAAAACGTCCGGCTTGTTCGGTAACTAGAACACGAGTGATTTATTGATATGATAATATAGTAGTATACAAAGAGAGTGCCGCTCATTATTTCAACAGCTAATTTTTGTTGTTTATGAATCAGTGGGCTCCCAGGAATCTAAAACTCATTTTGCTAAAAAGAAATTGATCGGAAAGGTCCCAAAAAGGACAAAAAAGGATACTCTTTATTCCTTGAGCGGAGGTCGGCATGCGATGTATCATATCAAAGGTGACGCCGAGTACATTACATATCCGGTGTTTGTTTCCTGTTTCAAGGACCCTCAACGAAATAAATCGATCTTAAATCGAAAATTATCGTGTTTTCCGTGTATCTTATCAAGAATAATTCAAGCTGTCACTACTCACTTTTCAGAATATATAAAAAAGGACATAAAAGGACATAAAAGCACACTAATTACAAACCTTGATCGAACGCGGGCATGTGTGGTGTCATATCAAAAAGGACATCGGGTGCATTGCGTATCCGGTGTTCGTTTCCTATCTGTTTCAAGGAAACTATAAATGGAATAATACGTGCTTAAATGGAAAATTACGGCTTTGGAAAGATACTGATACGGGAAACACGAAAACTCTTATTTGAGCCCAATTTTCTTTTCTTTCTACTTGAAATAAGTAACAAAAGCCGGATACGGAATATACTCGACGTCCTCTTTGATATGATACATCGCATGCCGACCTCCGTTCAAGGATTAAAGAGTATTCTTTTTTGTCCTTTTTGGGACCTTTCCGATCAAATTGTTTTTTTAATTTAGGCTTTGATTGCTGGGAGCCCCCTGATAAAAAAAACAACAAAAATTTGCATTACTCTATTTTTTTCTATTTGGAATGCTAATATGACTGGACTAACCTGGTTTTATTGGCCAAGATTTCTAAGTTAATAAAAATAATATTAAATTTAATTTGAGGCACGTTTTAATACCCTTTACTCTATAAGTGAAAGGGTATATTAACTTTGTCATGAAGTTTGTAACGCATTGACGGAAGCATTTCCTTCCTGATCGTATGAAGAGGAGAATCGTTTGGGAGATCGATGTCTGTCTGTCCGTCTGTCGTATTTTCCATAGCTGCTTTTGAAGCTATTGAGCTGATATTTTGCATACATGCTTATTTTTGTTGCAGATTGTTTGTATGTTTAATCGCTGAAATCGGACCATGAGACCATACAAACCCAACCCCCCAATTTAGGTTCTTCTAAGAAAAACTTTTCTATGTGCACGAATTTCAACCAAATGTTACACAAATATTGATTTTAATGAGGGGGGTACACGTCATAGCCCGAGGAGAGCGCCAAATTTCGGCTGGGCCGAAGCGCCGAAGTTAACCCGCTTTCCCAAAATGTTTGAACGCTTGATTCATACAACTTCCCATAGGTCTTCATTACTTTTCAACCAGCAAAATGGTTTTGTCAACGGAAGATCTTAATACAAATCTTACTATGTACTTTTGAACATACGGTTGTGAAAGCCTTACCGCTGCCTCCATGGACAGGTTGACACGATGTTTTGTACAAAGATTTTTTCAAAATATCAAACCTTCTTATTAAAAACCTTAATGCATTTTTTTTTGGTTTTAGCTAACTTCTTTCATGGTTTGTCTCCTACCTTTCAAAACGCATATGTCGTATTATTTTCAAAAGTTGGGTTCCATCCCATTTCTGCCCTTTCTTCGGTAATCTCCAAGATTTTGGATTCCACTTTTTTTAGCCTTTTTATTAACGATCTTTCCAGCCACCTCTCATCCTCTTCAGAACCAGTGGCGAACACAAGTCATAGGTACGCCCGAAAAAACTTTTACCCCGAGGGGAGCGAAGGGTATCCAAATTTTGGCCGCGCCCGAAATTAGCCTCGGTCTCGTTTTTTACAGGAAATGTATGATTTCTGTGGAACTTTTCGGAGCGGCGCCATCGAACTGAATATCGTCAAGATAGGCAGGCCCAGGAATCAGTGAAATACAAATGACAATAAGAGACGTAATGAATTGAAAAGTATAATTTTAGGGGACCATGGGGTACCATGATTGGGTAAAAATAAATAAAAAAAACTTCATGACAAAGTTAATATACTCTTTCACTCTACTAGCGAAGGGTATAAAAATTAATTATCGTTCAATGCTATGTATATGTAATCGCAAAATTAGATTTAATTTATGCATTATACAGGGTTATTGGTTAAGTCGACCTATTCCCTGCAACACGTTATAATAGGGTCAAAATGCAACAAAATGAGGCCATAAATGTTAGGCCGATTTTCAATGGTCACTGAAATATATGAATTTTTTTTTTTTGAAATAACCTAGAATTTTGCCATTTAAAGTAAGAATTAAAAAAAACTACTAATAGTGCAGTCACTTGGTGATTTCAGATTGCAAAATGTGGTGGAGAAAATTTTTTTTCCATTTCTTATGTTTTTTGGGGCGCTGAGCTTGAATCCGGAACTTCCCACCAAGATTTCGTTGCGGAACAGGGCCAAAAACGCAAAAAACCTCAACATTTTCGGAGTTTTCCCGTTTTTTGGCTTATAATTCCGAACCTGTACATTTCTGCGAAAACCTGTCCATGAACATTTTAGAGAAAACATGATTGCGGGTCCAACGCGACAGTAATCGTTCACCCAGAAAAAAGCTGCAGTAACTTTGTCAACAAGTCGTCGTCATTTCTATATTTGCTGTAAAATAGCATATTCTGCTTTAAAATATCCAACTTTCTATCAAAACTACCGAAAAAATGTAAAAGATAACCACTATATTGTCATAATAACAGCAAATAGATAACGATTTGGCTTTTAAAATCACAGTCACGTTGTAAAAATTAGTGATCACATTAACTACGAATTTATGATTAAAAGAAAGAAGTTTTCATAGCTACAACAACAAATTGTAGCTTGAATATATGTTTATTCCAACATAAATTTGCTATGAAGTTCTTAATTTCGTATTATGTTTAGCAATTAATATTTCCCACAAAACAGAAAGCGTTCTCCACTTGAAATAAATTTACTATCACCAATTTGTACATTGTTTATATCACAAAGAATATTGTAGAATTGACAACTTCTTTACTGTGAATCCTTGCAATGTTATTGTTAAATTCACATAGAAAAATGTGATCTCGAAATCATCGATGTTGTTATTGTGAACACTCCAATGTGAAATTGACTACGCTGGTAGTCATTATGAAAGCGACAATTGAAAGCTTGCAGCTTTCTGTTGTTGATTTGAGACAAAATAACGGGAAATAGCAAATTTTCACACTCGTCGTCGTCATTCGGACCGAATCGATCCAGTAAAGACGGACACGGCACTTCAGGAAAATAGTGTTCATTTCAGTAGTTGAAATTATATAAAATAGTTGTACTTAGTGTATAGTTGGTGAAAATGTGAGATTATTTAATTCCAGAAGGAGACTACATACTGGACAGCGAAGTTTACGAAATAGTGGAAAGTTTTGCTGTTTCGAAATCCGTCATCCCGTATATCTATATATCAGGTAAGGAACCAATCCTAGATTCAAAATCCAATGTAAACTCGAAATTATTTTGTGTTCTTTTGTATTCCCATTGCAGGTCGTGGATTAACCAAAAAGAGTCTTCTCCTTCTAAAGCCTCATCATTTGGATACAAATTTTTTGTTCGTGTGATTATACCCTTCGCTCATATAGTGAAAGGGTATATTAACTTTGTCATGAAGTTTGTAATGCATTGAAGAAATCATCTCCGACCAGATAAAAAACTATAAAAGAAATGTATTTCAATTTTCATTTATTTCAAATAAATATTTAAAAAAATTATGTTTTATTAGTTTTCAGCATAAGAACATTATCTCGAAAATAGGAAAGTTTTCGATTCGTTCGAAATTGGCACTGAAAGACTGCCATTATTACCTTCAAAGTGATAAGAGTTTTCGATATTACATTTTAAAACTGTTGATTTCACCATATTTAGTTGTTAAATATTACAACCACTTGTTGCATAGTAGCATATTCGTGGAAGTGAACCTTAACGATAATGTTGTTAAAATGAAAGATAAAATTGTTAATTAATTCTCCTTCGAAGTAACAGTGGAAAACTTTTAAATTTACAACAGCTGTCAGCTTAACAACGATCTCATTTTAATTTTGACAACATTGGTTGTAGGGTCGATTTCAACAACGAAAATTTGCAAAATTGACTGTAAAATAAATAGGTTTACGACGATTTTTCTCTGGGTGTTAAAATGCGATAAGCGGTATCGCTACAATTGATACGTCATTTTTTGGCGTTTTTTGCAATTTTGACCCTGTTTCGCAACGAATTTTTGGTGGGAAGCTACAGATTCCGACTCCGCACCCCAAAATACATAAAAAACAAGAAAAGTGCAACTTTTCCGGCCAAAAATGAAAAACCGTCTAATCTCAAAATTTATATCATAATATGGAACTAAGCAAAAAATGGCAAATTTAAATTATCAATTGTAGTAATACCGCTTAACGGATTTTTAATATTTATATCCCTTTGAACGCGTAAATATATGCTTGTAACATATTCATGGAGAGTTTTTCACAGAAATGAATAGTTTCATAGTAAGGGGACAAAAAACGGAAAAACACCGAAAATTAAGGGGTTTTTCGCGATTTTGACCCTGTTCCGCAACGACATTTTGGTGGGAAGCTCCGGATTCGTGATCAGCACCCCGAAAAACATAAGAAACAAAAAGAAACTTTTCTCCACCACATTTTGCAATCTGATGTACTAGGGTTATCACCTGGATTCTACACTATAAGGTAATGGGCTTAAACTTATTTTTGGATTTTTTTCAACACTATAGCAGACATTTCCTAATCATTTAAAATTTCAAAAACCCATCACAATTCGAATTTTTTAATTTTAAATAAAAAAAAATTTTCTTAAATTTTTTTAAAGATATTTTTTAATGTAGTATTACTAAAAAAAATTATATCACATGGAGTCTGCAGACCACTGAAAAAACATACGCGTGTTGTCAGCTTTCCAAAAAGGTGTCAATGTCAATACAAATATTTGAAATAATTGAAACAGCTAGCCGCGACTTGTTCGGGGACCATCATTTCGTTTGATAAAAAATGAAATAAATGTCATTAAATTCAAAATGCATCGTACGAGTACGTATAATGTACTGCTTTATTTCATTTTTTATCAGACGAAATGATGGTCCCCGAACAACTTGCGGCTAGCTGTTTCAATTATTTCAAATACTTGTATTGACATTGACACCTTTTTGGTAAGCTGACAATACGCGTAAGTTTTTCCAGTGATCTGCAGACTCCATGTTATATATTTTTTTTTAGTAATACTACATTAAAAAATATTTTTAAAAAAATTTAAGAAATTTTTTTTTTATTTTAAATTAAAAATTTCGAATTGTGATGGGTTTTTGAAATTTCAAATGATTAGGAAATGTCTGCTATAGTGTTGACTAAAATCCAAAAATAAGTTTAACCCCATTACCTTAGTAGTTTTTTTAAATTCTTACTTTAAATGGCAAAATTCTAGGTTATTTCAAAAAAACATAAAAATTCATATATCTCAGTGACCATTGAAAATCGGCCTAACATTTATGGCCTCATTTTGTTGCATTTTGACCCTATTATAACGTGTTGCAGGGAATAGGTCGACTTAACCAATAACCCTGTATACATTAGGTGTGGAGCCCAAGCGCTTCAGATGGACTCCTATTTGGAAGAGGAAAAACAGATTAAGAGCTTGGTCTTTTATTTTAAGGAAGAGGAAAAGCATGTACCCTTAATGTTTTCAGCCAACTGTCGGATAATGTTTTTTTGTGGATGTGAGATAAGAGGCTTCTCGGTATATTTCGGCAGGAGATGCGATCCTGTAGAACCAAACCAGAATTTAAACGGACATTTCCTGCTCGGTGTGCGGATTGATTGCTGTATGCCGATTAGTCTTTTTATACCCTTCGCTCATAGAGTGAAAGGGTATATTAACTTTGTCATGAAGTTTGTAACGCATTGAAGGAAGCATTTCCGACCATATAAAAAGTATACATATATGATCAGCATGACGAGATGAATCGATTGGGCGATGTCCGTCTGTCTGTCTGTCTGTCTGTCCGTCTGTCCGTCTGTTGCAGCGCGTTTTTCTCGGCCACTATAAAAGCTACGGAGCTGAAATTTTGCACACGTGCTTCTTGTTGTTGCAGGCTGTTTGTATGTTTGATTCACCCAAATTGGATCACTGGGTCATGGGGCTGCCATACAAACCTAGCTCCCCAATTTGAGTTCTTCTAAGAAAAACTTTTTTATTTGTGTACCAATTTTAACCAAATTTTACACATATGTGTTTCTATAGATAGCACAAAATATATGCAAGCATGGATCAAATCGGACCATGGGGTCATGGGGCTGCCATACAAACTTAACCCCCCAAATTAGGTTCTTCTAAGAAAAGCTTTTTTATTTGTTCACCAATTTCAACCAAATTTCACACAAATGTGTTTCTATAGATAACACAAAATATATGCAAGAATGGATCAAATCGGACCATGGGGTCATGGGGCTGCCATACAAACTTAACCCCCCAAGTTAGGTTCTTTTAAGAAAAACTTTTTTATTTGTGCACCAATTTCAACCAAATTTCAGACAAATGTATTTCTATTGTTGACACAAAACATATGTAAGAATGGATAAAATCGGAGCATGGGGTCATGGGGCTGCCATACAAATCCAACCCCCCAAATTATGATCTTCTAAGAAAAACTTTTTTATTTGTGCACGAATTTCAACAAAATTTCACACAAATGTATTTCTATTGATGAAACAAAACGTATGTAAGATTGAATCAAATTGGACCATGGGGTCATGGGGATGCCATACAAACCAAACCCCCCATATTGGTTCTTCTAAGAAACATTTTTATACCCTTCGCTCATAGAGTGAAAGGGTATATTAACTTTGTCATGAAGTTTGTAACGCATTAAAGGAAGCATCTCCGACCATATAAAAAGTATACGTATATGATCAGCGTGACTTGGGGAGTCGATTGGAGCATGTCCGTCTGTCTGTCTGTCTGTCTGTCTGTCTGTTGCGACGCGTTTTACTCGGCGGGTATTGAAGCTAGCAAGCTGAAATTTTGCACACGTGCTTCTTATTGTTGCAGGCTGTTTGTATGTTTGATTCACCCAAATTGGATCACTGGGTCATGGGGCTGCCATACAAACCTAGCTCCCCAATTTGAGTTCTTCTAAGAAAAACTTTTTTATTTGTGTACCAATTTCAACCAAATTTCACACAAATGTGTTTCTATAGATAACACAAAATATATGCAAGAATGGATCAAATCGGACTATGGGGTCATGGGGCTGCCATACAAACTTAACCCCCCAAATTAGGTTCTTCTAAGAAAAACTTTTTTATTTGTGCACCAATTTCAACGAAATTGCACACAAATGTATTTCTATTGTTGACACAAAACATATGTAAGAATGGATGAAATCGGACCATGAGGTCATGGGTATCCCATACAAATCCAACCCCCCAAATTAGGTTCTTCTAGGAAAAATTTTTTTATTTGTGCACCGATTTCAACCAAATTTCACACAAATGTATTTCTATTGATGACACAAAACATATGTAAGATTGAATCAAATCGGACCATGGGGTCATGGGGCTGCCATACAAACCAAACCCCCCATATTGGTTCTTACCCATTATTTGCGGGTGTGTCGAAAACGAAACATATAATGAAACTAATAATGTAGTGCTTGTACGACACGCAACGAATCGACAGCTATTTTAAACTAAAAATCAATGTCCACTTTACATATAAAAACCCATAAAATGTTCAATCACAACATTTTTGACTATTTGCGAAAGCGACAAAAACACCTGTTTCACAAATTTTTGAAATCCTCAAACAAAATCGCTAAATTTCAGAAAATGCTAATAGAATTCATGAAATATCCCCTGGATAAGTAAATTAGAACTATTTTCTTTGTACTTGTGAAAAATTATTTCAAGCGGGTAACGCAAAGTACTCAGAAGTTGCATTTACAAAAAATGTTGCGAAAACGACACATCCGCGCATTAACAGCGTTATATTTGCATCAAGTACATTATGTGATTCTTGAAACTGGGATTTGTTATTTTCATAATTGAGTTGGAAATCAATGTACGAGAAGCAGTCTAATAACGACATTCCGATACAAGTAAAGTGTCGATACTTCTGTTTCGATACCAAAGAATTCTGGTATCGATACTTTTCTTTCTACTTTACTCGGTATCGAAACGATTCGATTCAAGTAACCAGATGAGTACTTTTTGAATCTTTGGTATCTGCCCAAGCCCATACACCCACATGCTTTGCGGCATTCGTAAATCGTATCATTATGGCAAAACATAAAGGTGAATGATTTTATACTTGATGTATGTATCATGAAAACCCGATCGGGGAGATGCAGTTCAGCATCTCCTCTCACGTTTGAATACTCCATTATTTTTGGAGGCTATATCTTATGCGGGCAGCTAATATATTCTATATCCTATTCCCAGTGATTCCCAATGTAAACCATCGCAGACAATAAATATATTGTTTCCAAACATTTCCACATTGTTAAGGCTGTTTTTTTTTCGAAATAATATGGGCAATATGAAAACAAGATTTTTCAAATGAATGAATGCTTTTTTGCATAACCTACTAACCTCCCGGACGTCAATAAAGTATATTAAGTAGACTCTTGACTCGATAATCCGGATCAATTATTGCAAGGGGTAATCTGGACCATCGGAACATACAGATTAGCGCAATCACTTTTTTTTTTCTGAGGAAAAACAGTCCAAATAAATAAATAAGAGGAACAAAAGCCGATAAATGTATTATTTCTTTGAAATTAGTCGGCATCATGTCATTTGCCAAACCGTCCCGTAAAAAAGTACGAGACCAAATTTACCATTTCACCCTGAAAATCTCAAATATCCGGACTTGTTCCCAGTACCGTATAGTCCCATGTGGGGCCATGGTGCGTTAACCCAGCCGTTTACAGGCAATTTCGAGTCAACGTTACATTGCATATCATTTCGGAGTGTATATAATGCTGCAAGCACTATAATTTCCTATCCGCACATGTACGGAATTTTTGGACCACGCCGAGATTCGATCTCCGGACCTCTAGATTACTAGCATCGTAGAATGAGACTCAACCAAGTAAGCCACAGAGCGTGGTATAAATATCCGGACTATAGGGTCAAAATTGGTTCCGAAATCTGGACTATAGAATACGTAGGAGAAACATTTAGTGGTCCGGATTAGCGTGATATCCGGATTAAAGGAGATCCGGATTACCGAGTCAAGACTGTATAATAAAATATCCACTCCCATTTATTTTCATTATGTAAACCATTTTTCTCAAGAAAGTAGATAAGATTTTCCCTTGCATATTTTGTGCGCTGTAGTGCAGGTGTGTCGTTTTTGAAACATGTTCTGGAAAGGACCCCTGAGGTCATACGAAAAAAATAGTTACAAATTCTGAATCTAGGATCGAAGAGAACATGTTACACCAATTTTCATCAAATAATTCCCATTGGATCAATACCCGCAAATAATGGGTTAAGAAACATTTTTTTACACCAATTTCACAAAACCTTGAATTAATGTGTCTTTATCAAAGCAACTAAAAAGTTCAAAACGAATGGAATCGTACTGTGGGGTCATGCTCCGGCAACCCCAATAAAATTTTCCGAGTAAATATTTTTATTTGTCCACTTATTTCAACCAAGCCCAAAACTTTTGTCAAAACGGAAGAAAAAGAATGAGGAGGGGGATTAAATACAAGTCATAGGTACGCCCGAAAAAAACTTTTAGCCCAAGCGAAGGGTATCTAAATTTCGGCCGCGCCCGAAATTAGCCTCGGCCCCGGGGGTTGGCGAGCGAAGCGAGCAGGGGGCGAAGCCCCCTAGTTTCATATTAACTTACTTAGGTGGATAAAATAGTTACTTTTCAAATACGCGTTGAGGAAGGGTTACCTCAACGCGTACCTACCCAGAAAGTAGTGTAAACAGATCTCCCATGTGTCTAGTTTATTCTTACAAAATTTCAGAAAAAAATATTCAAAAATAAAAAGTTATACGTGGTTTACATTAGTTCACTTTAAATAGGCCACCCTGTAGAACAGTGATTCCCAAACTAGGGAGGCGTGACGATCAGATAAGGGCGGCGCGGGCACAACTCTAATATTGATCCCATTAATTAATTATGGCTTGCTGGTTATGGTTTTCTTGTGAACTTCTTTCGAAATACACCAGGGGTAATCTGTTGTTGCAAAGCGTTGTAAAATAGCATAAAATCTGTTTTCGTCGATAAATTCGCTGCTACTAAATCTTTTTGATGAACACCGCTGAAAATATTTTAGAATTTAAATTTCAAAATATGGGCTGCACTAACAAACAAATGTCCAAACAATTTGAATTGCGACAATGGATTCCGAAGGTATGTCCAAAACTAACATACATTCCTTGCCCATGGCAATTTTTGCATCTATTTTCGGTTTTTGGACTTTTTCTCGGAGGGCGCCAGGATCAGCAGATCTCGGAAGGGGGGCACGAGCTGAAAAGATTGGGAACCATTGCTGTAGAATATTACTTCGTTGAGACTCTTTAAACTCTCGATTGATAGGAGACAAGCCAAGAGGAAGTATATCAAAATAAAGCAAATTTAACACTTACTAGCTTTGCCCTACAAATCTACCTCGGATGTAGCTACTCTTGATGTGGTCCCTTTTCGTAACACCAGCTGACATGCGTAACATTTTCATTTCAGTCGCTGTCATTTCTTTCGCGTAACCTTCATACATGGTCCAGCATTCTGATCCATACATGAGTGCGGGACGTACAACCGTTTTGTACAACTTGCCCTTTGGCTTCAGTGGCATTTTCTTATCGCAGAAAACTCCAGAGTTTTCTCGCCACCTCATCCACCCAACCTTTGTGCGATGTTTGATGTCATCATCGCATGTAGCGCCGCTGTTCACCATCGAGCCAAGGTACTTGAACTTGGTACAAGACTTAAGCTGCTCTCCTTTGACGTACATTTCTGGTATCGGTGCATTTGGGTCTGAGAATTGGCAGCATAAGAACTCAGTCTTTGTTATACTTACCCTCAGTCCATGCTCCTCCAGAATGTCACACCATTTTGTAAGCGCAGCTTGCAAGGCAACGATGTTTGGGCTACTGAGGACTATATCATCAGCAAAAAGAAGAGATATTTCTAGGCCGTCGGAGACACGTGTTAATAAGTAGCACATGATGATGTTGAAGAGCAACGGACTCAATACACTGCCCTGGTGTAATCCGACATTCACCAGAAATTCTTCTGATTCACCGGCTGTGCATCTAACCTTAGTCGTAGCTCCATCATACATGTCTCGTATCATCCTGACGTATGCCTCGGGGACATTAAGTGCTCTCAAGGCCAACCATATCAGATCACGAGGTACTCTATCGAATGCCTTCTCCAAATCGATGAACACAAAGTACAAGTCCTTTCGTGCTGCTCTATACTTTTCCATCGCAATACGAATGCACTGAATCGCATCGACTGTAGATCGACCTTCAACAAAGCCGCATTAATTGTAATTCAACCGCACAATCTTTCTCAATCGGTTGCAGACAACTCGCTCGTAGATCTTCTGTGTATGAGATGTTAACTGCAAGTATGGGCAAATAAATAGGATATTTAGAAAGCTTGCGAACCACTGCATTTCTTTTCCCAGCAGCTGATTCATTCCGTACAATCTTACCAGCTGATGAGACTCCGTTAGCATGTCGACCTTGTCTTATCATTTTCTCTATACATTGGCTTATCGCACAATTATGTACTATACATACTTTTTTCATTATACATACAGATTCATATTTATGCTGTGCGATATGCTTGTGTATAGAGAGAATCTATACAAAGCGGGCATGCTAGCTGAGTGTCATCCTCAACGATGACGAGAACGACACAGCAAGTGTATCGGGATGTGCGTGATGTATGTACTATATGTACTCACAACTTTTTTCTCGGCGACTCACCGTTTCCGAGATAAACCCCAAAACACCAAAAATTGCACAAAATTGCACGTTTAACCCCCCCCCCCTCCCCCCGTTAGCGCACTCCTCAGCTCAGAGTAAAATTAGTAGCCTTCCTTACCTCCTAACTACTCCTACCAAAACACTGAAGAAAAAAATCGTCACCCCCTACGATGTTCTCTACACCCCATTTTTATGCATTCATTGCTTGGCCTACATCTAATACAGTGAATCCCCGCAAAAACTATTTTATGACGTCACGAATATCCTTGGCAGACAAATTGAGCCGAGGGACATGTACTTACGGTGAGAGTGCGAATGTCGATTTGGCTTTGTTTCGATAACTGGAAGTAGGGCTTATAGGGTTCCGATTTCTGAATGGTTTTATTAGCCCCCCTCCCCCTCCTTCCTCCCTTCTTGACGGAGCCGTTAAATATAACGGTTAAAAATATTTGGGTAGATTTAATTCAGGAATGAATGGTTTTCACTCCCCAAACTTGATAGGCGTGATGACTCGCGATTCGTATTTTGATACTTCGAGTCGTGAATTGCAAGCTCGTGGTGCACGAGATTGGAAAACACGGTCCGCCATCCGTCCAGTGCCCGCTCTAAGGGGGGGGGGGCGAGCCGGGCGGTCGCCCGGGGCGCCAAATTTTAGGGGCGGCTTTTTGGTTAGCACAAATGAAATAAAGTTGAAAGAAAAAAATCAGTGTCAACTTTGAGTGGAAGAGAAACCACAGAAACTACAAATATAAAATGGAGCGAAGTAAAATGCCATAAGGAAGGAGACGAGCTGGCACCCACAACAATTTTACAACCGCTGTGGCCATTTTTTGTAGGTCGGCTGAATAGACTTTTTTAGGCAAATTGATTAATTCAAAATCGTGATAATTTTTTTTTATTTATTGACTACTATTATTCAAAGATGCAAGTCCTTGCGTGCCTTTGAAGTGCCCAGAATTGATACGAGGTGCCGTGTTAAGTAAAAGTGGCCTAAATTGTACGTCTGTGACGCTAGCACCCACCCCACTTTCAAAAAAGAGCAGTCAACTAAATAATTACTGTACCCTTACTACAGGGTACAAACGAAAATCAAGGAATCAAGCACATTAGATTGGATTAGATTGTGGGTTCGCGGCACTGGAGCCAATGGGCCTATTGTGCTATCGCGCTATCCAGCGGCGTTCGGCCAGAGCATCACACTAGCAAAGGACGTGCATTGAGATGAGATTTCGTCATCTTCTTCTCAGAATCGACAACTCACGTCTTGTAAAAGCCAAGCCTCATTGTGCGCAGATGTGATCTCAGGCAAGAGTGGTCTGTAAGAATCCCACAGATGTTACGTACTTTACTTCTGCTTAGGTGAAGCAGCTCAGCCGCTCTTTTATGGGAATATCCTGCTATGAACAGTTTAGATAGCCTGTGATCAGGTAGTTTGTCCCAGTGCTCAGATGCCTTAAGTCGTTCCTGGTCTTGGATCAGCCCTTTTACTATAGAGGGAGAGATGCTACAAAAGGGTTCTGGTCCGCAGAAGTGAAGAATATGCTGCGGCTGTGCGTGCCAACTCATCAGCCTGTTCGTTTCCCCTGTTGCCCATATGGCCTGGACCCCAGAAGAGTGTTAATCTATTACACATAATTTCAGCCGAACGGCACAATTTTTGTCACTCATTTTCGTTTTCGATAACTACCATTCATATACCTTTGGCAGCAATTAAATTTGATTTCGCCTGATCTCTGCGCGGATGGACTCCTCCAGTTGGTTCCAATTGCATTGATTCGTCAAGCATTGAGACGACAAATCTAGAACAAGGCTTGGTTTTCAACAAGATAAGTATGATGAAGCCACCACTGCCAGTACGTTCCGGACATGCTAATATCGCGATTTGGCTAAGTTTCCCGATTTAGCTAGCTCTGATCTTATTCTCTCTAATAAATTGTCGAGATTATATATGGAAATAAACCACGCACGTTAAATGCACCCAATAAATCCTTGAAATCCGGGATGTTGCACAGCGTGTAAGGGAGTTATCCAAACGGTTAGTAATGAAAAGAAGCACCAATCTTTGGCCCCAGAGCGAAGTTTTCTCAAATGTGTTAAGTGTTTTAGTAGGAAATTTGGTTTAATAGCCGTCAGTTTCCCATTTGAATATTTTTTTGACGGCGGTGAAAAATATTTTGTTCGGGGAATTAAATACAAAGCCATAATTTTGGAATTTCAAACAAACTCTCTACAAGACCTAAATTAACTGTGATGCATTGCGCTTAAGAGTCTGAATGTACCTATAGGTACTACTACTACGCGCTAACTGAGCCTTCAGTACCTCAGTGCGGAAAGAGATCCTATTCTCTGTATTACTATAAAGCGTTGGTTCGAGTCCCACAGTGACCATGAGTTTTCGAGTTGTTTTTATCAAAATGCGCATTTTTGTACGACCGGCAGCTGGTTCCTAAATGTGAATCGTTTCGGAGCTACTCGCTGTTACAGTACAGGAAACAAGAGCTGCCTGGTATAGTTCATGAGGGGCGGCAAATTGTCCTTTTGCCCGGGGCGGCGTAAGTGCTAGAGCGGGCGCTGCATCCGTCAAAACACGGCTAACTACCATCGATAAGAATGAAGGACAGTTTCGTAATAAAGGTATGTACTGAGTCCACCTAGAGAAAAACTTGTATATACACTCCCAATCAATAGGATAGTTCCACTTGAAAAATGGCTGTATCTCGGTAAGTGATAACGGTATTTTCTTCAAACTTGGTGACAATATTTTCAGTAGCCTGCTTTTTCTTTCGATAATAGAAGGTCTCAAATCCGGAGTCCCGTTAGGATTTTATTATGAGAATTCTTAAAAACAGTACAAACTGTGAAGTCAATAGGATAGTTCCAGTGGAAATAAATCATCAAATAACGGTACGAAAGGATAATTTTACTTCGAAAAATGTAGCTGGTAATAAGTAGAACTTTATTTAAGTAATTTGAGCTCAAAAAGTTAATCGGGGATAGAATTGTATAGGTTTTAACGGCAAATTAAGCTGATTTCGTCCAAAGCTCCTCTCAACGTTCGCCAAAGAGCTTCAGTCTTCTTAAACTATCGTCTAACGGTATAGATGTTCCTTGTCATTCATTCCCACACATTTTTGATGATATTTAGATCTAGGAAGTATGAAAGTCTCTCCATAACCTTGATTAGTTGGTCTTGAAATCAATCCTTCATCAGCCTTGCATCATGATTGGTGTCATTATCTTGTTAAAATCTTATAGGAATGGCATGAAAAATGTCGGAAGTTTTAGGCAACACATAAGGAAGAATATCTGTAAAAACCTGGGTACTCTGAATACCTCTAATTTAAAAAAGCTCAATAGTTCAATACCAAGATATTCAACCCCAATATAGAAACTGTATGGATTGGTCAAACGCATTATTTTTACTGACGGAAAAGATTGAATCTCGTCGGTTCAGATGGATTCAGGTATTATTACCACGATTTGAGCAAAAATAAATTAATTTTGTAGACACATCACTCAGAGTAAGAAACGTTGATGTATGGGGTTGACTATCTCGGTGTGGAACTATTGAGCTTGTAGAAATTAGGGATATTCACAACGTCCATTCTTACAAAAATATTCTGGGTAATATAATTCTTAAAATTACCAACATTTTCCATGCAACATCTTTGAGATTTTAACAAGATAATGGCGTCAATCATGGAGCAAGACTGATAAAAGATTGGTTTCAAGACCAACTAATCAAGGTTTTGGAAAGACCTCCCATACTTCCTAGATCTAAATACCATAAAAAATGTGTGAGAATGAATGACAAGGAAGATCTATACCGTTAGATGATAGTTTAAGTACACTCAAGATCTTGTGATAACGTTTAGAGGAGCTTGGGGCGAAACTAATTTAATTTACCGTTAAAACCTATATCCTATCCCAGATTAACTTTTTGAGCTTAAATTACTTAAATAAAGTTCTGCTTATTACCAGCTACATTTTTCAAAGTAAAATTATCTTTTCGTACCGTTATTTGATGTTTTATTTCCACTGAAACTATCCTATTGACTTCACTATTTGTACTGTTTTTAAGAATTATCGTAAGAAAATCCTAACGGGACTCCGGATTTGAGACCTTATGTTATGCGAAGAACAAGCAGGATACTGAAAAAATTGTCACCAAGTTTTAAGAAAATACCGTTATCACTTACCGAGATACAGCCATTTTACAACTGGAACTATCCTATTGATTGGGAGTGTATGTCTCCCGTGAAAACGGTGCCGTGGAGACTTTTTATTCACTCAATTTAAGATAAATGTTCACTCGCGTTCTGATTGACTGTCGACAACATCTTTTCACTGTGAAATAAAGTGCAACTGCATTATTTTCGCTGGCGTTGAATGCTGCCCAAGAAAGCAGCAGAATGCATTTAAACTTGCTGACTTGCTGTTAGAAAGCAGCAGCAAACTTTATTGATCTTATACAGCAACCCGGGACTTTATTCAGATAATTCGGGAAAGAAACATGTGGAATCGTTCAGCCTATTAATCTTCTATGTAAATAAGGGTCCGCAATTTTGCCACATTTGACAAGGATATAGGAATTGGCCTTTCGTAGCCTTTGAACCTCTATCTTCTCCCTTACGGAAACTTTTGGGAGGGTGTCTATGATGCTTCCTTTACCCCCTTTGTTGATCTACCATGCTTCCTTTACGAGATGCTGCACTTTCATGAAGGCAGTTGATAACTCGGAAACCCATACACCGATCTTTCTGAAATTCGGCACACTTGTAGAGCACCGCTCTTTCCATATTTGCTGATATTTTCAAGACTCTAGCTATCAACTTGCAGGGTCTACAATACGTTGGTTATGCTAAAAAAACCTTACTTATGTATGTTAGTTTATTACCACGACTTTTTATAATAAATCACATCCCAAATCATGTGTAACAATGGCTTGACATTATCATAATTCATATCATTTATCATTGTATTAATTTGTTCATAGGATTCCTTTTCGTATTCCAGGAACAACTTATCTATTCCCATTTCTTTGTACAGTGCTATTACTTGAGAAATTTTCTTGGGATCTGCGGATAAAACAGAAGGAATGTAATAAATTCAAGTTAGTAGAAGTTATATGCTCACCATTTTGTCCATAACATGTTTCCATAATCTCTCGCTGGCGACTATCAGCCCGTTCCACTGCTTTCACAGCCATCCAGGATAATTTATTTTCACGAATATCCGTACCTTCCTTACCGGTCTCTGCAAAGTCACCGAAACAATCTAAATAGTCGTTACGACTTTGAAAGAAGAGTCCAATATTGGACAATACCCGCTTCGCTTCAATATAGATCCAAGGGTCTTTGTTGCTGAAAGATTAAGTTGGTAAAAAGTTAGATTTTTTAATGTATGGCACAGCTGCTTGGTAGGGGCCGTGCCTAATTTTAATTATTCTTGTATGCTTCCCGCTTACTCTGCAGAGTAGGATTTTCTTACTTCTTACACATTTTTTTAATTTGAAATTTTTATACACCTTGTTACCGTAAATTCTAGGTGGGGACATAGTCAGCCTGCTGAGTCCTGGATGTAACAACTGAATTATCATAGCAAAACTTTTGGAGACTCACCCACACATTTCCAATGCTAAAGCAACCGGCATATAAAAGGCCGAGTGACATGTCGTATACTGGATAATACTGTCAAATCTTTCCATTGTTTGATTTCTTACATTCTCCATGGACATAATATGGTCCATTGTTTGTCCCATTGAGGTGATGAACATAGCCTTAACAAAAAAAGGTCATCAGTTGAGAATTATTTCTACACATCTGTCACAGTTACCGGCGAGTGTTCATATCATGTATTTTGTATGACTGAAAGTCTGTTAGAGACATCATCACTGTCTAATCGATCGTACGATAATTTTCTTAGCCTTCATTATCGCCGTACGGTAATGCAACCAAAGAAAATGACCGTACGATCGTACTATCGATTGGACAGTGTATGGCAATTCTTAGTTATACAAAATAGTATAAAAATCCACCAGCCACTGTGCATAATGTTTAACTCATTGCCGGACACAACGCCAAAATTTGACACGATTTGTAAGTCAAATGCTCAAAATTGGACGTCTATAGACGTTCTGTCCAGGAAAGGGTTAAGAATCAACCGTGTTTGTTTTGCCATCATCATACCTCAGAGAACATTCGATAAATTCTCGGATAATAGTCCTTATCGCCAATGAATTTTTTCAAACCCACAAACAATGCATTCTCCAGCATGATCAAATCGTTGATACAATTTATTTTGATCTCCGGCAACGTATGCCAACATGGCTTATTGCGTCGCGTTTCACTGCCATCAATCAGATCATCCACTAGGAAGAGAGTGCCTTCAAACTTCAAATTAAAATCAATTTAAATTATAATTTTTTTAAATTATTTAAACTCACAATCTCCGACATCCATCCAACATATTGAGCCAGCTTTATGTTTTCAGACGTAAGCTGACTTTCGTCCACTAACAGCTTATACGCTATCACTGTCAATTGTCCTCGATTAAGCTTACCGGCATTCACATTATATGACAAGGACTATTGGGAGAACAAAAATCAATTCAATGTGTTGAAAACTTGCAAACTTATTGCTGAAGCTCTGACCTTCTCAAACCATTCCGGGACAAAGGTGTCATCGTATTTTCTCACCATGTTTGTTAGATCGTTGCCGATTTCTACCAAAAAGTTTTTTTTTTTGTATTTTATGTAAATAAATATAATAACGGTTTACTAAGCTAAAAAAACATTTACCAGGAAATGTAGATTTAAACTGATTGACGTCATCCTGGGTATATTTACGACTAACACTTGCAACCGAAGCATAGGTCCTGAAAAAAAAATCGTTTTATGGTAAGTGAATCCACCAGAGCATATGGGAATGTTTGAAAGACTTTTCGTTAATGGGTTGCTTGTCAGAGATTTTTAGCACTTCACGCACTCCAAAATCCGCCACTCTGCTTTAACGTCTTGATATCAGATCACTTGAAAATATTCACCTTTCGTTAGAAACTTTGTGCAAAGGACTTCGAGGAGTCAGATTTCTAATAGACTTTACCAAAAGACTAATATTTCGCGTTACGCTCATTTTCGTTTGGCTCTTGACTCTGAGTTGTTCAACAATACGCGTGTGACGATTATTCGCCCGGAATATGTCACGCCAAACACTGATTTACAAACCTGGTGTAATTATTACAAAATTTCATTTTTTTTAATAGGCCATTAAAATTGAAACACGCATGCACAGTATTACAGTTTATTAGCTAAGAAGCAGTAATATTATGCCTTGACAATGAATTTTGAATTGAGAACAAAATTTGCAGCACATTTTATGTCAGCCAACTGTTCACTCTATGGTTCAATAATATAAAAAAAAATCAGATTATTACCTTTTTAGGGTTTATTAAGATTTTTTTTTAATCGCTTATAAAATGGATTTTGTCCGTCCGTTTGTCTGTGTGTGTGACCATCACTAAATAACTCGGCTCAATCGATCCACATGAAATTTGGTAGTATTGAAAATAATAATATTTATATTGGCTTATCTATACTATACTCACAACAAAATAAGGGCCACCTATGTTTTTTTAAGACCACTTTGTGCCCGTTAGGGGGCAGGCAACGAGCTCAAATATGTTTACCATTTGTTTCATCAGAGCATCGTCAATTATAACTGTGAAGAATAATTCAGGTGTTATTTTAACGTTCCGGCGAGCGCAATACTAATCCTAACACGATCGGGCGCAATGCATCTGACAGATTAAGTGCAGAAAATAGGATGAAACTAAGTTTCTGTATATTTTAGACTCTTATTTATTGTTGCATTGTCTTTTTGAAACAGTTCTACGAAATTTTAGAAACAAATACTGGCTCACATTTGAAATTTTCTAATAATATTCCGCTTTCAATCGCTTCAATATTTAAAAACCTCCAACAACTCGACCATTTAAAAAATGTGAGCTTATTTTACTAAAAACACACTATTGGACGATTTGGTGAGCCTAAAAGTCAACACAACGTTATTGCGCAATGTGAAAAGTATAACAAGTGGAATTTTCATAGAAAAAGAGAAAATAACACTATCGGGCGCAATAGATCTGAGAGATTATTTCATCCCCTCCCGCCCCTCAGACATATGGTAGATAGAAACTGAAAACTGGTTTGGGTACTTGATCGATAAAGATTAAGCTACTGTGAGTTTTGAATCTCTACCTTTTTATATCGCTGATTGGCGCAACAAAAACTCATCACTTAATCTGTCAGACGCATTGCGGCCGTTCGAAGGTTAAGGTGTGTTTGAACATGGTGTTTTGTCTAACATAAAAAGTTATGTGGCCCTTATTTTGTTGTAAGTAGTATATATACCATTTCTCAGTCAAGTTCATAACTATTGAATATCAAATTCGTAACTTTGGAATATCAAATTCGTAACTATGGAACATCAAATTCGTAACTATGGAACATCAAATTCGTACACTGAACGAAAAAGGTACGTAAATACAATAAAAAAGTTCATAGCATATATGAAAAATTCATACTTTTTCAGCCAATGATCACGTTTATTGGCACAATGAATGGCCGTTCATAAAAACATTGACACGAAATTAACAATGAAAAATTCATTGGGAGAATGAATATAGTTCGTATGAACAATGAATCCAGTACATAGAATTAATGAACATAGTTCATAAAATCGGTTAACGTAGTACATAAAATCAATGAACACATTTCATAACATTAATGATCACAGTACATAAAATCAATGAGCACATTTCATAAAATCTCTTTATATTTTGCATTCTGACTATGTACTTTTTTAATGTGTGTATGCACTTCTTTCATATTTATTTATTACGTATGCCTTATGAAGGAATTCATAAAATATATGTAAGATTTTCAATTGTAAATGAGGAAAACTACAGGATTTACATAAAACATACAGTTTCATTTATTTAAACTTTAAATTTTACAGAAAATTATTCGAGTAATATTCATTTATTTTATGTGAAATGATATATAAATATTAGATGTGATGTGAACACAGACAAACTAACGTACAATCGTTTTTTTTTTACATAATTCACATTTAATTAAAGGGACTCCTGCTTCTGCTTCAATTCATTGGATGAGGTTATAAAACACAACGTTGCGCAACGTTTCGCGCAACGTTTCAAATCAATCGGCCATTACGGATCAGAAACTTCTCCCTACAAACAGATCCTCTAAGCGCCCCCTTGCGAGGCATAGCTTGATTGATTGAAAGAAATTTACAATCTGCCGTCGAACCGTGCATTTCCGCCCTCATTTATTTATTAAACTATTTATAATAAAAATAAAATGTATCTGCATCTCGTTTAAAACTGGAAATTTTAATTTTCGAGCAAAACGTATCAGCTGTGATGTGTCAATTGTCACATTTGTCACTTTCCGAGAGATGGCGATGGGAACACCAAGTCTGATCCGGATCTATGCGTTTACAGAACACAATAGGAAACGTTTCGGAAAACGCGAAACGTTACGCGAACATTGTGTTTTATAACCTCACCCATTGATCAATATATTTACTTTGCTGAATTTTTCTTTCGACTTAATATTATAAAAGAAAATTTGAATAAAATTCCAAAATGTGGTGGAAGCCTTAGGATACTCCAAATTGAATAAATAATAGGTTTTAAAACAAACATCAACTGCTCTTAATATACTTTAAAATGAAAACTTTAAATCGTCAAAGTATACATCAATGTCTTTTACATTTTTAAAATGTTCGCCAATTGTTATAATAAAGGGCTGAATATTTTGTTGTCTATTTTTCTTAAATCTAAGTAAATCTTCCAGCTCTTCGTAAGATTTACAGTTTATGATGAATGAATCCTGAGAGTCTGCAATAGTGAATCTTTTTACTAAGGTTTTGCCTACAGTTTCCTTACTGACTACTCGTTGCCTGGGAACTAAGTACGGAGGTTGCAAAGCCCATAGTAGTATTGTATCGTAAAAATCTGTCCAATAATTTTTTACTAATGATATTATCATTTCTCTAATGAAATTTTACTTACTATCATTCAAATTTCCGTGATTTAGCAAATTCAATTCGCTTCGAATGCCTTTGCAGTTCACCATTCCTTCAGCAGATAGGAAATCCAATATTATGCTGGCGCACGCCAGACCACATATCCAGCATTGAAGAACACTTTTTATACTTTATATTAAAATCCATGTCAATCTAATTAAAAAAGTAACAATTTCATAACATTAAAGAAAGTAAAATAACCTAAATGCCTTTTGAAAGAGTCAAAGTTAGAAAAGCATTGAAAACAATCATTTTCCATACATCTAAATACACTGTTTGTGGAGAAATTATGGACCCGTTTTAAATGAAGAATTAAAAGGTCCATTGAAGCAAAACTTTTTTTTACAAACAAAACATTTCATGATGGAATGCAAATCCTTACCTTTTAAACAGATATTTTTTTTAAATAAATTGTTCTCACTTTCACTTTCACGATCGATCCAAATTCACTTCACTCACAAAACTCCTCGTATAAAAGGCGAAATCTAATTGAAGTCAATTTCTAATGTAGTACCGGTATTGTCTCCTGAAAAAATCTAAAACCGTTAACATTCAAGTGATAATGTACATATTCGCTGCCGTTATGAACATGTTCATTTCTGCTATGAACCTGTACATTGTAGCTATGAACATGTACATTATTTTTATAAAAACATCCATTGTTATTACGAACATTGTACGTTATTTTTATGAACTTGAAATCATTGCATATATGAACTGTTCATAAATTCATTGATTGACAACAATGAAAAATTCACTGTAACGATGAATTTGTTCATACTCAGAATGAAAATAGCTATATGAACGGTGTTCATTGAATTTATGTACAATATTATTTTCAGTGTAGCTATGGCACATCAAATTCGTAACTTTGGAACATCGAATTCGTAACTGTGGAACATCAAATTCGTAATAATGGAAAATCAAATTCGTAACTATGGAAAATTAAATTCGTATGTGATTTATTAGGTCCATTTTCTCGTTCGTTCTGATTAATATGTGTACGATAATATATATATGTAGGTATATATATTTCCTAATATAATTTCCTTAAACAACTGTTTTCATCGGAAAATGAAATATTGCCTATTTCGCGGTACCGTTTTTCCTTAGAAAAATATGATTGCGCTAATCCGAATGCTCCGCTGATTCGGATTACACAGAGAGAAATAGATTTGCAATACCAACAAATTACGTTTGTTTGATGCCGGTTTTGTTAATTTAAGGCAATTCTTTTTTTAAATTTGCAAATAAACTAGCACTATTAAATAACACGATTGTTTGATATGACAAACAAAATCTTGTTAAGATAGCTAAAATATATTCTTTTAGAACGAATTAATTTCATGGCTAAAATAACAAAAACTTTAGCTGCACTGAAATCTACAAATGATGAAGACAATGAACACTATAACATTTGATGAACATAACAAATCTTTTGGCCAGGGGAAAATCAACAAAAAAATGTTGCTAAATCATTTTACAATATAACATACTGTTTTGCAATATTAACAAAACCTTTTGTTATCCAACATATGCAATGATGACAAGAATGTTCTGAACTAGATCTTTTGTTGGAAATGCGAAATTTTTACCATGTCTAACGGTACAGTTCTTATAGGTTGGATAAAGCAAAAAAATCTTTGTACAATCTAGCTATTCATTTATTTGGAACTATCAAAGATTTTCATTTTAGTAGCTCTTCTGTACGGACATATTTGTATCCCGAGTGTTGTAAAAAATTGACTGTGTGCTAAAAATGTGGAAAAAGTATTTATTTTCAATAACTACGGTAAAAATTAATAAAGATTTATTTTGTGAGAAAGTGTAAGACTCTGGCAGAATATAGATTATTATAATAAACATTAGCGCTGCAGATAATATTTCGGGCCTAATTATTCGAGTTGCGTTTCCAAAAGGTAAATCTAATTTTTTCTTGTGTTATAAGATAATTCAATATTTTTGTTCATTCGGTTTTACAAGTTACATTTGCCGACACAATTTAAACAAAGCAGCCAACTATATTTGACTATTGGACGGGAAAAATGCACAACGCTAGGATTTTGGAAATAGCTAAACGCTGTATTGACACAGGCAGTAATAAATTTCATCTTAAATTTTCATCGATTTCTGATGTTCGAAATGTAAGTCCAGTATTTATATACTATTTTTTTTGCAATTATAATATAACTTAAAACATTTCACACTCAAATCAAACTAACATAGTTTTTTTTCATATAAAATTCTTATGTGTTTGTTAATTCTTATAGAAAAACTAAACTTGGCAAGGCTTATATGTACATTTTTCGATGGCGGCGATGGAGGCTTGACTTCACTACCCTCTACATTGGAAAGCTATGTTTTTGTATAAAACTAAACTAGGTGTTACATTAAAGCATCATTTGTGTGATTATTATATTGTCATAATTTTCAAATTTTAAAAAGAAAATTTAAATTTTAATAAACAGGATTATGTGGAAATAGTGGTGGCTTTTATTAGCACATTCAATGCTGGACGTGAAAGGTGACTTATAAGGATTTTTTCCAGGCTGAAATGTGGTACCCCCATGAGTTTCAAATTTAATTAAAAAAAAACTTATATATTCGTGCTAATCAAATTTTCTCCTAACTTTGCTAAAAGCGTTCTTATTAATCCCAAATTTCAATAGAGGATATATTGAAATTAGTGATTAGTAAGAACACTATTAGCAATATTAGGAGAAATTTTGATTAACATGAATTTATAAAATTCATTAATTAAATGTTTGATTGGTACTACGAAAAGGTTTTATAAAAAACCACAAAAGAGTTTTGTATAATTAATTAAAGAATTATACATTATGGCCAAATGAAATTTGGTAATGACAACCAAAATATTGGTCAAATTAACAAAAACTTCAATTAGCCGATTTGGGTTATTGATACAAAGTTTTAGTTAATATCACCAATGGAAACTCCTTACCAGGCCTGTAGAGAGGGGGTGAGGAACGGGGTGATTCCCCCCGGGCCCGGGATTTCATAGGGGGCCCGGATTTTGACACAAAAGTTGTGCTTTAGTGTTTTTTTACATACAAATTGCTATTTTGAGGTCTTTAACTAATAATCCTTATACATATGTACTGCTTTTAGCGTTTTAACAACAATTCATAACATACTGTGCACTAGACTTGGGGCCCCTAATCTATTTTTGAATTTTGAGAACTAGGGCCCGAATCAGCATATTCAATCAACATGATAGTTTCGTTACTCAATTTCAATTAAGAAATTTCGACTTCTTCATCCAGTAGCGTACAGTTTTTCGAAATATTTGTGTTTAAAGTAAAAATAGGAGTACAGCGTAATTTTTTTCAAGGAGGACTTTTCCGAGCGATTTTTATTTTGTGTACATACTGCTGCTGCTTATGAAATTGTTTTCAAGATACCAGCACACAGATGTTGATCACATAAATTGTTGAATCTTAATTTAAATCTATCTATCTACCATAGTACTCGCCAACTCGGTAACAAAAAATTTAAGGTTTTTTGAAATAGGTAAAATAGGAAGAAATAAAAATCCTTTATAAATTCGTAGCGTTGCGCATTTCGAAAGTCAATTTGATAGAGTAAAGACCAACATTCTGGGCCACTGCGAGTGTGCTAATAAATTACAGATTTGAGCTCCCCAAGCATTTGTTATTATACACTTTCTATTTTGCGTGCAGTACAGCCTTTATTATTCATATGTAAAATGAACACTTGAGCCAATTTCACCCGTATTGTGTTCAAATCGAATTAAAAAATAATATTTATGAATGATCCTATCCTATCGAGAATGACTGTCGAAAATTTCAAGGCTTTCTTCATATCAAAGTTCGAATATAGGTTGGAATCTTACTTCACCAATAGAATAGTAATTTTGTTGGGACAAGGGAATCAATAATTTTTCAATATTTTTTCTTGGGAGAACTAAATGCTAGAAGATTACCAGGCTACCAGTTTCGCTTTATGCGTATCTTGTGTAAGGGGCACGACCATTAAACAATAAACTTATTTTCATCACGGGCAGATTTTAGTAAAGAAACTTCATACTAGAAAGTTAACCCTTTAAGCAGTAGCTTTTTATAAAGATTCGTTACCCAAAAATGCACGTAAAACGAAGAAACCATATTCTAGAATGATTTTGGCTTCTGTATTTCCTTGAAATTCGCCACTCAACTCTCGAATCGTCTTCAAAATATACTTGAAACGGAACCGAGACTAATTTCGGGCGCAGCGGAAATTGAAATGAAACTTAAGCTTCTTTCGCGTTAACAATTTCTACCACAGTGAGTCTTTACTATTACTAGGAACATATTTGGGTGAAGTTTGATAAAGAAAAAAAATTTTCTTAGAAGAACCTTATTTTCAGGGGTAGCCCCATGGCCCGATTTCATTCGTTATACACAGCGTACACTAAAAAAATCTCGTCACACTGATCAATAATATACATATATACTTTATATAGTAGGAAGTGCCTCCTTCTGTGCGTTGCAAACTTCATGACAAAGTTAATATACCCTTTCATATAGTGACGGATATGAAAAAAAAAACACACACAAACTGTTAAACTATTCAGTCAACCCCGTTTTTTGTGAGTTTAGTATGTAAAAATGCATCACGAATGAATTCAGTTGCTGTCAGTTTTTTGGCAAGTGGTTTATCCTGTATCGTTATTTTTTATTATTTCTATTTTTCTATAATTCGTATTTTTCTGAAAACCCATAATTTTACCTCAGAACTTAAATATCAAAATGCACCTGAATGCGCAGAAGGCCACTTTAAAACATTCTTCAAATATCTATCGTACTGATGCCGGATGCCGGACTATATTAGATTAGAAAACATCCGGGTTACTGAGACTGAGCCGATTCAGTGTGAACGCCGGATTATGAGGTGTTCCGGATTAAATGGAGGCTGGATTATAGAGATAATAGTACAATTTGTTTGAGGACCGATATGCCAGAAAAAATTTTTTTATCGTATGGAAGAGGTGGGCCCGGGATCATTGGCCCCCCGGGCCCGGATTTTCTATCCACGGC
Source organism: Microchrysa polita (assembly GCA_949715475.1). Classification (NCBI taxonomy): domain Eukaryota; kingdom Metazoa; phylum Arthropoda; class Insecta; order Diptera; family Stratiomyidae; genus Microchrysa; species Microchrysa polita. The sequence continues at coordinate 25,664,427 of OX454419.1, read as the reverse complement.
CCTGCTCCTTACCGTAACCAAATATTTAGTACAAAATTTGTTGAAATCTCAAATTGAATCAATCAATTTCATTTAAACTTTTTGTTCATGTCAAAACAATTTTTATAAAATTTTTAAAAATATATTTTGCATAAACAAACAAAATCGTTTTGCAGTTTCAACAAAAATACACCTATGACCGGAAATTAATGAAGACTTTCGATACTATTAACAAATGTTTTTCTTGTAATCGACTAATCATTTCTCTCTGTGTACCCCTTGCAATAATTGATCCGGATTATCGAGTCAAGACTGTATATGAGGATGGGTCCACTATTAAGGATGCTGCAACCGCAGCTGGAGTTAAATATTCAACTGCTGCAGGGATAATTAAAGCATACACTTGTAATGGTGATAATATGCAATCTACTAGAAGAAATGGAGGTGTCCGCCATCGCAAATTAACGCAGGCAGTGCTAGACAAAATAGAAAAATGTGTCGGAACGAATCCCTGTATGACACTTAAACAAATTAAGCGTGAGCCTGCGATCACAGGGTGTATTGTATATATTAAAGTACGATAGCTCGAGGACTACACACGCTCAAAATAACTTTGAAGCTTGCTTCAAAGGAGGTTGATCGATTGAGCGCACCCAGGACTGTGGGTTTGCGAAAAGATTACGCAATTGAAATTTAAAAAATAATTGAGGAAATAGCGCGAAGATTATTATTTGTCGACGAGTATGTCTTTAATCTTCAGATGCGGCGTAATCAGGGACGGTCAAACCATGAGACTCGACACAATGGTATTATTCCCACAGTCAGGGGTAGGAATGTGAGTTTAATAACAGCTCTTTCAAAAGATGGAATATTACATAGTCAAATATTATCGAATTCGAAGTATAATTCAGCAAAATTTTTGCGACTTTTTAAGAGGATTGGTGTAGAAAGTGGATTCATCATGGGAGGGGCTTTGGTTATTATGGACAATGCCGCAATCCACAAAAGTGTTCAATCCAAAGAAATTTTAGAGCAAAATGGATTATCTATTAAATTCTTACCACCATACTCTCCGATGTTGAATCCGGTGGAAAAAGCCTTCTCAAACATCAAAATTCATGTTAGAAGCAGATCTTATCAAAGAGGGAATTAATGAAGTTACCATTACGGAAGCGCAATTGGGTGCAAGAAATGCTGCCCATATTGCCACTTGCCGCTGCAGGAGAGGAGCTGCATTAAGCGCCATACTTCTCTAATGGATTTTGCTTGCTAATTGATTAATTTTAGATTGAATATTTTGCGCAAGCTAAATATCCAGATTTATAAGATCCAATAAAACTTGTATACGGTAAGGAACATTTTTGCAATGGAATTGTGATGGCTAATTATCTGGATTTCAGACTTACGTAATGAGAAAACAAGACGACCATACGAGTAAACGATGAATCTAGGGACGCGGGAGCGTCCTGCACGCCAAAGAAAAACGAAGAAATTTGAACAAATCAAAAGTGAGAAGCGACTAAGACTATGTTTACACGACGGAACAAGTATGGGTTTTGGACCTCTGTAGCTCGGACCCTGGTTGGTCCTGAGTGTTCAAATTCGGTAAGGGTTTTCGTTCGCGCCGTCTTACGAAGTGTAAAAAATTTCAAGAAGATACGATGAAAAACACCGGAGATATAAGAAATTGAAAATCGCATTTTTTTCAAAAATCTTGTTCTCGTTGTTCTCGTTGTTCTTGTTGTTCATTGACAGGGCTACAGCCTTGCAGAGGGCATCTCGGGATTTGGTCACTTTTCCCATTGATAGAGTCTGTCTGTCGATCCGTGGAGTAGAAAAAACGATACAGCGGAAAATGTGAAAAAATGCATATAGTTTCTCGCTTAAATCTTTTTATATGTTTTAAAGGAAGCATTTTGCAAAAGTCGGGGATAGGCCTGAAAAATGCCTAGAAAAGAATCGTATAGTTTTGTGCTTTGGCAGGACTGTTTCAAATAATCCCTTGTATATGCTCTCCAAAGTTTTCAGTTGTAGAGCGTCTGCAAGAACGGCGGCAAGGGGTCAAAGTTCCTGTTTTGGTTCGTTTCTTATACGAGTGCGTGCATATTACTATAATATTGGATGAACAAATGACATCCCGATGATCCTAATCAACAAACGGTAGCGGTTCACACAACACACACACACACCAGACGAATTGAGAATTTCTCCGTGGTGTACCGCGGCGGAAACTATTTCATACATTCTGACACGTACCGCTACCGTTCTGCGCTGGTTTGATGGAAGCTTAAATATGGCGCTGGGACACCAAATCGGTTTTGTCTAGACGGTGTATTCTGTTGTGTTCAAACCAGAGTTACGTGATGATGGCATGTGGAAAATCGATTTTTCAAGGAATTCTGATGAGTTAATTTTAACAAAATTTGGCATGGAGATTTATTCGTGTAATTCCACCCGGTTTGATCCTGTTGTGGTAGGCAAAAAGGTAATGTTAGTTATATAGTGAATTTCTTAGCTATCCCTGATTCCTGGTCATGAAACCACTTTATTATTGTATTATTAAAAAGTCATCAGCCGCAAAAAGGATTGATATAAATACAATCCCGCCAAAATACTCGCATCTTGTCTCAATGATGGTGGTGGAGCAAAATTTTTTCAACGCTATTTGGCGGGGAGCTTGAATAAGGTTAATAACAGAATAAAATCAATGTTAAGAAATTTATGAAAGATCTTTTATCGTATAGAAAAAAAACGAGTTCCATACGAAGGAAAGCAAAATAAGATTCTAAAACCCATTTTTATTTTCTATAAGACTGGAAGCTTCAAAATTAAATCTGATCAAGAAAAGAACATAGATGCAAATAGTACCCTCGTTCAGCTCCCCGCCAATAAGCGTAGAAAAAATTTTGCTCCACCACCATCATTGAGACAAGATGCGAGTATTTTGGCGGGATTGTATTTATATCAATCCTTTTTGCGGCTGATGACTTTTTCTTTGGCGAACCCCTTTTACAACTCAGTTGTTTTTGTGAGATAAATATATTTCATGGTAAAACAATTTATTCGTTCAAAGGATGTTGATCGTTAATTCTATTCTATTTTCAGGAGTTTGTCGCTAGCCTTTATTAATAAATACTATTTTATTCTAAATAATAGATTCTATAAAAAAATATGCAGTTATTTAGAAAAGATATAATGTTTTATTTATAAGCTTTGGTGTTTTAAATTTTCTAGCTACTTTGAAATAGGAAATATTTCATTTTCCGATGAAAACAGTTGTTAAGGAAATTCTATTAGGAAATATATATACATATATAGCATTTTCAGGTCAAGTAAATAACTTTCCGAGTCAAATAGATAAATGTCCGAAACAAATAGGTAAATTTCCGAATCAACAAAACACGTTTGCAGATCAAATAGATAAATGTCCGAAACAAAAAAATGAATTCCTAAATGAAAAAAAATATTAAACAAATCATAAAAATAAATTTCCAAATCAAAAAAATAAATGTCCAGATCAGAAAAATAAATGTACAATTCAAATAAAAAATTGTCCAAAACATAAAAATAAATTCACAAATCAAAAAAATGATTTTTTCCATCAAAAAACATATTTCACAAATCAAATAAACAATGCTTCGTATGAAGGAAACGATTTAAAAAGATAGTACTTTAATATAGTAAATAATGCGCTTTTATATGAATTTCGTTGAGCATTGAAAAAATAATTAATTAATTATTTCAATCTGAATGAGATTTTGTTTATTCAAAATGACGTATATAATTGTCAATGTCAATTGTACTACACACGCTTGGAATAGGACGATATAAATTGTTTTCTTAGACGTTATTTGCCATCTCTAAACTACCATCACTTCCTCATAACTCAAGTCACACCAGCTGAGCTTTCTAAAATTTTTATTTTACATTAGAATCGAATAGGTGACCTCAGAATGATGGAGGTTCGAGAACATAACGGAATCTATACATTGACAGTGTCTTCAAGTCTGTAAGATCCAGTGTCGGTACTTAAAAGTTAAAATTATTAGGTCTCGGTTGAATTTCAATAAAAGCTCCAAATTAGAAGTGTTTTTATTTTTTTACAAGAAAACGTTTAGCTTTTTATAGTCATGATCAATTAGATTCCGTTTCTTAAAAAATATTTTTATCACAATAGGTGAAGAATACCAAGGGAGGCTGGTATTTCAGGGGAATAAATATGAGCAAATAATCAGGGGAAAATGCGGGAGAGTCTGCACCCTAAGTAGACACATTGACACAGCTTTTCGTAACGGTGATCCGATTCAGACAGGAATCTGTTGAATTATACGAATTGTAGTGTTCAGCTGATGTCGTGTACCTTTACTAATAGAGAGTTTTAGCATGTCGTACTATCGTACACATTTCAACTTTAATCGACAGTCTCCGCTGTTTAATGTACGTAAAAAAAACTTACGCCTACTTGGGACAAGCAAAATTGTGATATACTGTTTTTTTTTGCGCGCTACACAAGCGAATTTTTACTTTAAAATCTCGTAGACTTCCACTTCCAACCGCCCGCTAGGGTCTCATAAATTTAATATAATTTAACTTCTCATATTAGAAGAACATTATTAACATTTGAAAAAATATTTATTTGATTTGGAAATGTATTTATTTGATTTACTTTTTTGGCATGTAAATATATTTATTCGATTTGGAAATTTATTTATTTGATTTGTAAATTTATTTTCCTGATTTAGACATTTATTTTTTTGATTTGGAAATTTATTTTTTTGTTTTGGTTATTTATTTTTTTCATTTAGAAGTTCATTTATTTCGTCTGGAAATTTATTTGTTTGATCTGGAATCGTGTTTTGTTGATTCGGAAATTTATTTTTTTGATCCGGAAATGTATTTTGTTGATTCGGTAATTTATCTATTTGTCTAGGAGAGTTATTTACTTGACCTAGAAATGCTATATATACTCCTCAAAACAAAATAAGGGCCACTAATGTCCGTCGACTTTAACAACGTCGTTTGGCGAATTTTCAGTGTGATAATTAATTTCAGAAATGCCAGTATGATTCGTCAATATTAGCTTTAACGGAACTGGCTTAAACAGTTTTTTTGGGTCACAAGTCATACATTTGGTAGTTTTGTTTATTTCTCATTTTGATTAAGAATTAGTTTTCGCCAAGTTCTTTAACTGCAACATTAGTTGTTGCACTTTTAAAGATAAGGAAAATTCAATATGCCAGCAATTCGGCGCCATTTAAATTTAAATGCTTCGTCCAGAGCCTTAGAAATGTTGGAGGAAGGTCGTCCGCAACGTTCTGTGGCCCTGCAATTAAGGTATTCGCGAAGAGCCATTCAAAATCTTTGGAACCGTTACCAGGAGACAGGAAGTGTCTCCCGTCGTCATGGTTCAGGCCGAGTTCGAATAACCACCCCCGCAGAATACCGATATGTGAGACTTGTGCGCGACGGGATCGTACCATTAGTGCTCGTGGACTACAAAGTAGGCTATTAAGGACCACTGGGACCATTGTTAGCCCTCAAACAATCATAAATCGTTTGCACGAAGACCAACAGCGGTCAAGGAGACGTGTTACCAGAACACAACTGACCAGGACGCATCGTGCCAATCGTTTAAGATTTGCTTGTCGACATATCCAATAGGACATGCAACAATGGCGCAAGGTGCTCTTCTCGGATGAGTGCAAAGTATAAATTTTTAGTGACGACCGACGCATAAGAGTCTGGTGGAGAAACGGAGAAGCATTTTTGGATCCTTGCATTAATCAAATTGAGAGGCAAAGCAGTCCCAGTATGATGGTCTGGGCCGGAATTAGCTTGCAAGGCAAAACTGACCTTGTTATCCTAAATAACGGGACAATTACGTCCGAAAGTTATATTGGCCGTGTTTTTTTTTACATCGGGGGCAGGTTTGCTAACCCAGACGCGCAAAAAAAAACTATCGAGGGTAGCATCCAGGTTAAATTTAAAATTGTCACGTAGGCATTGCCATTAATTTCAAAACATTGCTCAAAAATATTAAAGCGCTGTTTTCACTTTACAAACGCAAAAGTTAACATGTAATTTTTTTCAATGAAAACATATTTTAATGTAGGAATCATAATTTTGTTAGAATAAGAATTCGACGAACAACATTTTTAACATGAATTTACAAACAAAAACTATATTTTTTGCACACACTTGTGTGTTGCATGTAAACTATACCTTAGAGCTTTTCATTTCAAAATTTAATTTTTGCTAGTCATTGGAAAACGTACTAGAAAATAATTGGGATTGCATACATTTAGGCGAGTTTTGTAAAGCTCATTAAATCTGGATAGCAATATAATTTCTAACCTGAATAAAGTCACAGGTTAGCGTTTGTATGAAAATTACCCCGGATAGTGTAGGTTAGCTAATTAAAAAACACGGCCATTGAAAGGATTGTTAGGCCACATATCATTCCTTTTTCACAACAGGCGTTGGATGGTTTTATCCTCATGCAGGATAATGCACGACCACATACTGCCCGGGCGACAATGTCTCTTTTCGAGGAGGCCAATATTGAGGTCATGGAGTGGCCTGCCAACAGTCCGGACCTAAATCCGATAGAACATCTTTGGGATCAATTAAAACGCCGGATGCGGACAGCTGAAGAGGATATACACAATCCGCAACAGCTGATTCAATTGTTAAAAATGTGTTGGGACGAGATATCAAAAGAATGCGTCGATCGGCCTATTGAAAGCGTTACGTCCAGGCCTCTAGACTGCATATCAAAAAGTGGAGGCCATATTCGATACTAAAAAACAAAGAATCAATTTTTTTTACATATTAGACATACAAATTAATTGTTATTGTTACGATTACATGACCGCAAAAAGTAACCAATCCGAAAATATGCTAAAAAAAAGTGTAACTTTTGGTCAAAATTCAATAAAATTCATTTTATTTAATGAGAAACATATTGTTTTATTAAATTATACCAACAGAACTATGATTTTCCTTTTCCACAGAAAAATAATCAGAAAATTATTAGTGGCCCTTATTTTGTTTTGAGCAGTATATATATATATATTATCGTGCACATATTAATCAAAACAAACGAGAAAATGGACCTAATATTGTCGCGGTTACGTGACCTTGTCCTCCAGTTTCGGAAGCCCAGCAGCTGGAGGGCGTCTTCACCTACGGAGTTCTCGCAGCGAGCTCTCGGTCGTCCACGCAACCTAGCTCTGTCAATTCGTTGTGCGTTCATCACTTTCTTTGGCATGCGATTATCGTCCATCCGTTGTACATGCGCGCCCATTGCAGACGTTGAAGCTTCACGATTTTCGATACTTCCAGCTCATCGTACAATCGTACATCGTACCGGATACGCCATTGGTCTCGCTCGGGAACGGCCCCGAAAATTCGCCGAAGGACCTTTCGACCTTTCGATAACATTCATGGTTGGTATCTATAGAAGTAGTTATGCTTTAGGATATATTCCGACAGCCTGGAGATGAGTTAGGGTAGTCTTCATCCCGAAAGTGGGTAAAATACCGGCGGATGATCCTAAGTCGTACCGCCCTATCAGCCTTACATCCTTTCTCATGAAAGCTATGGAAAAGATACTGGACGCTCACATCAGAGGCACACTTCTTAAGAAACGGCCGCTGCACCCAAAACAATACGCGTACCAACCGGGTAAATCCACGGAATCGGCACTACAGAGCTTCGTAGAAAAGATCGAGGTGGCCATGTCCAATAAGGAAAAAGCACTATGTGCATTCCTTGACATAGAAGGCGCCTTCGATAGCACCTCCTTCAAATCCATAGAAACGGCACGACGAGCCAAAGGTGCCGACAATACAATCATTACCTGGGTTCAGCGTATGCTTTCGTCAAGGATTATTTTTACCAGTATAGGCAATACTACTGGATATGCCATCAGACCATCTGGTCAAAACTCTCCGTTTTGATACCTCTTATAGTGCAGCGATATGGGAAAGGGTGGGCTGGACTGACAGATTCAGATCACTCCACCCTAGTACCATCAAATTCGACACGGAGGGTTCAAAGGTTGATACAGGATCTGGCGCTGGAATTACTGGCCCGAATACCAATATCTTTATTGCTATGGGAATACATCCGACCATGTTTCAGGCGGAGGTGCACGCAATTGAAGTGTGTGCAAGATTATGCCTTGACAAAGGTTACACCAACAAGAAAATAGCAATTTCCACTGACAGCCAGGCAGCAATAAAAGCGCTGACGAGCTGTACTGTCATATCTAAGCAAGTATGGGTTTGTAAGGAAACTCTTCAACAGGTGGGAAATTTCAACAGTCTCACCATCTTTTGGGTACTTGGGCACACGGGGTTTTACGGCAATGAGCAGCCCGACGAGCTCGCAAGAAGAGCATCCACTCCCTTCTATGACCCAGAACCCTACTGTGGGCTACCACTCTGTATATGCAGAAATGTAATTGATGAGTGGGAAAAAGCCAAGGCCACCTCACACTGGGAAGCTCTTCCAGGGCTTAGGCAGCCAAACTTTTGGCTCCTTACGGGGCACTGCCGTTTAAACGGTCATTTAAAGCGCTTACATTGTTACTGACGCCAGCTGTCGCTTCTGTGAGGCTGTGACGACCAAACTGCCTGCCACATTCTATGTGAGTGTGAGAGGCTAGCAAGGCGTCGTTTGGAATGTTTCGGTATCGGTTTTCCCTTGGAAGAGCATATCGTGACTATAAATATGGCCCAGCTGAAACGATTTATCGAAGGCAGTCGGTTAGATGAGTTCAACTAACTCATAGTAGGGGCAATGGCACAATAGACCACCGGTCGCAGTGTCTTGGGCAACTCTGTTGCCTGAGCCCTCCCTAAATCTAATCTAATCTAATGCAATTATACCAAAAAGCGTTACAGCAAAAGAAAAGACTAGCCATGATCCTTTCAACTCGAGAAATATGTAGATTCATTGTTAGATAAATCAGAAACTTGTACAATAGTCGCGCATTATTTTTATCAACGCAGAATGTTTATTGAATATTTACACTAATTTTAAAAATATTAACTTAATTCTAATAAAGCTCTTTACATCTATTTTCGTTTGCTTATTTTCTAAACTTCACAACTGCAATTTTGCCAACTTTCTTGAATCGGTGTTCCTCTTCATGACCGGCTTCATCTGCAAGTATTATAAAAAAAAAGAATCATAAAAACATCTGGATATTCCAATTTCTGAGATAAAATCAATATAAATTCGGGTTTTTCAATTAGACTAACATCAAAAGCGCCACCTACCTTTTGAACATTCCTTACAACTCAATCTCGGTGCAAAATTTATTAACAATTTCAACGGTTTGCTAACATGAACTTTCAGTGTTTCGACTGAATCATCTTCTAGGTGAAGCGATGAACCGTTACAAGATGTTTTCATCGTCGATTCGGTGATATCGATTGCACTTTCTGTGGTTGAAATCGGTTCAGCAGTTGTAGTCGTATTATCGAGTCCAATGTTACCGACGTCAGGAGTCGGGCCTCCTACAGTCGAGCTTTCCGTAACTGCTTCCGTTGAAGAGATCAAAGTAGTTGATGTAACCTCAGATTCACCAGTTGAAGGTGTAATAATATCCTCAGGAGTGGTAGTTGGAGCTTGTGTTGTCACGGTATCTGTAATAGGAGCTTCAGTGGATGAAGATTCTGTAATTGGAGCCTGTGTGGTCGTGGGTTCTGTAGTTGGAGCTTCTGTAGTTGGCGCTTCACTACTTGTTACTTCATCAGTAGTCGTTGTTGCTTCACTAGTTGTACTCGTTGAATCATAATCTTCATCGACATCCTTGATAGCAGTGGATGCTTCACCAGTCGTTGAAGTAATAAGCTCGGCTGGGGTAGTGCTTACAGATGTATCTGGTACTACAGTCGTAATTATTGGAGTTTCAGTTGAAGTAATTTCGTTGCGACTAGTGCTTGTGGGAAACTCTGTAGTCGTACTGATATTCATCATGAGATTCGTTTCTGAACTATCTTCATAATCGCTATCATCCGAGTCGACATCTGTTTTGTTGTGGTGTTTATCGTACTCGTCGATTATATCTTCGATGGTGACATATTCACATTTTACGCGGTCCTTGTGACGACAACGTTCCTTTTCAATGTCATATAGGGTACCAGCTGGACATCTATTGGGAGAAAATTTTAGAAGTTGAAGAGACTTTTTAGTTCAGATAACAATTTCCATTTCCAATCTTTGTCGATTTATAATCTCTCTATCTCTATTCACTACCTTCTGAGAGGACCAAATGAGTTAAGCTACAAAAACCGGAGGAAATAAAAAAAGTGGAAAATTTGCTTCAAGTCCAAAAAGTGTTTTGGAGGAACACGTTTTTCCATACCTTTTGGGCGTAGTGGACCCTTGTCATTCCAGACACAGCGGGCAGCGAACGTGACCGACCGGTCGATTGACAGATAGGGAAAATCTCCTCTCCTGCGACCCTAAATAACTATAGGAGGGAGTCGTGACTCCCTTGACCAGCACTATCTTTCACCCGAACATGAGCCACCGAAGCCCTCTAAACATTTTGAAGTTTGTTTTTTTATCGAAATTCGAAAGGAAGAACCTTTAATTGTGGAAATGATGTGTCACCAGTCTCAGAATTGCCTTGGCTGGCAACGATCCTAAGATTCACCAAATAGTTTTTAAAGAATTTTAGTATTTTAGTTGATTTTTAGATCGTTGCCAGCCAAGCCAAGACAATTCTGATGATAAACAGATTATAGAGATGGAACCGTAGTATATAGCTACCAGTGCGGAGGCACTGCACTTCCCACAGACTCAGGTATTGTAGCAGACCTAGCAAGCATCACCTTCTTTTGAGCTGACTGGACTATTATCCTTAACAGTGACTTAGCCCTACTCTGACTATACCGTCAGTCTATCGGCGTGGTGCAGTTTAGTCCTCATTTACTCGAGAAAAACTGGGAATAGCCTTAATCCTGTGTCGGGTGCACCTGGCGTGATAGGCCAGCAAAACATTGGATTGGATGAACTTACGAAAATATGAATATGAGGATGAACCATTTTTCTGCTTTATAGTTCAATTTTGAAAGACCCGAAGATGATAGTACGTTCATACTAGGGATGTCAAAAACCGGACGGTTAGTCCGAAAACCGGTACTTTCAGAACGGTTAACCGGTTATTTTCGGTTTTTTGGTCCTCCCTGTTTTAACCCGGACTGTTGTATGTCTATCCGGTTAACCGGGAAAGAAATCTTTCAAAATTCATAATTTTTTTTTTTTTTTCTTGATTTTCTTTGAAAAAATTTCATTTCCAAATTTCAGCCCTTAAACATATTTTTGAACACTCTCCTTATTGCTATTACTTGTAAAACCATCGCTTCGTCAAATTACTTCTCCTTGTATCTTTGATTTCATTTTGCATACGATACGAACAATAGCAATACGAGTGTGAATGCATTTTTCTACTAAAATTCTAAGCAAATCATAGAAAAGACTCGGTTAACCGCGGAAAACCGGTACTTTGAGCCCGGTTAAAACCGGACGGTATAACCGGCTTTGCAAAAAAACCGAAAACCGGGTTATGGGCCGGTTTTTGACATCCCCAGTTCATACTTGTAATTTCAAATGACGAGTGGAATTCGATATAGTTTACCGTGGTTTTATATGGTTGACCCTAGAAGCACATGTTTCCGAGGATTATGCTAGGATAAGAAACTATTTGTATAATTTAACTATGCACAGAAATTTGTCAGTAAATTTGTGAAATTTCAATTTGTGCGTGTCTTAGGTCTACGAATATGAAAATGTTGATGAGGGTTTTTAGGAAATGACATAAGGAATATTGTAACAAAGGGTTTTTCTAAGCACATAGTGTTTGATCACTTTGTATTGTATCTATGTTTACAATACTGATAAGAAACGCATGGTACGTATACAGATCTCACTGAACTGATCCTTCAGTCAGTGGTTGATCTTTCTTTAGTGTGGTGCAGTAAAGCAAGTGCTTGTGTTTTTTCTAGAGTTTAGTTTTGTGGTTTTAGGAGCTATGCTTTGGAGGTAAGTTTTTATACTTACTAAGTACATGTGTGTATGCGTGTGTTTGTGTTTTATATATTTCGTTTAAAGGATGACCAAACACTTTTGCTATTTATTGTTTATATGTAATTTCCTATTTTATGACTTGTGTATGCCTCTACGGAATCCGGAGACGGAACTCCTCTCCTGGGTAGAAGGCTTTGAAATTAGAATATACAGGATCCGGAGATGGAACTTCTCTCCTGGGTATATTTCTAATAAATATTGGTCCAACCTCTGCAGAATCCGGAGATGGAGGTAATCTCCTGGGTAGATGGTTGTGGGCAATATGTGGGATGGATCTCCTCCCTTGGTTGAGTGTGAGAGATAGGTATGGAACTCCTCCTATCTGTTTACGTGTTGTTGTTATTGGTTTTGGTCATCCTTGTTTAGCTGCATGTGTACTTATGTGTCACCTTTTAAAATATTTTCAGATCCGACTGGTCTCCACGATGCCGCAAGCACTGCCTGTTCGCCTGTCCTGACAATTGAAAAAAAATTAGACCGAGTTTGCAGGTCTTCCTATATTTTAATTTTTCTATCTTTTACAATATGTGTGCACATTTTTGTAAGAGAATCGAGAATTAGTTTAAGTTACTCTTAGTTTTAAGTCAAATGTATTCTGCTTATGTTCACAATAAAACAGTTCTACACAAGACTCAATAATGTTCACATCAGTCCATATAACATGGTGTCAGAAGAAACGTAATAAAAGTAAAGTTCGGTCAACATAATTAAAAAAATAATACATGTCGGACGTGGAAATTCTAGAAGGAATTCAAGACGAAACACAGGAGGAAATCCAAGCAATACCAGAGTTGAAAATGGCTGAAAATTCAATTGGAAATTTGCAGTCGATATCTCCATTGGATTTCAATACGGCAAATTTAGCGGATCGGTGGCGTAGCTGGATTTTGCAATTTCGAATATAATGCGAGCGACTAATCTAGAAGCTGAAGCAGATGGGAGAAAAGTTGCTGTTTTTCTACATCTACTAGGACCAGAAGCGTTACCAGTGTTCAATTCATTTGATGTGGATATCGATAAGGTATAATACACGGTTTAAGTTGAAAAATTTGAAAATTTCTGTACTCCTCGAAAAAATATTGCCATGGAGAGACATGCATTTTTTACTCGAAAGCAAAATGGCGGTGAGTCAATAGCCGAGTTTATTGCATCTCTAACCAATTTGAGCAAATCATGTGAATTTGAAAAGTTACAAAGCTCACTTATAAAAGACATTTTCATTTGTGGTCTTAATGCCGAAAATAAAAATATCCGTGATCGACTTTTACAAGAAGGCAATATTACGCTAGAAAAAGCCATCGAGATTGCTAAATTATAGGAACAGTCCAAATTGCATTTGAAAGAGCTTGAATTACCCGTCTCTTCAATTATAGCGAAAATTAAGAGAGGAAATTCAAATTTTAAATCGAAGCGCGAAGAGAATCATAAATCGAATGAGAATTTCAAATTGAAAAATTCTCACAATAAATCCGTCGACAATACGTTCAATTGTTCCAGATGTGGGCAACGGCATTAGCCAAAGCAGTGCCCCGCATATAATGTTAAATGTAATGTAATGTAATCGTGGGTTAATTCAGTAGTTTTAGTTAAAAAGCCTAATAATAGCTTACTAGTTTGTTTAGATCCAAAAAATCTTAATGAAGCAATCAATAGGCTTCAATTTCATATTCCAGATTTTGAGATGATACGCTCAAAGCTTGGTGAAGTAAATATTTTTAGTTTATTTGATGGAAACTCCGGGTTTTGGATGATGGAATTAGATAATGAAAGCTCGCGTTTATGCACATTTAATACTCCTTTTGGTAGATATCGGTTTCTGCGATTACCATTCGGAATAAATGCGGCTTCAGAAATATTTCATAGCATAATGGTCAAATCATTTGAAGGTATTGAGGGAGTAGAAATCTACATTGACGATTTCTTAATTTATGGCAGAAATAAAAGTGAACACGACACGAATATGAAGAAGGTTTTAGAAAGGGCAAGAGAAGAACGCTATTTGGGACACATATTTTCTGCAGATGGAGTGTCTTCAGATCCATCGAAGGTCCTTGCAATACAAAATATGACAAGACCAAACAATGTCAAGGATCTACAGCGGTTTTTAGGAATGGTGAATTACCTAAGTTCTTACATAGAAAATTTATCATCATTAACTTCAAATTTGAGATGTTTGTTGAAAAAAGAAAATTTGTGGGAATGGAACTCCTCACACGAAAATGAATTTAATAAAATCAAACATGTCCTTTCAAATGCTCCAATACTTTGCCATTATGACCCGAAAAAAGCAATTACCCTCTCTGTTGATTCTTCAAAAGATGCAATGGGTGCTGTATTAATGCATGATAAGTCTCCAATTGCTTATGCGTCAACAACTTTAAATAGATCCCAAAGAAATTATTCGCAGATTGAAAAGGAGCTCTTAGCTATTTATTTCGGATGTAACACAGGTATATTTATGGTCAACAAATAACTGTAGAAACTGACCATAAACCTCTTATACCGATTTTTAAGAAATCTTTGCAGAGTATTCCTTCCCGTTTACAAAGAATCATGATGAAACTTCAAATTTACGATTTAAAAGTTCTTTATGTTCCCGGTAAATATTTATACATTGCTGATACTTTGTCAAGACCGTGCACTCAAGAAGATCATCAATTTCAAAAAGTTAGCGAGGAGTTAAATATACATATTAATACGATTACTTCAAGTTTGTCTGTTACTGAGAAAAAACTTATCGAAATTAGAGAAAAGACAAACAAAGATTCTATTTTACAATGTGCGAAGGATTTATTGTATTAACCCATTTCTTCCCAAGGATAGAAATAAGCTAAATCTATGAAGTTTTTTGGTGAATTCCAATCAATTACAAAACAATTAAGAAAAAAAAATTTAAAAATTTCAGTAAGTGTTACCAGTGGCCCCCAACGTGATGTTGCGTTGACGCAACGTTTGGAGTTTCTTGGTAAAAAAAATGTAAACGAAAATTTAAATTTTAAGTTTATGTGTTGCAAAAAATTGTTGGTTTATATGTCGAATAATAAATTTAGTGATAAAATCCTGAAACACTCACTACAGCGGTATAGATGACATTTTTTGCAAATTTTTGGCTGGTTTTTCGTACAACTTATCTAGTTCAAGGCCGCAGGATGTGTTTGTGACATCCTATTTCCAGATCTGCTTTTTTGTTGAGGTAATGAGATCAGCATCACGCTCAGCAGTGTTACTTATCCCCATAAAGGGGTACTCGTTTAACATCTGAGTGAGATCCTAGTCCGTCACAAGCTCGTGAGGACAGTTCTGCCATATTTTACTTGGTTACATCTGAAATTTAAAAAAATCATTGCACAATTTCATACAATGGCATAACCAAGGAACATATGGCAGACCTATGCAAAATAAACAAAAATTAATTTCAATATAATGTAAAGCTTTCTGAAAATTGTTTGAATCTTCTCTATATGCAAAGACTAACTATTAGATAAGATGTACGAGTAACTGGCCATTTGTATTATAATGGAGGTCGGCTTTGTCCCGGATGTCGCTTGTTTTTGGTATTTTATATTTCAGATTTGAACAGGTATATTACAATTTAGGTGCTTAAGTCAATAGCGAAAATACATAGAACTGCTCAACATGTACACTGCTAGCCACTAGGCCTGTTCCCAAATCCGGGATCCCGGTACAAAACCGGTGTTCACTTGGTACCGGACCCGATATTCTGAAGTACCGATATCCCGGTTTTTTGGTACCGAGTTAAAAAAAACCGACCGACGACGAGTCGTTTTTTTTGGTACCGAGTTCAAAAGAACGATTCATTTCAACCATGAGCCGGTTTTTTCAGCGTTTTTGGTACCGGTTTTTAAACCGGTACTCAAAAAACCGGCTTATGGTTAAAAAAACCGTCGGTACTGAAAAAAATCTGAGTCGCTTTTTAACCCGGTACTCAAAAAACCGGCTTATGGTTAAAAAAAACCGTCGGTACTGAAAAAAAAACCTGATTCAGGGAAACGGCTTGTGGTACCGGGTATTGAAAAAAACCGAAACCTGGTATACTGAAATCTCGGTACCGAACAGGCCTACTCACCACAATTATCGCCGGGAGGTCTGTCTTACAACCTTTTCGCGATTCTGGATTGTTTCACAATTCCTTGTGACAAAAGCAAAATAGTAACTTGACTAGAAATAAATATGTTCTTGCGTTCAGTGCAAGAGAAAAAATTACTACAGAAAAGTTAAGCAAACATTTACTTAGTAGCTCTGTTCTAACAAAACTGCCCTTAAATGGAAAATGTTTCTGATCCCATACTTGTTGACTTCAGACCATACCGTCGAGTGAAGACTGTACCAATAGTTTCATAAACTTTTCAGGGTTCATACATTCACTACAAAGGCTCCCTTTACCCACTGTAGAAATCCTTGAAACATTTTTGGATATCTCGACATACCATCATGAAATATGTATTTGGAAAATGGCTTTATACCAACTGACAAGTATCTAGCTGTCATTGTCGCGCAACTTCTTTTATTGTTTTCTTTTCTTCAATGAGACACATGTGACTCACAAAAGAGTACTGGATATACCATGAGTACTCGTAGATAGTGAGGTATTTAGAACTTATTTTAAGATATTGCTCATGCGAAACCTGCGTTACATAGCAAGAAAAGATTTTATTCTTTATGCGTTTGCCCCAGTGTTACTGTACCGGGAAACTCCTAACGTTGCGTGAACGCATCACCTATATTTAACACATCCTCCTGCAGCAAGGATCAACCTTTTTCCAAAACTAGGTTAAACTAAATGATTAGCAATTGTTTGCCGTATAGAAAGTGCATTTGGATATTGATTTTAAGATATTTAAATATTTTTAAAATTGTTACAAAAAATGTCCTAAAAAACATGTTATTCCTTTCTCTTATATCCTCAAGGACCCAATCGCTGATTCGCAATAGCAAATATGCAGAAATAGAGCCAAGAAATGCCCATTAAAAATTACATGATCCCTTTTCCATTTCAATTTAAATTTGGTGGTGTTTACAGAGGTCAAACTTCGCGTTGCGTATACGCAACGCTGGGAAGAAATGAGATAATGGTTGGCCAGAGAGAATAAGTCTAGTGAAGCCTGAAGTGCAACCATTTTTTCACATAAAATACGAAATTTCAATTATTGATGAATTACTTTTTCGAAATGACAGTCTTATTATTCCAAAATCTTTGCAAAAAGATATTTTGAATAAAATTCATGAAGGCCATTTTGGGATAGATCGTTGTCTTTCTCAAGCTAGAAATGCAGTGTATTGGCCTCATATTTATAATGATATAAAAAATTTGGTTTCAAATTGTAAGTTTTGCATGAAATATAGAGATGCAAATCCAAGAATGCCTCTCATTCCACACGAGAATCCTAATATTCCTTGGATGAAATTAGGTGTAGATATATTCGATTTCAATAATGATAAATATCTTTTGGTAGTTGACTATTTTTCTAAATATATTGAATTAGCTAAATTAGTGAAGAATACGACTGCCTCTAATGTTATAACTCACTTAAAATCCATTTTTGCAAGACATGGGATTCCTAAGCACTTATTATCTGATAATGGACCACCTTTCACATCACACCAATATAAAGACTTTCTAAAAAGTTGGGATATTGAATATATAACTTCCAGCCCGCATTACCCTAGGTCTAATGGTTTGGCGGAAAGATCCATTAAAACTGTTAAGCAAATATTGCGTAAATGTCACGAATCCGGGACAGATTCATACATAGGACTTCTTCAATATAGGAATACACCTAAAGGAAACATTGAATCTCCTGCTAAGTTATTGATGTCTAGGAATTTAAGGACAAATATTCCTGTACAGCTTAAAAATCTTGAACCTAAAACAGTTAATTTGAAAGGTCATTCGAAAAATACTCAAAATTATGTTGAAAATATGAAGAAATATTATGATCGCAGTACTAGGATCTTACCCCCAATCAATTTAGGTGACAGCGTTTGGTACAAAAAGAGTACAAAAGATAGTGAATGGAACCGTGGTCAAATTATAAATAATTGTCCTCAGCCAAACAAACAAATATATTATTAAAGATGAAGAAAATAGTAATGATTTTAGAAGAAACAGAGAAAATTTAATTCTACAGAAATCAAATGAGTCTAAGTCTGAAAATAAAGTACTGGATTCCCAAACAACTCAAACGCCAAAAAAAAATAACGTAAAAGAAGAAAATGTAAGCAATAATAGTAAGGGAAATGTTATGATTACTCGCTCAGGAAAAATAATAAAGAAATTATAAAGGATTACAAAAAAAAAAAAAAACAAAAAACAAAATAAATAAATAAATAAATATTCAAACTTAAAAAGGAAGATGTAAGAGTATCGAGAATTAGTTTAAGTTACTCTTAGTTTTAAGTCAAATGTATTCTACTTATGTTCACAATAAAGCAGTTCTACACAAGACCACATATTAATAACTACCATATCTCTCACGCCATACAAAATATTAACCCTGGACGCATACCGCAAAATATCCAATATTGGATATTTCGTGATTCAAACCAAAGTCTCTTTCAAAGCTCTTCAGCAAAGACACGTTCCACTTTATTTGTAATCCAAATATTCAATCCACGACTACCCTGACATCTTCCGGTGCCATATCATCTTTTAATGGTGAATGTATGGCGGGGATTCAGTTTGAAATTCAAATCTACGTTCATCCCAATCGGAAAAATTGGAAGCATTTCGTTCAGAAACAGCTTTTCAGCGCTTTCTCTTCATTCATAATTGTACTTCTGGGGAAGCGCTCCCACTGGATCAGCTTTGCTGCGCTTCCTTTTAATTTGCAATGACGCTTATAGAGAAGTGTCATTCACGATTGCGCTTCTTGGAAAGCAGTTCCGTAGAAAAACATGTATACAGCTTCTTGAGAAGCGCTTACCTCTGTGGACATGCAGAGGCCTTCTAGAGCGCTTATTTTCCGATTGGGATGTTTTGAAATCATCTGCATCTTTCTCAGTAGACATGTGGCTTACGCAAATGTATCCATGCGGTAGATGTGCCTGCGAAAATTTCATATAGAAAAAACATGGAAGATGACGCAGGCTGCCGCTGAAGCCGCTCCGGATCAGGATGTCGTGCGTGCATTGCCTATGCCGCGTGGCTTATGCAAATGCAATGAAGTGGCGGTACGCGGTATCACATATTAATAACTAGATAGATTGTCTGTGACAAGACTCAATAGTGTTCACATCAGTCCATATAACAATTTTCATTCGAATAACTTTATCCAAACCGGAAAATAGCGAATCTAATATTTTGTAAGGGCGTTTCACAATACCAGGGCAGCGTCTGAAGCATTTGTTCCTGTATTATCTTGTGGCTAGATTAAACAATGAAGATGAAATTTAAAACTGTATTTTAGAAGTGACGTTCACAGGAAAGCATTTGAAATTGAAAAAAAGCAGTTTATGCTAAATTTCAAGTATGTAGTTTCAAAACCGTATTTGAAGTTTTGAAATTGCAGTTGGAGTTGTTATTGTCAATTTGTTTGTCAAATTTGTATGGAAGGTGAGCTGTTCTGTCCTGTACTCGACCCAATAAAAAAAAACACAAAATTAACAGCAAAAATGTGTCAACTCAAGTCTAAAAATTGTACTGTACATGTGCACGAAAAAATGTGGTTTGGGCCAACATTCAAACCTTTTTTCTAATGAAAATGTGTAAAAACCTAAGTCCCAAACCTGATTGAAATCAATGGGTTTCCGACCACTCTGAACATATTAGCTTAAAATATGCCTTTTTGTGCAGGAAAATATTAATCTAATCGGTTCGGAAAAATGGTAGTGGCTCTACTAAACCCCATAGTCATTTGCGACGTTTGCAATATAATTCGTTTGAAACCTTTCAGATTATGGGACGAGAGTAGGTACCTTGAATTAATTCAAAGACCCGAAATCCTAAATTTGGTGAGGAAATAGTAAATTTTGCAAAAATTACAATTTCATTCCCATCTCATGCAGTTTATCAAGCTTTACTGATGCACGCGTTTTTTTCACACCACATCACAAACTAATTTTTGCCTATTTAAAACAACCTTTCTGTCCAAAGTTACGTAAACAAATTTTGGGCTTTTAATTTCTTCTTTAAAATTTCTAAATTCCTTTGAAGTATATTTTCGAAATAAAATGCATTTTTCCAGGATCCCTAGGTCGTTAGTGACTCAGATTTATAGTCATATTTTAAAAATATTGGTGTAATCAAATTTTGAAAAAACTCGTTAATCTAATTTTGAATCCCGTGTCTTAAACTGAAAGATAGTGATATCTGGTCCAGGCCAGGCTTTCAGTTTGACACCCCTCTCATAGATCTTGGTAGGGGAGGGAAAATGTCAACAGCCTACTAGCGGCAAATGTGTAAATCCGCCACTGCTGCTCCGTCATACCTCCCGGGCTATGCCCAAAGGATCCGGCTAATTGAAGTTTATCGACTGCGCATTGTGCAAGGAAGTTATGGAAACTACTTGTGTACTTCACCGACGTACATACACGAGTCGAGTACTATCTACTATCAATCTGCTTGGTACAGTGTCTAAGGGGGGCAATTTGTCCTCTTGTCTGGGGCGGCGTAAGTGCTGGAGCGGACACTAAACCCAAGATATTGAAGGAATCGTGTGTTTTGTGAGCCCTTTGAACCATTGTCCAACAGAGTACACACGTTCCAGAATATAATCATTGTCATAGTGCGATAACCAAAAATTGTAACCGGTAAGTCAGTTCTAATCCGAGGCCTAGTATACGTTTCATTAGCATAATTAGACTTCTGATGCGCAAGTTGCTGGCATATACATCCTATAATTTTTGTCGCCTTATACGACGAGCCGGCAGCACTGAGGTTTATTCTGTCCCCACACCACAGGGGCTTTACTCGGATAATGCGGAAAAGTAACCCCCCGTGGAGTACATAGGAATTGGCTGGAGCCTTTAAACCTACTTGTAGTCTGGCTGGTCTAGCGGTTAGTGCGCGCACCTTCAGTGCACAAGGTCATGAGTTCGAATCTCACCGTGTTCCATGGACAAAAAAGCAGATAAGTGCTTGGAAATAGGATGTCACTAACCACATCCTGCAGCCTTAGTCCAATGTTGGATTGTCGCGCCTGTTATTTATTTTTATTTGTTAAACCTACGAAACTCTTCCTTCGTAGATAAGGGTCCGCAGTTTTGCCACAACTGAAAAAGATATAGGAATCGGCCGGGGCCTTTCGGCCTATATCTCCTCCTTTACGGGAAATTACTTTCCTTAGATACTAAATTTAAGTAACATTTTAGGTTTATGCATTTAATAATTACCTGTATCGTGTCTGATAATATTTGCCATAAGTTTTCGCACTACAAGTATAGTACAAGGAGCAATCGGTTGGTGATCTAAAACGTCCGGGACGCTTACACAGTGGGAATGTTTCCAAATCATAATCCTCGAAATAGTCATCTGGATTCAGCTGATTTCGTGTTTATAATTAAATAAAAGAAAGTGACAAAGATAAAATAAGTAAATAAAGTAAAAAACGCCAATTCGTTTACTATAATAATTGCTCAACATAAACTCTAGACCTATTTTTTTTAAGGGATTATATCAATAAAAACCAACCTCATGACCGAAACATTCATTTTCACCTGGAATCCTTTTCACACTTTTCGTTCCATTCGCATCACAAATGTAGAACAGGGAACAATTTGAAGATCCTGCCGCAAAAAAAAACATAAATTATATTAAAACAAATTATTTTGAATAAACTAAAGAATAGATAAAGAAATGAGTAAAAAACAATCACCTCCAGTACCACAAGTTTTCCCAGTTTCAGATCCTGCTTCTATCATATCTGGCACTAGCGGTGGCGGTGGGGTAGCACAACGGTTTAGCGTGGCGTTAAAAACCTTTTTTTTATGAAAAAAAAAAGATATTAAAATTGTGAACAAAAATACACTTACGGACAAAAGTATCGACTCAACCTATAATCGCGTATATTTGTACGTGTTTTTTTAAAACTACGGTAGTTATCCCTAAAAATCGTATGCCATTCAAAAGCTTGAGACCTCAGCCTTATGTTGATTTCATTTCAACCAATATTTGGTGAGTACTTTTAAAATTAATGCTCTCTAAACGAAATCGTAGGGAAAATGGGAAAGTATGAAAATGGTTTGTGGTTAGGTTTTTTTGAAAATAAAACAAAAACTGTTGGAAAATAACTTAAGTGTTTATTATTTCAGTATTTGGTACTGCCTGCTCTTGCTCTAATGACAGCTTCCAGGAACTGCCGAGTGAGGCGCGATGCGTGACACCGGGCATTTTCGTGCATCAAAGTGAAGTTCTCGCCAATAAATACTGCATGGGCCACAACGTGGCCACGGAAAATATCGGTAACGTATCCCCCCTTCTCGTCCCTGTCAGCCCTCCTCCTTTGGACACGAATACGAGCCCCATTTTTCCCTCTAAGAAAATGCCAGCCCACATCATACAGGAACCGCCGCCGTATACAACCGTTTCAGTGAAACAGCACTGTGCAAATCGCTCACTGGGACGCGTGTAGATTGCATCTTCTGTTACTGCCATGCACACACATTCTGGACTCGTCAGTGAGGAATACTGAGCTCCATTTCATAACGTTTCAATTCAGATGATCTGAAGCAAATAAGAGGCGCGCTTATCAGTGCCGTGCAGTCAAATTGGGGCCCATGGCAGGCCGCCGTGGAGTGATATTCAGTTCCCTTAATGGTCTCCTCGCTGTCACTGACGGCTATCGGCTACTCCGCGAACACGCCTCAGGTTCTGCTGCGTCGCAGCACCCGTGAGGAACCGATTTCGTAACGTACTTGTAACAATGAAACGGGCGTCTCTCTCTGAAGTGGATCGAGGGCGGCCCTTTCTTGGTCTCGAATTAAAGCTACTACACTGAACAAATCATTTGCTAAAAAGAAGAAACAAATACAACAAAAAACAGCCAAGGAATCATTTTTCTTCATTTAAGATGTATTTTCTTGTTCCAAGGAATATTTTTCTCGATTTGAGATGTATTTTCTTGTTTCAGAAAGGTCTTACCTTAAAATGAATAAATAAGCATTATTTTAAGCAAAGACTTGTCTTCAAACAAAAAAACACATCTCAAATTTTGTATTTTGTTGTTCTTGTTTTTAGCAAATGATTTATTCTGTGCAGTCTCTCGAAATCCCCTGCTAACTCTCCAGACAGCAGACTGACTCATTCCAAGACGGCGAGCGACGGTTCGCTAACTAAAGGTAAATTTTCCTCGACACGACTGCACGACAGCGACTCGCTCATTCCATATTAAGGTACGTTGTCCTCGACGCGGCCGCACGACAGCGACTCGCTCATTCCATATAAAAACTCATTTCTCTCTCATTTTAAAAACTAGTTTTTATATGGAATGAGCGAGTCGCTGTCCTGCAGTCGTGTAGAGGAAGATGTACATTTAAGACGTTTAGACAATAGCCGCTTGATCAGGCGCCGTATCCATGGCTGACAAAACAGAAATTGAAATTAGATGTATGTAAGCTAACTTTTCCGATGCCACTAATAATAGAACCCGATTACGGGCGCTTTTATAGGGGTATTTTACCAGACCGTTAGCCAATTTCAATTTTAGCTACAAGTCGCATTAATTTAAAAAGTGCGCAGCAAATATTGATAAAAAGGCATCAGGTAGCTAATGCTTCAAACTTTCAAATTACATACGACTTTTATGGATAACTATTGTATTTTTCAAAAAAACACGTGCAAATATACGCGATTATGTGTTGAGTCGATACTTTTGGCCCTAAGTGTATATTGCATATTTCTTACGATACTATAGAAAGGAGTTTGCTTTTACTTGATTTTCAGGACATTTAACGAATGTCACGCATTTCTTTTCGCATATATAGTAGAATTGATTATAGAGCGGATGAACTTTTATTCCAAGGTAATTTTTCGAACATCTTTTCGTCTGAAATGATGATAAATTAATTTCTTTTATAATAAGATCAGTATTCAAAATAAAAGTTTGTTTCGTTTACAGTGTCTGTAAATATGGCAGTTCCTCCACACGGTAATATCTGGCATCGTCTGGTTTCCTGATTGTAGTAAGATCCTTTCGGGCATGCATCCTAAAATAAATTAAGTAAAACGTATTTTTTTTAATCATCATTTAAAATCAATATAACGGCAAATGAATCATATGACAATGGACCAGAATGTTTTTATTTTGTACATCAGTCATGATTAAGGCAACCAACTTTTCGAAATGCCAATCCGGGACATTTTAAATATGATGTGTATTTCAGGGTATTGGACGTTCATTGATTTTTTTTATTGATACTGTCATATAAAAACAACATTTCCAAGATTACCAAATGTGAAATTGGGTCTAAATCGGGGTCTCAATAATAATCAACTAACTTGAGAAAATAAAATTTTATAGCGCCTTCACAATCCTAGTTTTATATTTGAGCTGCAGATTTAGAAAGGGATTCAAAGAAAATTCACAAGTTCTATGGGATAGATACTAGTATGAACTATTTTCATAGCAATGTTGTGGGGTGAATGGGGTCTGAAGGTATACACAAATAAAAATAAAACGTTTAATGAAATTATTTATTTTTAAATTCATACTTTATGCTGGAATGACATTTTTTAACAAGTTCCGCATTGTCATTAAGTAGGTACTCGGTAGAAGTCGTGGCCAGTTTTTCATATTGAACTTTATGTCGGTTATAGCTCGAAGTGTTTCGAGTTTTAAAGATGTTTCTGGAAATGTCCAGTACGAATTTATAATTAAAAACAAACGTTCTGTTGGCGGGTTAGTACCTGAACCATGGCCAAAACAATGTTGAATGAGACATCGGTTTACTTCGTTGTTTGAATAATTTCCATGGGCGCAGCTCAAGTCCTGAGAAGCGATGCTCAGGACTTGAGCTGCGCCCATTTTTTTTGTACACTTCATTCGATATTTAATTGGATATGTATCCGACCTCACCAAATTCCCCAATATTAATCGATACGACTTTTCTACCTCGGACCATTTTAGATGAGTTTGTTCTAATAACAGCCACTTAAATGCGTGAAATGTATCGTGTTAAAAACTTTTGACATATTGAATGCATTGTTTGTTGAAATTGCAAGCATATCTCATAAAATATTGCCTTTCAATTTGGCGAGCATAGACCAGTTTGTTTAAGTCGCTTTTTATTGTAAGAGGAATGTAATTTTTCTCCGGCCGCGCTGCCTTGAATATTTGTCTTTCAATTCTGAGAGTGAATGTCATTTTATCGCTTTTACTAATTCGTCGAAAAGCTTGTGCATGTATAAATTTTAATCAGAGCTCTGAGCATTCGCTGGTAAAAAAAATTGTGTAGAACAGCAAGACACTTTCCTTATGATAGAAAATAGGATTTTAATGGGAGTGCGAACGACCTTGTTTTGCTGTACCCGAACATTTTCTTATATTGGACTTCTGCTTTCTCACAAGAATATTTTAAGCTTTCCAGTAATTTTTCATTGAAATAATTTATATTTAAGAGTCGATGGATCCTTGATTTAAGGCGAAACTCGAGGAGACCTTAAGTTTTCAATCTACATACATAATTGAAATAAATAACTCAAGGTACCTTGACTTCGAGTGAGGTTGACTATAGAAAATTTCAAAGCTTCCTTGAAATCGCCTTCAATCGAGGATGGATTGACTCGTAAATATAATTGGTTTCAATAAAAAACTACTGGAAATGAAATTTTTTTTTTATTTTCGGCATCCTTGACTAAAGGTGTCCTTAAATTAAGGTATGCTTATAAATACGGGCCTAAGGCCCGTATTTATGAACATTCCTTAACTCAAGGAGACTTTTTTTTCTATGAAAAAGTATGGGAAATGACTTTAATTTATTGAATTTCGGCATCCTTGACCCAAGGTCTCCTTGACCTGTGGACTTTCGCATAGCGGCGGTGACATCAGGAACAAAGCACAACCCTGGTCAAAGGAGACAAAAAAGTCTCCTTGAGTTAAGGAATGTTCATAAATACGGGCCTAAATCTTTGTAATGATATGTTCATTATAAACTGGCGATAGATCTGCTGCCGTTTGAATTGTATTATGAGCAAGTTGCGCAGCGCATCCCACACCAATGATTTCATTTAAGTCCCTTTTACATTATGCAAAAACATTGCTCTGAGCCTTACGGTCAAAACCTCTAAAATTGGAATTTGTGTTATCAGCGAAAAATACCACGACTTATTCCTTTGAAGCGGCTTTGTCGAGGGTGTCCATCAAATATGAACAATGTGGGCTGTTTCTCTTGGCAAATTTGTTATTTCAAGCTCCTTGATATTAATCCCTGGCGAAGAATTGGAAATAATTTCAAATCTTCATTATTTGATGCATCAGTAAAATTGCTAATGAAGGGCATAATCATAATCTCTGATTGTAAAATATTGGCTGAAAATGAAGAAATGACGTTTTTTGGTAATAGCTTCGCTTTTGGTTCTACCACAAATTAAATAAGAGTCTTTGCATTCCTGAAATGCAATGTACATAGTAGATAAATGAATTCTAGGAAGTAGGAACTATTCAAATTATAATATCAATATGGAAGCAAGCATGTACATAGTTAGTAAATACAAGTACACAGAAGACTAATGAATGCGGAACTTGCGGGACAAATCCGGGACGATTTTCAATGCGGGACAGACATGTGAAATGCGGGACTGTCCCGCAGGATCCGAGATTGTTGGTCACCTTAAAAAAAAATAACAGGCGCGACAATCCAACATTGGACTAAGGCCGCAGGATGTGTTAGTGACATCCTATTTCCAAGATCTTATCTGCTTTTTGATGAGGTAATGAGATCAGCATCACGCTCAGCAGTGTTATTTATCCCCATAAATGGGTACTCGTTTAACATCTGAGTGAGATCATAGTCTGTCACAAGCTCGTGAGTTCGAAAAACACAATGGAACACGGTGAGATTCGAACTCATGAGCCTGTGCACCGAAGGTGCGCGCACTAACCGCTCGACCAGCCAGACAGTTGGTCACCTTAGTCATGATAATAACAACCTTGACTTGCAATAAAATTCCCAATCAATCAAAAAGGTTGAAAGATCATCATCAACAGGCTGTGTTCTAACATTCAAAAGAAGATAAGGAAGGTGTCTTCTAAAGAGCATTCTGATTACTCAGTATCTCTCATTTACAATTAATTCTTGGTAACCGCGTGCCTAATTCTTATCGATTAATCAATTTCCATGTTTGATTGTTAACAGTACTGTAACTGTTTTGTGTGGTATAATCTTTGAACTCTTGATAAAAATAAAATTTGCAGAAATCTTGCTTATATCTCTGGTAAACGATGTGCTATGGGAGGACTATCATAGAGTCTATCGTCGTTTTGCATACAAGTAAGTAAAGTTTGTGCAGACTTTCATAATATGCTGAATGCCAGGAAAGTATTACTTGACTGTTAATTGCAAGAAAGCATAAAATTAATAAGATGACGACCTACCGGTCAATTATCAATTTATGAATAATTATGAGCATGTTGGAAAGCAGACGAGAATACTTCTTCATCATGTTCATGTCAAAGTAGCAATTCATCATTCACATCACAGTACCTAAGTAGGTACACTCTTCTAAATAGTACGAACAGTGAATATGCGCTTTTTACCTTGTTTTACGTATGGCATGTGAAAATATCAGAAATCGGTACTCGGTAGGTAATCCCGAAGATTCTGTAATCTGTATGGATTTAAACTCTAGGAAAGACTCGTTAGTTGTTGTTTCTGTTATATTTTCTCAAAGATTAAAGAATCTTCAAATTAATTTAGTCATTCGTAACTAATTAACTGAGTCAACAAAAGAAAAGCAATAA
This sequence comes from Microchrysa polita, assembly GCA_949715475.1. NCBI lineage: Eukaryota > Metazoa > Arthropoda > Insecta > Diptera > Stratiomyidae > Microchrysa > Microchrysa polita. The sequence goes on along the minus strand of OX454419.1, from coordinate 25,636,429 downwards.
ATATAAATAATACCATTTGTCCAAACCTTTTTGCCAGATTCAAGTACATATAACTCATGATATAAATGAGATTTACATTCAAAGTGAACAATGAACATATTACACGTATACATTTGTAGTTATAATCGTAAATTAACGTACAAAGTGCTTTATGTGCAAAAACGTGCAATAGGATAAAGATAACTGGCATTACATTTTTTTTCATATTTTTTCCATTGAGGTATCAATTTTAATGTACATAGCACGCGCTAACGTTTATGTCATAACAGAAATTTAATGCATCAAACGTTGATAGACGAGGCACAGCAGTTGAGACATACGAAGACATCGCGGCGATGACAGCCCAGACACTGCAAAAAGTGATGAATGTGCAGACTGGACATAAGCCATGTTCCACCATTCATTTTAAAATTCTAGCCATAGCTAGGAGCTAGTCGACTGTTGATGTGTTTTTTTTCCTTTTCACTTGCTTTTATAAAAATATACGAACCTAATGTTGCCTCTGGCTGAGCTTAATGATGGAATAGGCAGATGACACCAAATCCGCTGGAAAATCCTACATACATAAGTGATTGCTAACCTATTGAACCTATATTGAACAAAAGTATATAGCGCCCGCTCTATGGCGGGCGGTCGCCCGGGGGCGTATTTAGGAACCCTAGTTCAGTTCGTCACCTGCTTGGGGACGAAATCGGTTAGCTTTTCTTGTCCCAAAACTAGCAAAACCCTATTCGATTTCGTCTCCTAAAAGTAGACGAACTCGCATAGGGTTTCGAGTACATTTTGCGTCGAAAACAGCCAAAAACCCTCGTTCAACTCGTCCCCACACAAGGGGACGAACTCGCATAGGGCTTCGAGTACATTTTGCGTTGAAAACAGCCAAAAACCCTCGTTCAACTCGTCCCCACACAAGGGGACGAACTCGCATAGGGTTTCGAGTACATTTTGCGTCGAAAACAGCCAAAAACTAGGGATGTAAAAAACCGGACGGTTAGTCCGAAAACCGGTACTTTCAAAACGGTTAACCGGTTTTTTTCGGTTTTTTCATCCTCCCGGTTTTAACCCGGACGGTTGTTTGCCCATCCGGTTAAAACCGAAAAAAAAACTTTCCAAATTCATAAAATTTTTATATTTTCTTGATTTGTCAGTCTGTAATACTATTGCTTGTCTTCTATGAAAAATTTCATATTTCCGAACACTCTCCTTAGTGCTATTATTCCAAGAACCTTTGAGCAGGTATTATTAATATAAGGAGAGGGCGAAAGTTACGAATTTCATACAATGTGACAGCTCAAAAATGTGCCGAGAATCTAATACATGGGAGAGCAAGCATCTAACAGTAAAGTAGTAATTGTGTCAAAAATTCGTTCGCGCTTGGTTGAATTCTTCTTCATTCTCTTTATCTTTAAAAGTGGGTTGTCAAAGCATGGAACTTTGTTTGAATCGAGATGTACTGTT